>QRFJ01001296.1:72558-398953 GCA_006176705.1 Cocos nucifera | reverse complement strand
TATTATGGAAGCCCCTGATCTTTAGCATGGGATCTGAAGGAACCTGTTGACATTCTCTTATGGGTAGCAAACCCACCATTGATCCTCCACCCAGATCTATGATGGGGTGCCTCCCTCCTTGCTTAAGGAGACACCCTCTTCTCTAGGGCTTCTTCAAGAATACTAGGGCGAGAACTCTAGAGAGAAGAGAAGAAGAGAGAATTGAGAGAGAAAGGTCTGTATCTATAGCATTAATGAACCTAAATACAAACCTATTGTTTTATACATAGCCATTAGGCCCAACCCCAAAGACTTCTTTTGACTAACCCCAATATATGAAAGCACTCATTGAGCCCATGTACATCCATGTCTCCCATGCTTCTCTCTCTAGATTCTAGATCAACTCATACATGAATTAGCCCCCTTAAGACCTCTCAAACCAGGCCTTAAGACCCTAGGTCAAACCCAGATCCTAGCCCAAAAATAGATTATTTGCAAACTCTGCCCACGCATTGAGTTGGCTCAGTCTCAGCACTGAGCTGGCTCAATCTCAGCACTGAGCCGACTAAGTTTCACTAGATTGGCTCAGTCTAAAATTGAGTCGGCCTAGTTCTATGTCATGCCAGCAGTT
The DNA here is from genome assembly GCA_006176705.1 of Cocos nucifera. Lineage (NCBI taxonomy): Eukaryota > Viridiplantae > Streptophyta > Magnoliopsida > Arecales > Arecaceae > Cocos > Cocos nucifera. The sequence goes on along the minus strand of QRFJ01001296.1, from coordinate 398,343 downwards.
TCGAATGTATAGCTCTCTATTTTTTTTATTGCACTGAGACTTAGCTGACCCAATTTTTTGGACTGAGCTGGCTAACCAATAGGAAATCTTCTTTCTACAGTCTTGAATCTCCGACTTTGGTTTCTTGCTTCACCTTCACTGTGTCCCAAATCTTCGAAGCACCAACCAAAGCTTCTAAAATCTTCGAAGCCAACCCCCCCCCTGACTCCTCTTGTGGCCTCCCAAGGCTTGGGAGCACCATAAATTTCTCACAATCTCCATCTTGGTGCTCCCAAGTCTTGGCAAATCCCTCAGTAATGCCCTCCTGCACGATTCCCACTTATCCCTACACACTTGAACAACACTTGTGCAAACATCACCTCCGTCGATCCTCTTCAACTTATTATTGCACCCTTGAGGCTTTTTGGGATGACTGTCTCCACCGCTGAAGATCTCGTGCTTGCTTCTTGGCACCACCTTGAAATTGTAGGATCCATTCAGCTTAGCAGCTGCATCACTTTTTCTAAATTTTTCTGGAGATCATGCAACGTTCCTTTACCAGCACTCGCCGCATATCCTGATGCTCCACCTGACACTATCCTCTCAGAGCCATGCCTATCTTCCTGCACAATCCTCTCCACCTAGATCTGTACAGCCCCGACACTAGTATTGGGATATAGGTCCTCCCTCTGCATCCCTCTGCTCTGAACCCATGTCACAACTTCCTCCACCCATGAAGCCACCTCTGCCCGATGCTCCACCTAAAGCTAAAGTCCCCCTGATGCCGTAGAAGCCGACTCTATCTTCGAGTCTTCCGAGGCCAACCATCCAATGTTGCACTGCTGGGCCTACCACTATACCTCGAACACTGTTGCTGCCCCTTCAAATCCTTCTGAAGGAAAATCATAATTTTTCGAACCAGGTTCGTTTAGATCTGATCGGATCAAGAGATATATTTCAAAAATTTTTCTCTTTGATCCAGATCAGATCTGGGATGTTTTAGATCTGATCTTTTATTATATTTAATAATTAAAATAAATTTAAATAAATTAAATTTAATTTAATTTATCTTGACGTAGGGTAATCCTATTATCCGTTGATGATCCTGTAAGCAACGAAAGGTTCTGGATTTAGCCACGCAAGTGTCTGGCCTCTACCGATATCTACTTGGACTGGATCTGGAGATCCTCTTCTTCTCTATCATGTCTCCAAAAATTAGATCTAGATCTAATTTGGAGGATCTTCAAAATATCTTTCGAAGATCAGCAGTTGTCCTTTGCAGCAGCGCAGCCTTCTAGCTTTCTATCGCCTTTCTCTTATCTGGATTGCACCAACCAAGATTCCAAACTACTTTGGGCATGGAGAGGAGAGGGAGTAGATGGGATTGGCATGGAGAAGGAGGAGAGAACCAACCTTGGGCGTGGGATTTTTTCTATTCTTTTCAATGCACTTTGGGTTGGGCGCAGGGTCTTATTTATAGACTATGCATGATCCAACTCCTCTTCTTCCCAACCAATCACAACCCTCTATGAAATCAGATCTAAATCTATTGGTGGGAATAGAGTCCCTTGGATTCCTCCTTAGATGGTGCCTAAGATCAATCAAACTTGGTTCTTAGGAGGAGTCTAATTAGAATCCAAAAAGGAGATGGAGTCCCCATCCAATAGGGACTCCTGGGCCTCCAGCTTGGGTACATGCCAAGGGTGGCGTGCGCCCTCCTCCTTACTAGGTTCTGGCAGGGGGACAAGCCCCAACCAGCTCTCCAATAGGTGCGTGACACATGGACAAAAGTCAAAGTGTCAATGGACAACATTGACCAGTCAAAGTCAACTTTTGACCAAGTCAAAGACGAAAAATGCAGATGACCAAAAATGCAGAGTATTGTCTTACAAAATAAGACAACCCTTTTCTAACCTGGATAAGCTCCAGTCAGACCAAGTGAAGGCCTCTGATCGAGCACAAACTTCTTTGGCTCAGTCAGGATAACTATTTATGATAGTAAAAGAAGAACGTTAGGTTCAATCGAGTGCTAGCATATTTTCTTGAACCTAATTGAATCTTCATTCAGATCAATTGAACTGGATCAGTTCAATTGATGATCACCATATTTAAAATCTTGTTTGTATGACCCAGTTATGTTCAGTTCTGTATGGTAATGAAATATGTCATGATCTCTATCATCGACATCATCGAAACTTCTTTCGATGGATCAGAACTCTTCTGATTCGAACAGCTAGAATGATCAATCATCTAAATCATTCGAATTGCTTCCAAAATCCATCAGTGACACCTAGCAGTATATGGTGGCAATCCATCAAGGTTGAATGTGAACCTCTGGGTGCAGCTACCTATGTGATTATATCTTGAGCCCCGATCAGATTAGGCTTTAGGTGAACTCGTCAAACCCTAGTCTCTGTCATATGATGTAATCATTCGATTCAAGTCCGATGTGAAAATCTAAATAGAAAATATTTCTATTATTCACTCTCATGGCCATGGGGCTTCTGACTTGATTCTCATGATCATTCATAGGCTGCTCCTCTACCACCGAGGTAGATTAGATTCCATCTTGATGCAATCTAGTTCCTACAATGAACATGCTATAGCCAACATACACCTTAGGGTTCCGTATGGCTAGGAGACCGAGTCATGGTGTAGTCAAACTATAACACCCTCAAGGTGAACTACCGATGCACCTCAGTCAAGAACCAGACATACCACTGTAGCATCCAGTCAGTCATTGACGAGAAGGTAGACTTCCTAATGACTACTCGAGGTGGTCACGCTCAGTGCCTCATTCTCTAATGAGTACCTGCACTCTCACTCCGGTGTCTCCACACCGTAGACTCAAGACTCATCTACTAAAGAGAAGCGATTGTACACCAACTTCCAGATCAATCACCATCCTCATGATGATCCTATGGTCGGAAGCATTTTATGAGTTAATAATGATTATTCATGTCTTAAATTTTCAACTATTGAAAATATGAATTATCATTACCATTAACTCAAAGGATGTATCACAGACACTAAATACACATATGTGATAGAAAATAATCCATTTTATTGATTATAGTCAAAATTATAATTTTGCCCCTAGAAGTGTATTACAAGTGCCAGTCAATTCTGGCTTCTAGGGCACATATATCTAACAATCTTTCACTTGTCCTAAAGTCAATTAGCTACAAATCTAAGTCCTATCGTCTCAAGATGGGCTTTGATCTTCTGCTGGTCCAACGGCTTTGTCTGTGGAGTCGACTCTCTTGACCTCGACGTAATCCTTCTCGAGGTAATCACGGATGAGGTGGTATCGCCGCTCGATGTGCTTCAATTTTTGGTGAGACCTCGGCTCCTTAGCAAGGGTTATGGCGCCATTGTTATTGCAGTATAGAGAAATGGTATCTGATGGCATTACTCTGATTTTTGCAGCAAACTTCTTGTACCAAAATGCTTCCTTCACAGCCTCTTGATACAGCGATCATATTCTGCTTCCATGGTGGATCTGCTATCACAGTTTGCTTGAAATTCTTCCAGCTGACAGCACCACCATTGCACATAAACAGACTTCCAGATGTTGACTTTTGATCATCTACATCGAATATGAAATCTGAGTCTATGTATCCCAAGACTTGGAGTTCTCTGTTACCAAAGACCAACATCATATCTTTAGTTCTTCTAAAGTACTTAAGGATATATTTCACAGAAGTCCAGTTTCTTCACTGGATTTGACTGATATTGCTTTGTGACACTCACACATGGGCTATATCAGGTCGTGTACATAGCATGCATACATGAGGCTCCCTATTGCAGAAGCATAAGGATCTTGCTCATGCTTCTATTTCCTTCAGGTGTGCTAGGCACATCTCTTGGAAAGATGAATACATTCTGAAGGGTATTAATCCCCTCTTAGAGTTTTCCATACTAACCTCTTTAGTACTTCCTCTATGTACATCTTCGTGAAAGTTCTAGCATCTATTCGGTTTATCCCTATAGACCTTATCTAGAATAAAGGATGCTTCACCTAGTCTTTTATGGAGAATTCCTTGGACAACCAAATTGACTGGTCATCATGGAAATATCATTTCAATAAGAGGGATGTCATCCACGTACAATACGGGAAGACAAAGCGCTCCACTACCTTTTTGAAACAATGTCCTCTTCATTTTTTGATGAAACCAAACTTTTTGATCACATCATTGAAACAGTGTTCCAGCTCCGAGATGTTGCTTAAGTCCATATATGACCTTTGCAGCTTGCAAACCTTGTGATCAGTATCACTGGATGTGAAACCTAGCGGCTGTTCCATATAGATATCTTCCTCAAATATCCTTTAAGAATGCTTTTCAGTCCATTTTTCCATATTTCATAATCGAAATAGCTCAATAGCAGCAAAGTGCGATGGATTTTAGCATAGCTACTGGAAAAGGTATCCTGATAGTCAATGCCTTCGCATTGACTATAACCTTGCCACAGTCTAGCCTTGAATGTCTCCACATTCCCATCTGCCAATCTTTCTTCTTGAAGATCCATTTACACCCAATAGGTACTTTACCTTCTGGTGGATCTACCAAGTCCAGACTTGGTTTGAGTGCATCGAGTCAATTTCTGACTGCATTGCCTCTAGCCATTTCTCGGAGTCGATATCTATATCGCTCGTTTGTAGGTTTTGGGATCATCACCATGAGCACCATTATCTATGAGGAAATTTCTCTACTCCTCTAAAATAATACCTAAGTATCTTTCAAGGGGAGGGAAACTCTTTCCGATCTACGAGGTGGAGGAGGAGTGTTCTTATTGGCTCAACCTGATTTGGTTCCAATTGTCCTTAGCTCATTGCTGAGACTTTCTCATCAAGCTTTATCTATTTTCAATGCTGCTATCTTGAATAAACTATTTTTCAAGAAAGATGGCATGTCGACTCAAATTACATTTGTCTTCTGAATGTAGAAATAGTATCCTAATGACTTTAGGATATCCTATGAATCGAGCTCTGAAGGACCTAAATCTAACTTTCCCCTTGTTGTCTTTGACATGAGTCGGACAACCCCAATTCTGAGGACTCTCAACTTGTTTCTTACCATGCCATATCTCAATAGTGTGGTAGAAGGTTTTAGAGAACCCTATTCAGTAGATAAATTGAAGTTAACAATGAGTGTCCCAAAGAAAATCAGGAGGTCTTGAAGCTCATCATGGATGACCATATCAATAGAGTCCGATTTTTCTGTTCTGAACCCCGCTGAGTTGAGGTTTTCTGTGGGGAGTCCATTGAGAGACTATGCCATTATTTCTTGAGATAGTCTAGGAATTTTTTGACTAAGGTATTCACCTCCTCGATCTATCGAAGAACCTTAATGGGTTTTTTAGTTTTTTTTTCTACTTCATGTCTGAATTCTTTGAACTTTTCAAAAGCTTCAGACTTATGTCTCATGAGATACACATACCCATACCTAGACAGATCATCGATAAAGATAATGAAGTAGAGAAAATTGTCTCTAGCTGGCACATCAAATGGGCCACACACATCAGTATGTACTAGGGCAAGGAGATCTATGGCCCTTTCCCCATGTCCAACAAAAGGAAGTTTAGTCATTTTGCCTTGAAGAAAAGATTCACAAGTTAGATATGACTCGAAAGTCAACAGACTCAATAGCCCATTTTTCTCCAATTTGTTGATCCTATCCTCTGCTATATGACCTAATCTCAGGTGCCATAGATGAAGAAAAATCCTGATTTTTTGGTCCAGGTTCGTTCAGATCTGATCAGATCAAGAGATATATTTCAAAAAAAATTTTCTTGATCTCAATCAGATCTTGATATGTTTCAGATCTGATTCTTATTATTTTAATAAAATAAAATTAAAAGATAAATTAAATCAAATTTAATTTACCTGATCTGGGTAATCCTATTACCCTGTTGATGATCCTGTTTGCAACGGAAGGTTCTGGATCTTAGTCCACGAAGCGCCTGGCCTCTACCGATATTCACTCGGGTTGGATCTAGAGATCCTCTTCTTTCTCTATCACGCCTCCAAAAATCATAGATCTAGATCTGATCTGGAGGATCTTCAAAACTCTTTTTGAAGGTGAGCAGTCGTCCTTTGCAGCAGCACAGGCCTTCTACTTTTGATCACCTTTCTTTGATCTGAATTGCACCAACCAAGGTCCAAAACTCCTTTGGACGTGGAGAGCAAGGGAGAAGGTGGTTTTGGCATGGAGAGGGAGGGGGAGGCAGCCTTGGGAGGCATGGAGAAACTATGATCCCATATATATCTTATTACAATCTGATTGGAATACAGGGTTCTTATTTATGGACTAGCCTGTGATCCAACTCCTCTTCTCCCAACCAATCACAACCCTTTGTAGAATCAGATCTAAATCTGATTGATGGGAATAGAGTCCCCTAGATTCCTCCTTAGAGGGCGCCTAAGATCAGTCAAAGTTGGTTCTTAGAAGAACTCTAATTGGAATCCAAAAAGGAGATGGAGTCCTTATCCAACAAGGACTCCTAGGCGCCTCCAACTTGGGCACACGCCTAGGGTGGCGTGCGCCCTTCTCCTTGCCAGGTTTTGGTAGGGGGACAGGCCCCCACCAGCTCTCCAATAGGTGCATGACATGTGGTCAAAAGTCAAAGTATCAATGGTCAACGTTTGACCAGTCAAAGGTAGACTTTTGACCAAAGTCAAAGAACAAGAAATGGCAGGTGACCAAAAATGGCAGGTAGTGTCTTACAAATAAGACAATCTTTTCTGACTTGGACAACCTACTGTCAGACCATATGAAGGCCTCTATTTGAGCACAAACTTCTTTGGCTCAGGTAGGACAACTTATTTATGATAGCAAAAGAAGAACGTTAGGTTCAATCGAGTGCTAGCACGATTTCCTTAAACCAAATTGAATCTCATTCAGATCAATTGAACTAGATCAGTTCAATTGATGATCACCATATTCAAACCCTTGTTTGTGTGACCCAGTAAATCATTCTCAGTGCCCTCGTTCTCTAACGAGTACCTGTACTCTCACTTCGGTGTCTCCACACCATAGACTTAAGACTCATCTACTAAAGAGAAGTGATTATACACCAACCTTCCGGATCAATCACCATCCTCGTGATGATCCTATGGTCGGGAGCAATTTATGAGTTAACAATGATTATTCATGTCTTAAATTTTCAACTCTTGAAAATATGAATTATCATTACCATTAACTCAAAGGATGTATCACAGACACTAAATACACATATGTGATAGAAAATAACCCATTTATTGCTTTTAGTCAAAATTATAATTTTGCCCTAGAAGTGTATTACAAGTGTCAGCCAATTTTTGGCTTCTGGCACATATATCTAACAAATCTGCATCTGGCCTCTACAGGATGTCCACACGAGTCCTCGATCTCTGATCAAAAGTCCAATGCCTGAAAATCAGCACAGTATGCTAGTACTATGATGATCCTTCTTCAAAGGTCGATCTGGATTTTTTTCTTCAAGACTTGGACTCTCCAACTTTTAGAAGATGAGAACAAAGGTTTGTGATGCTGAGACACCTCTCAAATACTCACAAAAGATGGAGGAAGTGATTTATAAGAAAATCCTAGAAGAAGACCCTCTTCTTCTTCTTTGTTCCCTCACCTACACACCTTGATTGGTGTCTCTACAAATCCCTTGCCCTAAGCCTTTCACTCCCAGATCTTTCCATGCTCAAGAACCTCTCTCTAAGCTCTAGAATCTTTGGAAAAAGTATGACCTAAGACTCTTTTAAATAGAGGGTTAGGACACACTCCTTGTCTAGGTTAAATACCTAGACAAGGTATGTCCAAATATCGCAACATATGGGGCGCCCAACTCTTAGGCACCCCCTTCAATTTTTCTACCATGGACCATTAGAAAATAGGCACACAAAATCCTCCTCTTTCCCATGAAAAAACTAAGAAATAATAAGGGTGGACGGAGGCATAAAAAGATAGAGTTTTGATTGCATCAAACTCTATCAAATAGAGTTTGATTTCAAACCAAATAGCCTTATTTGACTTGGTCTACTAACAAACTTCCATGTAAGAAAGAATGGGAGCAAGGGGGTGCACGTGAAGACTTGGGAGGTAGGGGTTTCCACAAACAAAACAAAGAAAAAGGGGCATGGGGGCATGAGGAGTAAATGGCGCAAGGCATAGTGAGTCCTAGTCATACTAGAACTCCTATTTTGACTTGGTCCACGTGATCTATGATCCAAATTAAATCAGAATTTATTTAATCCAATTAGAATAAGTCTTAGTCCAACTAATAACCTAATTAAATCAAATTTAATTTTGATTTAATTTTTAATTAAATTAGAGATTGGGTTCAATCAAGTCTTAATTGAACTAGGACTAGTTCTTCCTTGCAATTGGCTCATCTAATAAACTAATTAGACTTGATCCAATCAAGTAAAAATTAAATATGATTAAATTATTTTTAATTATACTTAATCTCAATTCTTTGACTTAATTAAATTAAGCCAATTAGCAATTAAATTGCTAATCAATCCTTCTGCAATACTCGTACTAAGTTAAACATCAATAGTATTGATCGTTTAACCCTAGAACGAATCTTAATCATCAATCAACCATCCGATCAAATCAAGAATTCTGATGTGTGTGACCCCATAAGTCTGAACCTAAGCTGATAGCATAGAAATAAATTTTTATATTGATAATCATTATAAAATTGCTAAATAAATGTGTTAAATAATATAATATTTTGATATTTATTTAAAGAAATTGATGTTTTTATTGATATTTTGTAGGAAAGAAGCCTACCAATATAAACAGCTCGATTTATTGGTTCAAACAAAATAAATTTGGTAAAAATTAGTGCTAAAATTAAATTTAAATTAGAGCCGCAAGTTTTAATGAAGAAAAAAAGAAAAGAAAATATATTAAACCAGCTGGCTGAGCCAGCCGGTCTAGCGAAAACTTGTGCCATACCACAGCCCAAACCACAGCAGTAGCTAACCTGATCTAGCTGACATCATGCTTATGCCAAAATCATCGTGGAGTATAGGGAATCATCCCTGTAGCAGTGGACCAGGTCTTGTCGCGATCCACAGGCAGGGCTAGGTTCATTTGCGCGATCCGATGTCCATTATCACTTCTAGTTAGGATCGAATGGATGAGAGTAGAGCTCAGGCAGAGGCGGCAGTGCCTTTACATTATCCAATGGATGATAGCACATCCAATTGCCATCCGATGGCAGAGATGCGCTCCGATACCATTGAGGATTTCCAACCTTCGTTTTAACGCGACCCAATAGCCGATGTTGCTCCAAGCTAAGATCTGATGGCTAGGATTTCAACAGGCATGAATAAATCAAGCCAAACTTGGATTAGACTCCAATAAGGACTCACAAACTTCTTTTTTTCTCTATTTAAAGCCTATTATGCCAAAAATCAAGAGAGAGCCCCCTTAGGAGAAAATTAGCCTTCTTCTTTTCTCTCTCCCTTCTCTTCTCCACTCTTCTTCTTTCTTCTTCTTCTTTCTTTTTACATTCTTTTTCTTTTCTTTTATTTTTTTGGAGAATTCAATGATGTTGAAAGCTACAAGGATCAAGAGCATGTCAGGCTGGAGGTTTTGTGTCCAAGGGAGTAAGGAAAGTCTTTCAAGCATGAGAGTTTGTAATTTAAACCTTATATTTCTTTTTATTGAATATAAAATTTCTTCATCTTTTATATGCCTTTCTTATTTATGTTTCAATATTAAATTTTTTATAATTTATAGTTAAAAAGATAGATCATGATCATAGAAAAATATGGTCTGTACTCAAATTAGAATAAATTATAAAGATTTATGCTTTAATAGTTATTTTTCTTGTACTTTATACTAAGAAGATAGATCATGATCGCAGATAGATATGTTCTATGCTCATATTAGAATAAATTATAAGAATTAATCAAAATTATGTTTATTATTCTTTGATTGCATGATCTAAATAGTTTATGTCTTTGAAATGGGTCATGATCATGTTAAATATGGTCCATGCTCGATAGAATAGATTATATTGGAATCTAATCAATGAAACATATACCTCATAAAGATTGCATATTGATAATGAAAAGATTGCATGAATCGATTATAGACTTGAATGATGGAAAATGGAAATAAAATCCTAGATAATTTCTCTTCTTTAATTAATTTCAAAATCTTAATTAATTATTATTTTACTATCTTTTATTTAATTTGGTAAAATCTCCATCAATCTTCTTTAATTTATTATATTAAATTTTTATTTTAAAAATTAATTTAAATTTTTAGTTTTTTAATTAAATTAAACATAACTTAGCCTTCAATCCTCGAGGAATTTGATACCCGACTCTCCACTATTCTAATCTATAGTAGATCAATTTTAATTATTATTTATGCTGCAAATGATAAGCATCAAATTTTTGGCACCATTGCTAGAAATTGTAGCATGGTTACTTCAATTAAAAAAATAATTAATTAATTAATAAAAAACTAAAAATTTAGAAAAAATAATTTTTTTTTATGTTTATTACTTTTTAATTTTGTTTAGTTATTATTATCTTTCATAATTGATTTTTTGCTTTAATATTAATTTATTACCATTTTATAGCTCGTTAATTTAGCGCTTTAACACTTAATCACTTGAGTTTACTTCCTTTTACAAAATCAAAGGAATCAAAAGCTAAAAAATATTTATAAAAGATAAAACTATAAACCCTAAAAAAATCACTGATACTTCATAATAGTTAATTAATTTAGTATAACCATAAATATAAAATAAAAATTTATTTTTAACATATTTGGACATGTTGTTTTATTTGCATAGAATCTCCATAATCAACTTTAAGAGCACAACCCATTAAACAAGATAAGATGGGGATTTCATCATCTTTTCTTAGCCCATAAACCACCATCCTTCATATTGTATTGACCTAGATCTTTACTTAAAATCAATTAGACATTGGCCCTAGGATATTCGAACTTAATAGGATAAGAAAACTCTAGAGTTGGATCGAGTTTGGATTGATTAATTGATTCATTGTCTAAGGCAAGTGGTTCAAAGAAGATAGTTTTTAATCGATTTCATTGTCTAACCTGGCCAACTCAGTTGGTGTCTGAGAAAAGAAATAAGTAGAAAACCTCCCACGTCTTATACTTACCTGGTCGAGTCAGTCTTGGGCTTGGAGTGTTCAAAGGTGATCTTAAAATAGTTAGGAGCTATCCAGATTTAGGTTAACCCTAGGATAAAGAGTCCATGCTTGATTAACTTATTTACTATTATAATTTAAATCCTAATTAAAATACTCTCCTCTATCATCTCTAGATCTAGAACTCTTTAGGTTTTTTATCTTTAGAATTCTTTATCCTCATCTCTTTTCTTATTCTTTAAAGTAAAATAAAGTAAAATAAATAAATAAATTGAGATGGATCTTGAGAGTAGAGTGGATGAGTTGTCCCATAAATTAGATCATCTAATAACCAATAGTAACTCTTCTAATCCAACTCTTTTTCCTGCACAACAAGTTTGTGCAATATATTTGAGCCCCAGTCACTATGCAAGAAGATGCCCACACCAATTTCCTAAGTATATTTATGAGCAAGTTTATCAAGATCAAATTCAAATTGCATACGGACCAGAAAATAATTCATACTTTAACACTTACAATCCAAGCTGGGGGGCTAAACCAAATTTTTCATGGCAATCACAACTAGTGATAATCCCTAATAAGAGCATGATGTTGTGATTAATAACACCATATTTATTAGTTTAATTTTAACTTTCTAAAATAATTAAAAATAGATAGTAATTAGTTAGTCAGATCAAATCCATAGAGAAGATAGTATTTTAGTTTTAAAATTTTTAATTTTTTAAAAAAAAAGAAAACAAAAAAAATTTCAAAGTTGAAAAATAAATAAAGAGTAAAAATTAAATAATGTAGAATAATAAATTTGGTACTAAGATCTACTATTTTGATCTTAGCATCTATTTGTAATAAAATAAAGAGCAATAATTAAAGTATAAAAATTAAATTATAATTAAAAATAAAAAGCATGAATTTAAAGTGTATAAAAATAAATTTTATATTAATTAAAATTTTAGAATTTAAATACATAAAATTTAAAAAGAAAAAAAATTAAAAATAGTTGATCTCTGATCTTGGATCGGCATTAGCATTGAGATGGTGTAGAAGCTAGCTCTTCTTCGCAACTTTCGTTGCCTTGAAGCAGCCTCTAACCCAAGCATGGCTTTAACCTTTACCAAACTCCTTACCATCGTCGAAGATAATTGATTTTGGAGGTCTGGAGTCCTTTAAATAGATGTTGGAGGGCTGAGAGGTTTTGTTACAGGCAATATGGGACTAAGAAAAGCTTTGATTGGCAAGAAAAAGAAGAAATCTGAGTGAAAATCATATTTAAAGGAGTCTTGGATGAATTCTACTCTTTTGGATGAAATCTAGCCATCAGGTGGGAATTAAACGACCCCAAAATTTCCTAAAAACCACTGTTGGAAGTGTAGATCAAGTTGGATTGAATGTGGACCATCTGATTGTTAGGAATTATGTTCCAAAGTCAATCATCAGCCTATTGACGGTTGAGATATTGTAATTAATTTATTAATTAATAAAAAATATTTTGGCATCTTTTTCATCATAAGTTTACATCTTCTAATGAACTCCATTATTATGTTGAAGTCCTTAGGACTACTTAGTTTTGATAAAGAGAGGATTTAATGATTAGTCCTTAAATTTATTTACGATCAAATGATAGACGGTTAATTAGGACGACAGCATCTATCGAACATAGATCGCTATATACCATATAGGTTGGTTGTCCTCTTAACCAAGGAGTGTGGAGACACTGGTATAGCATACAGGTGAGATGTATGGGTACATCATCATTGAATATGATCAACTTCAGAGCATTCTGCTATTGAAATATCTCTGATGGGATATAGGTATAAGTATTCCTTAGACCTGAGATCACCTCAATGATTTGCAAGTAACTCACTGTGCATTGGTATCGGACTAACTAAATTTTTAATTTAGTAATGGAAGACTTCTGGGCACAATCAAGTACTTGCGAAGTCAGAGTGTGATCAAAATGGAATTGACCACTCCAAGAGTTGGAGAAGAATATATCACTGCATTTCAATATAGCAATACTTTGGTTAGGATAATCCATCAGATGAATTTGATATTTTGAAATACAATATGGACAACCTGATCAGAGTTGACAATTGAACTCTGATGTATCCTACGAGCATTATGATCGAGGAGATAAATTATATGGAAACTATATCTGCACGAATTCTAAGGATGGTGTTCTACACCTTCGACCTATCCGATCGTTAGGTATCATTGCTAGATGGTCACTTCGATTGGTATAATAATTTATTCCTATGCTACTGACTTAGATTCGAACCTATGAGATCACATACATTAGATCTTATGATCTGATTGGATGATTGATCAACGATTAAGAATAGTTCTAGGGTTAAACAATCAATATGATTGGTGTTTAACCTAGTGCAAGTACTGTAGGAGGATCAATTAGTAATTGAATTGCTAATTAGCTTAATCTGATTATGCCAATAGGCTGAGATTAAGTATAATTAAATATGATTTAATTAGATTTGGTTTGGGCTTGATTGGATCAAGTTCAATTGGTTTATTGGATAAGCCTAGTGCAAGAAACTAGTCCTAGTCTAACTAGGACTCGAATCAACCCAATTTTTTAATTTGATTAAAAAATAAATTAGAACTAAATTTAATTTAATTAAGTCTTTAAATGAATTAGGGTCTTATTTAATTGGATTGGTTTAATCTTGATTTTATTTGGTTAAAAGATCTTGTTTGACTAAGTCAAAATAGGAGTCCTAGTGTGACTAGGACTCCCTATCTCCTTGCACCACCTTGGTCCCAACACCCTCCATATCTATTTTTTAGATATTTTTTATGGAAAATCCCTTTCCTCCTAATTTCCACACCACCTCTCTCCCTCCAAGTCATATTTGAAAGTTAGGTGGAAGACCAAGTCAAAGGAGGAATTGATTTTGCTTAGGATCCTATGAGATAGAATCCTTGTTGACCAAAACCTCTTCCCTTGAGTGCTGCCCCCTCTTTTAATTAATTTTTTTCTTATTCCATGAAAATAATCTTCTTTTTTGTGCACCCTCCCTTGCTGGTCCATGCCAAAAATTGTGGAGGAGGCACCCAAGAGTTGGGCACCCCAATAACTTCCCATGTTTGGATATTCCTAGTCTAGGAATTTGACCTAACTTGGACTCTCTTTTTTTCTATTTATTGGATGAATTTTATTCTAATTTTTTTGTAAAATATAGAGCTTTGGGACAGGTTTGGGTTGTCTAAAAATCAGAGAAAGAGGATCCTTGGGTGTGGGGGTTCCATAGGCATCAAACTAGGTGTCTAGGTGAGAGAAAGGAGAAGAAGAAGAGGGTCTTATTCTAGGGCTATTTTATTTTCAATCTCTCCTCCATTTTTTATAATTTTTTTAAGAGAATCTCAGATCAACAAACTCTCATCTTTCTTCTCATATTTTGGAGAGTCCAAATTTTGAAGAATGGAGCATCGGATCGATCAACGAAAAAGGATCAACATAGTATTAGCATGCCATGTTGATTTCCTGCATCGGACTTCAGATCAAAGATCGTAGGCTTGTGTGGATGACTCCTAGAGGTCGGAAGCATGTGCGGCTCATGACTTCATCCTCAAGCTCAGATCAATAAGTTAGAACATCTAAACTTGCTTAGGTAATAGATCTGATCTATAAACTTCATACCTACATTTGATGTAGTGTAGATCTAGTTTGATTTGATCAACCAAATCAATCTTTTCATTCTTATTTGATTTTAATTTTTTATTTAATATCATACCTTAATCATGTAATAGATTTGAGATCTAGGTATTTACATAATTATTTAAATAAATTTTAGATTTATTTAAGTCTTTCGCTGTAAGATCTTGAAAAAATTTCAAGATCTACCTCTGAAATCTTAGATCTGGTTCCATCAATTGGTATCAGAGCCTAGGTTCTTATTGCATGATTTTTATGCATGTCTAGATTATTTCTTATATTAGATCTAATTTATAATTTAATTATTAAAATTAAAATTTAAAAAATATACATAAGATATTATAGATTGCACGGATTGCCATAAGGTTGTTCCATTGTAAGGTTTACCCCTTACAGTGAATAGGTTGTCCTAGTACGTACTGATCTAAAATATTGATCATAAAATTTTAGATTAGATCAAAGAGATTTTATGATCTAATTAAAAGTATTTTAATCTAATTTTAATCTTCATACATATGTTAGATTTGATCTAGGAAGATTTATGATTGATTATTATTGAAACTATTTCAATTATAAGAACCTGTTTAGATTAGATCTAAAATAGATTCATGTTTATATTATTGCATATTGATTATGAATTAAACATACAACTTGGTTGATAGAATCATGTTGTAAAAATGTTTTACAAATATAAAAACTATTTTCAAAAAGCCAAACCCCAACCCTCAGTCCAAAACTTAATTAAGAATTAAGAAGTTGTTTGATTAGGTTCTAGGATTGTAAATTGAAGATCCTATGACATGAATCATAACACATTGTGTTAATGGGTTAGTAGAGATTAGGTCTATTAATTGGGTTAGACCGAGGGTTAGATTAAAGAATGGATTTAATTAGAGAATTGACTAAATCTAATCAATTGTTGTCTTAGATTAGGTCAAGGATTCTCTAGATCAATTACAATAGTTGAAGTTGGTCAAGTCCATTTCTTTAACAAGACTCAAGATGGACTTGATTCTTGGCTATGCGATCTAGTATGAACTGTTAGGTTGATCTAATTAAAACTAATTAAATCAGTTGGTGTCTAAGATAAACCAAACCAGTGGTTTTTAATTGGCAGCCCGCTTACCTAGTCATTTTTTATGGTGTCTAAGGCAAGCCTGGCAAACCCTTCCATTGATCAAACTTATCTGGCCTCTTGGTAAGATTATATTTTGATCGGATCGCTTGACTATCCGAGCTAACCCATGTCAGCTAGGTAAATCAATTTGACTGATTTACGTGCTCCTAAACAAGCCTATTAATGGTCTCCCTTAAGCTAACTTGGTGAAGTTAGTGGGAGGATCATGACAAGTTGGTTAATCTGACCTACTCACTTCTATAAATAAATTTTTTAAAATTATTATATCCTTAAAATGAAATAGTTATATGATAACTGGATCATAGCCTCCCATTAAAGTGGATGATAATGGGTCCATCAATTGGATAATCATTAGAGGCCCAAAGGCCTGGTGCTTATCGGTTGATGGAATTATTATTTATTATATGATCTCTTGGATACGTTTTTCTAAATGATGGTCAGATGGGCCAACCAAAGATTGGCCTGATCATTCATTATTGGATGGGCCAAGTATCGTCATGTTAATGGTTGGACCAAACTAGACCCTTTTCTGAGAAGGCCAAAGCCAACTGATCAGGGTCTGGGGCAAAATTTAATTACTAAAAATAGTTTGGAGAAATAATTGGTTATGAACTTACCCTTAGATGTACATGGATGGGCCAACCAAAGTTGGGCTTGTGTACAGTCTATGTGGATTCTAGTACCCACTAAAGAATTAGGATAATTTCTCAAATTGGAGATAGAGGCTATCAATTAGAATAAAATAGTAAAAAAAATATTTTGATTAAAGTTTAAATATTTAGATTTAATGAATTAATTACTAATTAGATTTTGATTTTTCTTTATGCAGACATGGCCACTTTTCTATTGCTTCGATCATTGTTGGATAATGATAAGTTGGTGGAACCCAACTTCAGTAGCTGGGTCGAAAGTTGAAGATTATCCTAAAGCATGAACGGATCCTATATGTACTGATGGATCCTGCACCTGAGGAGCCAGCTGCCAATGCACGTAGAACAGTCAGAGATACTTATCAAAAGTTGCTCAGTGGTCAAACCATGGTGTGCTGCATTATGCTGGCTGCAATGAGCGATGAGTTCAGTCACAAGTTTGAGATAGCTCAGCCAAACGAAATGCTCCAAGTGTTGGAGGATTCTTTTGGCACACCCGATGACGTTGAGAGGCATAAAACTAGTTGTGCCATCTTTAATGCCAGAATGTGGGATGGTGCCTCTGTCACTGATTATGTATTATACATGATCGAGCTAATAGAGCACTTGAGCAAGCTTGGCTTTTTCTTGCACAAATAACTTGGGAAAGATGCAATACTCAACTCGCTGCCCAAGTCTTATCTCCCATTTCTTACACATTATAGAATGTCAAAACTTAAAGTGGAGTACCATAGATTACTGGGGTTACTTCAAAACTTTGAGAAGGATCACCAACTCTATAAGGAGTCGGTGAACTTAGTGGAAGGTTCATCTTCTCGTTCTCGATCCTTTGGAAAAGAAAAGAAGAACAAGAAGAAGAAAGCCAAGAAGGTGCATGTTCATGCTAGGACATCTGTGCAGGCTCAGACCCCAAAGACCAAGCCCGATAAGAGTCAAGCCAAATGCTTCTTTTGCAAGAAGCAGGGGCACTTAAAGAGGAACTATCCTCGGTACATTGCCTCTCCAGATCCGAACAGGCAGAGAAAGAAGCAAGCTATTGCTGGGCAAGATATTTATATGATAACTCCTTGCAACTTCTCTATCTACGATATTACTAACTGGGTATTGGATACTGATAGTCCTTACCATATTTGCAATTCGTTGCAAGGGTTGCAGATCAGTGGAAAATTCAAGCAAGGTGAGAGATTCTTGAACGTTAGAGATGGAAGACCAGTTCCATTTTCAGCTTTAGAAATTTTGAAACTTGTATTTGAATCTCATACTATTGTTCTTAGTGATTGTTATTTCTATGCTAGTTTCTTTTTAAATATCATTTCTATAGGCTTTTTGGCCATGAACAATTATGAAATTTCAATAAAAAAATGAGTTTATAATGTTATTGTGAATGATGTTACTGCTTTTTGTTGATAATTGAATAATGATGTATATATGTTATCACAATCTATTAATATAGTCTATTATATTGGCAAGCACTCTAGATTAGATAGTGTATCAGATATCTACTTATGGCACTGTAGGCTAGATCATATAAACAAGAATAGGATAAATAGGTTGACTCAGGAGAGAATCCTCGAAGTTAATGATTGTGAATCACTTCCAATCTGAGAGTCCTGTCTTCTTGATAAAATGACCAAGTCACCTTTCACTGAAAAAGATGAGAGAGCCAATGAGCTCTTAGGTCTAGTACATACTGATGTATGTGGACCAATGAGCATAAGTGCTGGAGGTGGATATGTCTACTTCATCACTTTCATAGATGATCTATCCAGATATGGATATGTCTATCTAATAAAACATAAGTTGGATTCTTTTGAAATGTTCAAATAATTCTGAAGTGAAGTAGAAATATAAACTGAAAAGAGTATTAATACTCTTCAATCTGACCAAGGAGTAGAATATCTTTCTGATGAGTTTTAAACATATCTAAGAGAAAATGGAATTCTCTCCCAATGGACTCCTCTTGGAACACCACAGCATAATGGTGTATCTGAAAGGAGGAATCGAACTCTGTTAGACATGGTCTAATCCATGATGAGATTTGCCAGCTTATCGATATCTTTCTAGGGATATGCACTTGAATCGGCATGTTATCTATTAAATAGGATTCCAAGTAAGTCTGTAGTTAAAATCCCATATGAGATATGGACAGGGCATAAGACAGCACTTTCACACCTTAGAATTTGGGGGTGCCCGACTTATATCAAATGATTTATTACAGACAAACTAGGATCTAGGTCTGACAAGTGTACATTCATAGGGTACCCAAAAGAGATCAAAGGATACTATTTCTACTATGTCGATGAACAAAATGTGTTCATCAGCCTTAGGGTAACCTTTTTGGAAAAGGAGTTCCTTGATGAAGGAACTGTTGCCTCTAAGGTTGAACTTGATGAAGTTCAATAGGTAGAAAGTCCGACATAGAATGTTGAACATAAGTTGGATTTGATCAGATCAATCTGAAGCCTAGTGAACCCGCACCATTAAGATGATCCGGTAGAGCACTCCACCATCCGGATAGATACTATGGATTCTTGATCCAGGATGGTGATTTTATTGAACTTGATGACAACGATGAAGATTCGATCACTTATATGGATGCGATGCAAAGATCTGACTCTGAGAAATGGCTAAAAGCCATAAGATTCAAAATGGATTCCATGAATGTCAATGATGTATGGACATTAGTTGACCCACCTGAAGGGGTTAAACCCATTGGGTGCAAATGGGTCTTCAAAAGAAAGAGGGGCACAGATGGAATGGTGGAGACCTATAAAGCCCATCTGGTTGCCAAGAAGTATCATCAACGTTATGGTATTGACTATGATGAGACATTTTTTTCTATGGCAATGCTCAAGTCCATTCGGATCATGCTTGCCATTGCTACCGATTTAGACTATGAGATCTGGCAGATCGATGTGAAGGCAGCTTTCCTAAATAGAGAGCTGACCGAAGAGGTGTATATAATACAACCTAAAGGGTTCACATCCATAGATAATTCCAAGATGTGCAAACTTCAGAAATCCATTTATAGATTGAAGCAGGCATCTCGGAGTTGGAACATGCATTTTGATAAAGTGATCAAAATGTATGACTTCATTAAGAATAGAGAAGAATCCTACATTTACAAATGGGCAAATGGTCCAGCAGTGGTATTCCTTATTTTGTACATGGACAATATTCTTTTAATTGGGAATGACATCCCCACAGTACAAGGAATAAAAGTCTGGTTGTCATCATAATTCTCCATGAAGGACTTGGGTGAAGCATCCTACATCCTAGGGATGAAGATCTATAGGAATAGATCTAAAATGATGCTTGGTATATACCAATCCACGTACATAGAAACTATGCTAAAGAGGTTCACCATGGAGAATTCCAAAAAGGGCTATCTTCCAATAGGCCAAAAAATTTCTCTCTCTAAGAAGGATTGTCCCACAACTCCTGAAGAGAGAGAGCATATGAGTAGAATTCTATATGCTTCGGCAGTGGGATCTATTATGCATGCAATGATATGTACGAGACCAGACGTAGCATACTCACTAGGAGTTATGAATAAACACCAGTCTGATCCTAGAGAAAATCATTGGAAGGTGGTTAAAACCATCATTAAGTATTTGAGAAATACTAAGGATCAATGGTTGGTATATGGTGAGTCCTGCTCAGATGCAGCAAAGAAAGCTGTGTGGCTGAGGAAGTTCATCACTGAGCTCAGAGTAGCACACTCCATTGATGGTCCAGTCCTGCTCTACTGCGACAGCACTGGTGCCATAGCTCAAGCAAAGGAACCGAAGGCACACCAACGAACAAAGCACATTCTGCATCGCTTCCATTTGGTCCGTGAGATTGTGGATCATGGTGAAGTCGACCATCAGAAGATCGATGGAAAGAAGAACCTAGGCAACCCCTTCACTAAAGCCCAGGCAATCAAAAAGTTCGACAACCATAAGTCGAAGATGGGTATTAGATATTGTGCTGAGTGGCTTTAGGATAAGTAGGAGTTGTTGGAAATTGTGTTCCAAAGCCAATCGTTAGCCTGTTGATAGTTGAGATATTGTAATTAATTTATTAATTAATAAAAAATATTTTGGCATCTTTTTTCATCATAAGTTTACATCTTCTAATGAATTCCATTATTGTGATGAAGTTCTTAGGACTATTTAGTTTTGATAAAGAGAGGATTTATTGATTAGTCCTTAAATTTGTTCATGACCAAATGATAGGTTGTTAATTAGGACGACAGCATCTATCGAGCAAAGATCGCTATATGCCATATAGGTTGGTTGTCTTCTTAACCAAGGAGTATAAAAATACTGGTATGACATATAGATGAGATGTATGGATACATCATCATTGAACATGATCAACTTCAGAGCATTCTGCTGTCAAGAATGACTCTGATGGGATATAGGTGTTAGTATCCCTTAGATCTGAGATCACCTCAGTAACTTGCAAGCAACTCACTATGCTTTGGTACTATACTAACTGAATTTCTAATTCAACAATGGAAGGCTTCTGGGCATAGTCAAGTACTTGCAAATTTGGAGTGTGATCAAGATGGAATTGACCACTCCAATAGTTGGAGAAGAATACATCACTGTATTTCAATATAGCAAAACCTTGGTCAGGATAATCCATCAGATGGATTTGATATTTTTGAATACAATGTGGACAACCTGATCAAAGTTGACAACTAAACTCTGATGTGTCCTACAAGCATTATGGTCAAGGGGATCAATTATATGGAAATTATATCCGCATGGGTTCTAAGGATGGTGTTCTACACCTTCGACCTATCCAACCATCAGATATCATTGTTAGATGGTCACTTCGATTGGTATAAAAATTTATTTCTATACTACTGACTTAGGTTTGGACTTATGAGGTCATACATATTAGAGTTTAAGATTTGATTGGATGGTTGATCAGCGATTAAAAGTTGTTCTAGGGTTAAACAATCAATACGATTGGTATTTTAACTTAGTGCAAGTGTTACAGGAGGATCGATTAGCAATTGGATTACTAATTAACTTAATTTGATTAATCCAATAGGTTAAGATTAAGTTTAACTAAATATAATTTAATTAGATTTTATTTGGGCTTGATTGGATTAAGTTCAATTGATTTATTGGATAAGCCAAGTGGAAGGAAGAACTAGTCCTACTCTAACTAGGACTCGGATCAACCCAATTTTTTAATTTGATTAGAAAATAAATCAAAATTAAATCTAATTTAATCTAATTTAATTAAGTCCTTAAATGAGTTATGGCCTTATTTAATTGGATTGGTTTAATCTTGATTTTATTTGGTTAAAAGATCTTGTTTGAACAAGTAAAAATAGGAGTCCTAGTGTGACTAGGACTCCCTATCTCCTTGCGCCACCTTGGTCCCAATGCCCCCCATACCTATTTTTTAGGTATCTTTCATGGAAAATCTCTTTCTTCTTGATTTTTATACCCCCTCTCTCCCTCCAAGTCATATTTGAAAGTTAGGTGGAAGACCAAGTCAAAGGAGGAATTGGTTTTGCTTAGGATCCTATGAGATAGAATCCTTATTGACCAAAACATCTTCCCTTAAGTGCTGCCCCCTCTTTTAATTAATTATTCTTTTATTCTATAAAAATAATCTTCTTTCTTGTGTATCCTCCCTTGTTGGTCCATGCCAAAAATTATGGAGGAGGCGCCCAAGAGTTGGGCGCCCTAACAACTTTCCATGTTTGGATATTCCTAGTCTAGAAATTTGACCTAACTTGGACTCTTCTTTTTTCCTATTTATTGGATGAATTTTGTTCTAATTTTTTTATGAAACACAGAGCTTTAGGAGAGGTTTAAGGTGTGAAAAAATTAAAGGAAGAGGGTCCTTGGGCGTGGGGGTTCCATAGGCACCAAATTAGGTGTCTAGGTGAGAGAAAAGAGAAGAAGAAGAGGGTCTTCTTCTAGGGCTATTTTATTTTCAATCTCTCCTCCTTTCTTTCTAGTTTTTTTGAGAGAGTCTTAGATCAAAAAACTCTCATCTTTCTTTTCATATTTTGGAGAGTCTAAATTTTGAGGAAGAAAGCATCAGATCAACCATCGAAAAAGGATCAACACAGTACTAGCATGCTATGCTGATTTCCTACATCAGACTTCAGATAAGAGATCGTAGGCTTATGTGGACGACTCCTAGAGGCTGGATGCATGTGCGGCTCATGACTTCATCCTCAAGCCTAGATCAACATGTTAGAATATCTAAACTTGCTCAGATAATAGATCTGATCTATAAACTTCATACCTGCATTTGATGTACTGTAGATCTAGGTTGATTTGATCAACCTTTTTCTTTCTTATTTGATTTTAATTTTTGATTTAATATCATGCCTTAATCATATAATAGATCTGAGATCTAGGTGTTTACATAATTATTTAAATAAATTTTAGATTTATTTAAGTCTTTTGCTGCAAGATCTTGAAAACATTTCAAGATCTACCTATGAAATCCTAGATCTGGTTCCTTCACTGATTAGGCTTGATGGAGATTTCTCGATCGTTGGATTGTAAGCTAGGAACTTGAATTAGAGTTGGGATTCTTGTTGACCATCAGATCAATGCCTGGGTGAGTTTGGGCCATCAGATCATGCATAGGGGGCTGTGAGAATCAATATCAAAGCAGGAAAGCACTTGGATTGTTGGATCTTCACCGACAGCGACCATAGCATCATGCGTTACTATACTCATGGACTGCACTGGACCAAGCATACTGTAGATTGTAGTGAATCAGTGCACAGCATCTCTTAGAAATGACCAAAATGCCCTTCCTTAAGGGTTCACGGTGAGCCGCGATGAATTTGATGTTAGGGTGACGTCAAGAGTGCATGGGGGTGGGTAGCTTGCGCTGAGCGTGGTTGGACTCACCAGCTGATATGGCATGGTGGCTTGATTTGTGGAGCTAGCTTGGCAACTTGGTTGAGCACGTTTGGATGGGTCGGCTATTATGGCATGGTGGCTTGGCTTGCGGAGCAGGCGAAGCTATTTTCCTTTTTTTATTTTTATTTTTAATTTTTCCTTAAAAATTCATATTTAGTCCATTTTAGCTTTGATTTTCTCTAAATTTATTTTATTATGTCCAAAAAATTAATCTCTTTTTATTAATAATAATATTTTATTTTTTAATTTTTATAAAAATAATAGTTTTTTAAAAATATATATAAATTAATTATTAATTTTAAAAAATAAATATAAATTAATTGATAAATTAATGCTTTTATTGGTAAATCTATGGTACTTATCACACCCCCTGACTTAAGCTTTGCTCATCCTTGAGTAAAGAAAGAATTTAGTTTTAGATACCTTTTAACTTTAGTATTTCAAATTTTACGTAAGCGATTTTCAAAATGGCCATTGATATTCAGTAGAGCATAAGTGAGGTATATCATTGGGGTATTAATACTTATGAATATAAAAATTAAGTGAAGAACATTAAATTTTTTTAATTTTTTTTTAAATTATCTTTGTCATTATCTCTAAATCATCTAAACTTTCATATGGATAAGTGCATTGTTACTTTTGCCCTTTATTTTTTTTATTCATATTGCCCATTTTTTGATGTGAATATCATTACTTACTTAGGCAATAAGACCCGATTACTTGGTAAAAATTTTTTTTTTTTTTTAACGTTGCATCACTATTTAGTGCCTTAATCTCTTAAGCTTTCTATTTGATTCATGTAGCAAGTCTTGGGGTAATAACTTCCAAACTAGTTGACTTTAGGATACTAGATAAAAAATATCCCTCAGGCTTACTAGCTCGAATCAAACAGGTTACTGGTTAAGACTAGCTTTACAATGAGCTTTTTCATCCTTTCCATCTTTTGATGCAAAACTCAATGCTTGCTTAGGCAAAAAGGTCTGGTTACTCAGTGAAAAGTACTTTAAAACTATTTTATTAAAATTAATTTTTTAATTATTATGAAGAAATGTATAGTTATCCTACACAAGCTCATAAAAAGTAGACTCCTCTTTTGATATCGGTAGGAAAAATCAGAAGTATTCAAAGAAAAATTATGTATGTTCTAGACTTAACTCTTTATTGAATTTTCTTAATACTTGATTTCTCAATATCTCATAAATTCTCTGATCTATGTATAAATTTTTTTTTAAAAATGCTTAGTTCAACTCGATTCTTAAAAATAATTGAATGTCTAAATGCTAATCTAAATGCTAAATAATAACTTATTTCAAGGACTTTAAAATTTAAAAATTTTTATTATTCTTCCCCCAACTTAATCAATATTGTCCATAATGGAGAAGAAAAAAAAAATGTAATAAAGAACAGAAAAGAATACACCTAACTTAGTGTGTTTGTGGTCCAGCACAAGCCTTTAAAAATTTGGATCTTCCTCCAACTTATTCAAATTATTCTGAAAAAATCAACTAAAAGAATAAATTAGATGAAAAAAAACTAAATATTGGGTTGCCTCCCAACAAGCACTAAGTTTACCATCTTCAGCCAAACATAATGCAGCTTACTATCCTGTATCAAATACTGGATTGACAAATTCTAATGATTTTGAATTGCCAATCGTTGGAAGATAGTTTGTTATCCCTTTACTAATATATTTATTTTTAATTATGGAAACATAATTTGTTACCCCATTCTTAGTCTCATGTTTATTAAGAATTTCTTCTATTTGTTTTTCTAACATGCTCATATATTGAGTTTTTGGATTAGAAGTTGAGTTTAATGCAATGGATTCTGGAAGGATGACTCAAGGTGACTTTTATTTTGGAGGTAAATTAATATGATCCAGTTTAAATGACTCCGTTGATACTTCATTACATGCCTCTTGATTTTTAAAAGAAGAAGAACCGACTTATAGGGTTAAAAAAAATAGGACTTTAGATTTATAGATTTCGGATAACTCATTTATTCTCTTTTTCCTATGTCGATCTCATTTAAGTTGAAACCAGCATCAGTAATAGTTTCGAACACAGGTTCTTCCATATGGTTAGCTTCAATACTAACCTTTTCTTCAATAATTTTATCTTGGCTAGCATTAGTACTAGCCTCTCTCACTTAATCTTGGTATGGGTCCATAAGAATCCTATAACTTTTATGTTTAGAAATTATTTTGGCATTCTCTAATTGGGAATTCTTAGGTGAGACATTGGATTGATAATTAGGTCTAGGTGGTTGGTGGACAATAGGTGGATTGTTTATATGATTTGGTTGGCTGGATAATTGACCTAGTTCTTTCCTCATGTTAGACTCAGCTAATTATCCTATTTGAGCTTCTAGCTTAGCGATAGATTCCTATTGAGCCAAGATCGATTGTTGTTGATTCAAAATTAATTATTAAAGTTGGTTACTATTGCCAGCTAGATTGATCTATTGAGGAGGTGGGTATGATGGTTGATTATAATGCAATGGCTAAAAAGACTAACTAGGCTAATCCTTATTATAGGCATAATTTTGATATTGGGTTTGAGCCTGAGTTTGTTGGGGTATCCAAGAAAAATTGGAGTGGTTCCTCCATTCTGGATTATATGAATTTGAAAAACGATCACTAATTTCCTTGAAGTAGCCTTGAGTAGGTTGGACTTGTTCTTGGATGAAAGTTGAAAATTATGCAGCCATAGAACATTCACTAACATGATGGGTTGGGCTAGTATAGATAGAACAAATCTCCTGATAATTAAAAGATGATGTAAATTATATAGGAGATTGTTGACCTAGGACTAGGAGTTGATCTAATTTTTAGGAAAAAAAGTTTACTTTATATATCAAATTTGAATCAGCCTTAGGACTAGATTCTAGATGTTTAAATTCATGGATTTCTATCCAGGTTTAATAGAAAGATAACAAAGCATGGTTGATTGAGTTTTCACTCAGGATTTCAAATAAGGTATAGGCTTCATCCTCACTCTTGTTCATGAATGCACCTTCACAAGATACATCTACCAATTATCTAAATTGGTCTCCTAAATCCTCATAGAAAGCTTGAACTATTTTTCACTTAGACAAACCATGGTGCTGACATTTTTTAATTAATTTCTTAAGTCTCTCCCTTGACTTATAAATTTATTTTCCTAGAAGCTGAGCAAATCCAATGATAGCTCACCTCATGATGTTGGTTCGACCTATGGAATAAAATTTCTTAAAAATTTATTATGTAATTCAGCCTAAGTTTTAATTGAACTTCCTATTATGCCAAGCCAGTACTTGGCTTTGTTTTTCAATGAAAAAGAAAATAAAATTAGTCTAAGAGCATCCTCAGTTAAATTTTGAATTCTCACCATAGAGCAAATTTCTAAAAATTCATCTAAATGCTTATACAGGTTTTCATTGGTGTTCTCATAGAAAGATGGGAGCATCTGGATTATGGTCGACTTGATCTCATAGTGGGTAGCATGGATATTAGGTAACTGGATGCAAGTCGATGGATTATAAGTAAAAAAAATAAAATATTTTATTATCTGCCTAGGTAGTTCTCTAAAATTTTCATCTATTTGATTATCTGATTTAATATGATTCAGCCATTCAATTTTTATGATTAGATTCAACTAGATTAGATAAAGCAATTTTCTACCATGTATGTATTAGTACAACCCGATCGTGTGATCCAAAATTTTTTAGAATTTTTTTATTTTTATTTATTTTTATTATTATATTATTTTTTTAATTTTTTTATATTTTTTAATTTTTATATTATTATTTTATTATTTAGATTTTTTAGATTTTTTTAATTTTTTAATCATTTATTATTTATCATTATTATTATATGATTATTTTATTTTTTAAAACTTTTAATGATTTTTTAAATAATTTTATTATTTTATTATAATTTTATTATTTTTTAATTTATTTTTTATGATTTTTATTTATTTTAATTTTTTAATTATTTTTATAATTTTTAATTATTTTATTATTTAATTATTAATTTTTATTATTTTTATTTTATTTTATTTTATTTTATAAGAGAAGAGGAGAAAAGAAGAAGAAAGAAAGAAGAGTTCTAATGAAGAGATCCTAAAGAGTCCTAGAGCGAAGACGGAAGAGAAGATTAGTTTTAATTAGGTTATTTTAGTTTGCAATCAAGTTAGGCAAATAATCTTAATTAAGGATTGTCCTACATTTAGACTACTCCTAGCTACCGAGGTCACCTTCAGACCTTCTAAGTGTAAGATCAGCCAATCAACTGGCCAGGTAAGTGTAAGATTAGTGGGAGTCTCCTCATTGCTTGCCTTAGATATTAATTATGTTTGGCTAGGTAAGCAAATGGAGCTAATCATAAATCACCTTTCTTTAGACCCAATTATCCTTGAACCATTTTTTTAGATATCAGTCAAATTGACTAATCCTAATCTGATCCAACTCCTAGGATTTCTTATCCTATTGAGCTTGAGTTTCTAGGGCTGATGTCTAATTGAGTTTAAAATTAAAGGCCTAGGTCAATGTAGGATGCTGGTTGGTTGTTTGTGGGCTAAGAAAGGATGATCAAATTTTTATCTTATCTTATTTAATAGGTTATGCCCTTAATTTGGTTTGATATGAATATGCATAAAATTTTTTTTCAAGCAAGGGGTTCT
Organism: Cocos nucifera; assembly: GCA_006176705.1. NCBI lineage: Eukaryota > Viridiplantae > Streptophyta > Magnoliopsida > Arecales > Arecaceae > Cocos > Cocos nucifera. Next base: position 370,212 of record QRFJ01001296.1, on the reverse strand, counting down.
ATGCAATTTAAACTAGTGCATGCAATTAATTGAGTCTTGAGAAGCTTACCTCACCTCTAGCAATCACCAAAAGAAATAAAAAAATAAAACTAATATGATGCATGCTCTAAGCAATTAGGGTTTCTAATCTTGTTATGAATCTTTTAATTAGATTTAAGTGGATATTTTTTAAATTAATTTAAAAATAAAATAAATAATAAAAAAATCTAGGGTTAGGATTGATCTCATCAAGCAAAATTAGATGTTTTTCTTTTTCCCCTAATTTGGTTCTTTTCCCTTTTTTCCTCTTTTTTTTATAAAATAAAGAAGAAAAAGGTTAGTAAGCAATATATACAAGAAATTAAATAAATTAAAAACTTATTTATAATTAAAAAATAAAAACATTAAAAAAAATAAATTTTCATGTCATCCTCAGCAACAGCACCAAAAACTTTGATAAGGGCACGATGTTGTCATTAAGACATCGTGTTTATCAATTTAATTCCGACTTCTTAAAATAATTAAAAATAGATAATATATAGTGCATAGGATCGAATCCATAGAGAAGATAGTATTTTAGTTTTAAAATTTTTGATTTTTAGAAAAAAAATTAAGGATAAAAAATAAATAAAAAAATTAAATAATGTGAAATAATAAATTTGGTACTAAGATCTACTATTAGAATCTTAGCATCTACTAATAATAAAATAAGGAGCAATAATTAAAGTATAAAAATTAAATTATAATTAAAAATAAAAATCATGAATTTTAAGTGCATAAAAATAAATTTTATATTAATTAAAATTTTAGAATTTAAATATATAAAATTTGAAAAGAAAAAAAAATTAAAAATAGCTGATCTCTTATCTTGGATCGATGTCAGCATTGAGATGGTGTAGAAGCCAGCTCTTCTTTGCAGCACCCATTGCCTTAAAGCAACCTCTAACCGAAGCATGGCTCTAACCTTTACCAAACTCCTTCCCATGATTGAAGATAATTAATTTTGGAGGCCTGGAGTCCTATAAATAAATGTTAGAGGGCTGAGAGCTTTAGTTGCAAGCAATATGGGACTAAGAAGGGCATTGATCAGCAAAAAAAGAAGAAATCTAAGTGAAAATTAGATTTAAAGGAGTCCTGAATGAATTCTACTCTCTTGGATGAAATCTGGCCATCAGATGGTGATCAAATAGTCTCAAAATTACATAAAAACCACTATTGGAAGCTCAAATCGAGTCAAATTGAATGTAGACCATCCGATCATACCTGATGGAGATTTTTTGATCATTGGATGGTGAGTTGGGCACTTGAATCAGAGTTAAGATTATCATCGATAATTGGATCAACACTTGGGTGAGTTTGGGCCATCAGATCATGCACTAGGGGTTGGGAGAATCAATATCAAAGCAGGAAAGCACTTGGACCGTTGGATCTAAAGGGAAAAACCCTATTTTCTTGATGCATGTTCGTTTAGATTTGATTGGATCAAGAGGGATATTTTAAAAAAAAAATTTTATGATCCTAATTAGATCTGAGACTCTTCAGATTTGATCTTATTGATCTGATAAAAAAATAAAATTAAATTAAATCTAATTTAATTATACCTTTGTTATGGGTAATCCTATTATCTTGTGATGATCCTGATGTTTTTCTGAGGTTCTGGATGTAGCCACGCAAGCGCCTGGCCTCTACCAGTATCCACTTAGGTAGGATCTAGAGATCTTCTCCTTCTCAATCTATCCTCCAAAAATTAGATCTGAATCTGATCTTGAAGGTCTTCAAAACGGCTTTGGAAGATCAGTCATTATCTCTTGCAGTAGTGTTACCTTCTTCCTTTCCTATCGCCTTTCACTTGCTTGGATCGCATCTAATTCATGCCCAAATCCTCATGGGTGTGGAGAGGAGAGAGAACCAGAGGGTGTCATGGAGAAGGAGGAAAAGGGGCTATGTGGCATGGGCTAAGGTAGAAGCTCTTTCAATTTAGGCGCGGACAGGGTTTTTATAGACCCTGCTATGCCATGCAATGCCACATCATCCCGACCAATCATGGTCCTTTGTGCAATCAGATCTAAATCTGATTGGTAGGATGACATCATCTGATCTAATCAGATTAGAGTCCCTCAAAAACCTTCTTAGATGGTGCTAAGACTTGGTCAATCAAGACTCTTTGGCACCATCAAGTTTGATTCCCTAAAGCAACTGGAGTCCTATCTATATGGGACTCCAATCCTTATCCACATGGGGCGCACGCCTCCCTAGGCTTGCACCCTTTGTCTCTCTATCTTTTAGTAGGGGGACAAGGGTCAAAGTTCTCTCCTATGGGTGCATGACACATGGGCAGATGTCTAAGTGTCAAAGGTCAACATTTGACCAAAGTCCAAAGACAAGATTTAGCAGGTGATGGAAAATGGTAGGTGTTATCTCAAATTTTATCTCATAAATTAAGACAACCCTTTTCTGACTTGGACAAGCTCCAGTCAGATCAAGTAAAGGTTCTTGAGTGAGCCCAAACATATTTGGCTTAGTCGAGACAATCTTTAATAATTGTTAAAGAAGAACATTAGGCTCAATCGTGTGCTAGCAAGATTTCCTTGAACCTAATTGAATTTTATTCTAATCAATTGAACTGGATTATTCCAATTGATGATATCTAGATCCAAACCCTCATTTCTGTGATCCAATTAGGTTCAGTTTCGTATGGTAATGTGATATGTCGTGATCTCTATCATCAACATCATCAAAATACCTTCCGATGAATCAAAACTTTTTTGATTCAAACAACTAGTATGATCGATCATCCAAATCATTCTAATTGCTTCCAAAATCCACCAATGACACCTAGCAGCATATAGTGGCAACCATCAAAACTAAAAATGAACCTCTTGGTGCAGTTACCTGTGTGATTAAGTTCCTCTATCTTGAGCCCCAATTGGATTAGGGTTAAGGTGATCTTGTCAAACCCTAATATCCATCATATGAATCAATCATTCGACTCAAGTCCAATGTAAAAATCCTAATAGAAACTCTTTTTGTTATTTCACTCTGCCATGGCCATGGGCTTATGGACTTGATTCTCATGATCATCATAGAGTTGTTCCCCGTCTACCGAGGTAGATAGATCTCCTATTGGTGCAATCCAATTCCTACATTGAACATGCTATAGCCAACATATACCTCAGGATTCCGAATGGCTAGGAGACCGAGTTATGGTGTAGTCAAACTATAACACCCTCAAGATGAACTGTCGATGGACCTTAGGTCAAAGAACCAGACATACTACTGCATCTTTGAGCCAGTCATCAATAAGAAGGTAGACTTTCGATGACTCTACATCGTAGACTAAAAGAACCAGACATACTACTGCATATGCGAGCCAATCATCAATGAGAAGGTAGACTTTCGATCACATTTAGTGCCCTCATTCTCTAATGAGTAACTGTACTCTTGCTCCAATGATTCTACATCGGAGACTCAAGACTCATCTATCCTAAATAAGCGATTGTACACCAACCTTTCGGATTAATCACCATTCTCATGATGATCCTATGGTCGGGAGTATTTTATGAGTTAATAATGAAAATTCATGTCTTAAATTTTCAACTCTTGAAAATATGAACTATCTTTATCATTAACTCAAGGGATGTATCATAGACACTTTCAAATACACACTATGATAGAAAATAATTTATTTTATTATTTATAGTTAAAATTATAATTTTTTTCTTAGAAGTGTATTGTAAGTGTTAGCCAATCTGGCTTTTAGGGCACACATATCTAACAAACTTTCACTTGACCTAAAGTCAATTGGCTACAAATTTAAGTCCCATCTTCTTAAGGTGGACTTCGATCTTTTATTGGCCCAACGACTTTGTGAGTGGATCTGTCGCATTGTATGCAGAGTCGACTCTCTAGACCTTGACGTAATCTTTCTCAAGGTAATCACGGATCAGGTGGTATCGTCGTTCGATGTGCTTGAATTTTTGATGAGACCTCCACTCCTTAGCAAGGGCTATGGCGCCATTACTATCACAGTACAAAGAAATAGCATCTGATGGCATCACTCCAATCTCTATGATGAATTTCTTATACCAGAATGCCTCCTTCACAGCTTCTGATGCAGGGATGTACTCTGCTTCCATGGTGGAATCTGCTGTCACTGTCTGCTTGGAACTCTTCCAACTGACAGCACTACAATTACACACAAATAGATTTTTATATGTCGACTTTCGATCATTTATATCGGACATAAAATCCGAGTCTGTATACTTCTGAACTTGGAGTTCTTCATTACCAAAAGTCAACAACATATCCTTAGTTCTTCTAAAGTACTTAAGGATATATTTCATAGAAGTCCAGTGTTCTTCACCTAGATTTGACTAATATCTGCTCGTGACACTCATAGCATGGTCTATATCAGTTCGTGTACATAACATAGCATACATGAGGCTCCCTATTGCTAAAGCATAAGGGATCTTGCTCATGCGTTCAATCTCCTCTGGTGTGTTGGGACACATTTTCTTGGAGAGATGAATGCTATGTCTGAAGGGTACCAATCCTCTCTTAGAGTTTTCCATGCTAACCTCTTTAGCACTTCCTCTATGTACATCTTTTGTGAAAGACCTAGAATCCTATTCGGTCTATCTCTATAGATCTTGATTCCTAGAATGAAGGATGCTTCTCCTAGGTCTTTCATGATGACTTCTTTAGATAACCATATTCTAACTATGGTCAACATGAAAATATCATTTTCAATAAGGAGGATATCATCCACGTAAAGTACGAGGAAGATAATAGTGCTCCCACTGACCTTTTTAAAAACACATGTTTCCTTCTCATTTTTGATGAAATCAAATAATTTGATCACATCATTAAAACTAGTATTCCAACTCTTAGATGCTTGCTTGAGTCCATATATGGTCCTTTGCAGCTTGCATACTTTGTGATCAGCATCACTGGATGTGAAACCTAGCGGCTGTTCCATATAGATATCTTCCTCAAGGTATTCATTTAAGAATGTCATTTTCATGTCCATTTTCCATATTTTATAATCAAAATAAGCTACAATAGCAAGTAATGTGCGGATGGATTTTAGCATAGCTACTGGCGAAAAGATATCTAGATAGTCAATGCTTTCTTGCTGACTATACACTTTTGCCACTAATCTAGCTTTGAATGTCTCCATATTTTTATCTGCACCAATCTTTCTCTTGTAGATCCATTTATATCCAATAGGTACTATACCTTTTGGTGGATCTACCAAGGTCTAGACTTGGTTTGAGTGCATTGAGTCAATTTTTGACTTTATTGCCTCTAACCATTTCTTGGAGTCGATATCTGATATTGCCTCGTCATAGGTTTTTGGATCATCACCATGAACCTCATTACCTACGAGGAACATTTTCTCTACTTCCTCCGAAATAGTACCTAAGTACCTCTCAGGGGGATGGAAAATCCTTTTCGATCTATGAGATGGAAGAGGTAGTGATTGTATTGGCTTAACCTGATTTGGTTTCATGGGGTACTTAGCTCGTTGCTCTTATGAGACTTTCTCCTCGAGCTTGATCTGCTTTTCAATACCACTATCTTGAATAAATTATTTTTTAAGAAAAATGGCATGCTGACTCATAATCACATTATAATCTTCTGGAATGTAGAAATAATATCCTAATGATTCTTTAGGATATCCTATAAATCAAGCTTTAAAGGATCTGTAGTCTAACTTATCTGCTTGTTGTCTTTTGACATGAGCCGAACAATTCTAAATTTTGAGATGACTTAGACTTGATTTCTTACCATGCCATATCTCATATGCTATGGTAGGAACGATTTTAGAGGAAACACTATTCAGTAAATATATAGCAGTTAACAGACTATGTCCCTAAAAAAAGTTAGGAAGGTTTGTGAAGCTCATCATGCATTGAACCATATCTAATTAGGTCCAGTTCCTCCATTCTAAAATCTCATTGAGTTGAGGTGTTCCAGGTGGAGTCCATTGAAAGACTATGCCATTTTGCTTGAGATAGTCCAGGAATTCCCAACTAAGATATTCACCTCCTCAATCTGATCGAAGAATCTTAATGGATTTTCCAGGTTGCTTTTCGACTTCATGTCTGAATTTCTTGAACTTTTCAAAGGCTTCAGACTTATGTCTGATAAGATACATGTACTCATACCGAGATAAATTATCGATAAAGATTATGAAGTAATCAAAGTTGCCTCTACTCGGCACATCAAATGGGCTGCACACATCAGTATGTACTAAGGCTAGTAGATCCATGGCCCTTTCTCCATGTCCTACAAAAGGAAGCTTAGTCATTTTGCCATGAAAATATGACTCATAAATTGAAAATAACTTGAAAGTCAATAGACTCAATAGTCCGATTTTCTCTAATTTGTTAACCTTATCTTTTGCTATATGACCTAGCCTTAGGTGCCATAGATACCTATTGTTTGGACTATCCCAGGGTTATTTTGATCTTATGGCATTCACATTTTGCTTGACATTAAAGACAAATACATCAATATGTAACTGATAGAGATTGTTAATGAGAAAACTACTTGTAATTTTATTTCTTTCATAAAGAATATTACAATGGTCCTTAAGAAAACTAATTACATAGCCTTCTTGTGCTAAACATGAAATAAATATCAAATTCCTGCTTGTAGCAAGTACATAATAACAATCCCTAAGTACTAAATCTAAGCCAGACGGTAGTCAAAGAGGGTAGGTTCCCATGATCATAGCAGCAATCCTTGCTCTATTTTCAGTATGTAGGATCATCTCACCATCTCTCAGCCTTCTACTATTCTCAAGATCCTGCATGAAAGTGCATAAATAAGCACTAGAACCAGAGTTAAGCAGCCAACTGAATGTAGAAAAAATCTTAAGGTTAGATTCAATAACGAGCATACCTCCAGAAGGACCTATCTCCTTCTTATTCTTCAGCGTGGCTAGGTATGTAGGGTAGTTCTGCTTCCAGTGGTCATTAATATTACAATGGAAATACTTTCGTTTGTCAATGGCCTTCTTCTTCAGCTCTGCCTTTCTTTTCTTTCCACCTTCTGCCTTTTCACAGACTTCTTCTTTTCAAAAGACTTTCTCTTGAAAGAAGTCTGTTCTATAGCAGGTACTGAACCTTTAGAATCTTTCATAGAAAGCTCAGCAGTAACCAACATATTCATAAGCTCGGTTAGAGTATTCTGAAGTTTATGCATATGGTAGTTCATGATGAACTGCCTATACGCGTCAGTCAAGGATAGCAAAATTATATCATTCTGCAGATCCTGGTCTAACTTCACTCCGAGCTTCTTAAGCTCTTCCAATTTTTTGATCATCATCAGACAATGATCTTGGACAGACTACCCATCATGCATTTTAGCCTTAAATAGTCATTTAGTGACCTAATATTTGGTTGCGTGACTCTGTTCACTAAACAACTCTTGTAGGTAAGCCAACATTTGGCGGACAGTCTTGATATCTTTATGTTGGCGCTAAAGCTCATCAGACATCGAGCCCAACATGTAGTATCTGACCTTGTTATCTTCATCCGTCCATTTATCAAGAGACGCTCTCTGTTCAGTGGATGGACGAGCTAGTAAGGTGGAGGGATCCTAGTCCAATACATGAGTCAACTTCTTGGAACCTAAAATGATTTTGATGTTCTGAAGCCATTCCTTGTAATTGGGTTCGGTCAGTCTATGGATGTCCAAGATACGGGCTAGTGGATTAGATGCAAATATTTTTCTTTTTCCTGTAGAGTCAATATTTCTAGTTTGATTTTTGTAACTAAGACTTGACCAATTTGTTTAGAGATTTGATTTTTAAATAAATTAGCTTCCACTATAGGAGATATGGCACCACCAATTGCTATGAAAAGGTAGAAGAAGACAAACGAACACAACTATATACGTAGTTTGGCCCAAGCACCTACATCCACAGGACATGCAATGCTTCACTACCAAGAAAGAACAATAGAGGAGATACAATCTCAACTCACCAACCCTCTCTAAGGATCCAGAAGCACTCACCCATACAATGCTTTTAAAGTAATCCCAAGAGGATCTCCCTCATAGATCTACCAGTCTAGGGCCCTCAACATCCCTGGACACTCCGTGATCCTCTCAGCCACTACATCAAGCCCCAGCCTCTGTCCCTAAGCAATCCCACCATTCTAGGACACTCCCAGCTTTCTTGATGCTCCTAGCACTTCTTGAGATCCCTGACTCTCCCTGAGATCTGATGCTTGATCTCTTTGAGAAGCCCCTAGCACACTATGCTGAGATACTCTCCTCGACTACAGCACCACCGAGCCTCTCTCAGCCCCCCATGCCTCCAAGGAGGTAATACTATAGCACTGCAGCGCTTCCTGCCTTATCTCTATACTGCCTAAGAGATTTTCTCAAGACTCCATTCTTCTTAGGTTGTCTAGTCTCCTTATAAGTCTTAAAAAATTCAATAGCCATTCGATCAGCTCTCGCATACTCTCCTGACTGCTAAATAGCACAATAGCTCCATAGACCCCATGACTAGACCTGATTCATGAGTCAGGGGCTATAGACCCCATAAAAAGACTTCCGCATGCATGCCCATGCGTGCTATTCATCCATGCCGGTTGCCTCCATCGAGCTAGCTCGATCCACAATTAGGCCAGCTCGACTGCATCTCACCCAAGCATAGCTTTCTATCCGCCTGAGAGATCCAGCTCGGACCCACCTTGAGCCAGCTCAATCTCATCCCGAGCCAACTTGGCTGCATATCCGAGCCAACCTGACTGTGTTGATTGATCCTTTTCTCATGACTTCTGAATGTCGTTCTTGGCTTATTGTGGATTGAAAGTCGAGGTGCAAGATTCTAACATTCTCCATCTTGACTCGATCTTTGGCTCTATCTCAAATCTGAGAGCTTCCTATATGAACTGCCCCTATGTCCTTGGGCTACTGCCTGCTACTCATGGATCGGCAAACATGTGAGTCGAGCTAGACCGCTCGATCCCAAACTGAGTCTCATGATCGATCCATCTCCACTTGGATCTCCACCTCGCACTGAGCTCCATCTGGCTTCTTGTTGTATATGAGAGCATCCACCTTGATTGTGCCTTTCTTCTAACTTGATCAACACCATAGCAACCCCTAGTATAATCTGACTCCTCCTAGCTTTGATGCCACTATTAGGGTAGATCCACGACTATAAAACATGGATCAACCATCTAAGATCATCTGTAGGAGATATGGCACCACCTATTGCTATGGAAAGATTGAAAAAGACAAATGAACACAACCATATATATGGTTCAGCCCAAGTGCCTACATCCATGGGATATGCAATGCTTCACTATCAAGAAAGAACAATAGAGGAGATACAATCTCAACTCACCAACCCTCTCTTAAGATTCAGAAGCACTCACCCATACAATGCTCTCAAAGTAATCCCAAGAAGACCTCCATCACAAATCTACCAGTCTAGGGCCCTCAACATTCCTAGACACTATGTGATCCTCTCAACCTCTACATCAAGCTCCAGCCTCTTTTCCTAGGAAACACCACCATTCTAGGACACTCTCAGCTTTCTTGATGCTCTTGGCACTCCCTGAGAACCTTGGCTCTCCTTGAGAGCCGTGCTTGATTTCCCTAAGAAGCCCTTGGCACACTATGCTGAGATACTCTCCTCTGCTACTGCATCGTCGAGTCTCTCTCAGATCTCATGCCTCCATGGAGGTGCTACTGTAGCACTCCCTGCCTTATCTCTACACCACCTAAGAGGTTATTCTGAGACTCCATTCTTCTTAGATCATCTAATCTTCTTATAAGCCCTGATCAATCCAATAGCCATCCGATCAGCTCCCGCGTGCTCTCTTGGCTGCTAGATAGCACAACAGCTCCATAAACCCTATGACTAGACTTGGTCCATAAGCCAGGAGCTATAGATCTCATGAAAAGATTTTCGCATGCATACCCATGTGTACTATTCATCCATGCTATTCACCTCCATCAAGCCAACTCGATCCATAGTTGGGTTAGCTCGACTGCATCTCACCCGAGTGCAACTTTCTATCAGCCCGAGAGAGCCAGCTCGGATTTGCCTCCAGCCAACACGATTTCACCCTGAGCTAGCCCAAGTGCGTATCCGAGCCAGCCCAACTATATTGGTTGGTCCTTTTCTCATGGCTTTTGAATGTCATTCTTGTCTTATTATGGACCGAATCTTGAGGTGCAAGATTCTAACATATATGACATGCATGTCTAGACTAGCTTTTATTATTCTATGCAATAGATTATCTAGAATAAATTTTACTTTTGATATGGTCAATTTAAAATTTATTTTTAGATATTATATCAGATACAATCAGATTTGAAACAAGCATGATTAATTTCAATTATGATACATGAGATATATACAAAGCATGCATAGTTAGATCTTTAATTATATATGTGATATATGTTTTAGATTTAATAGTTTTTGTAGTGTAATTAAAATTTTTGATTAAAGCATTCTCCTTGGCTGTCTGATCATAAGAGTATAAATGGTTTAAAGGCCCTCTCTTTCCATTCGATCTGATGCTCTTATGGCATGTTGGGGTGCTGCGCTTCTATCTTTAATCAGAAATCAAAATTTAATTTTCTGCAAAACCCTTGATCGTAAAATTCTAGACTTTTTTATGCATGTTTTTTTAATGAATCCTGAACTTAATTAAGAATTAAGTTTATGAATTCAACTGGATCTAAAAATTATGAATTTTTAGATCTATGATATTTTCATAAAACATGGGTTTGGGTATAGGTAGCTCAACTAGATCAAGCGGTTGATCAAATCGAATCAAGAGTTGGTTTGATGGAATCAAGAGTTTGTTAGATGAAATCAAGAGTGCTTAGATTTGACCAGTCTAATAAGATTAAGTTTGAATCAAGGTTGACATACAGCCACATGTGGTTGATCAAGTTACGACCTAATTTGGCTTCGTGGTTCAAGCCTAGATCGTAGACTAACCCGATCAGTTCTGGTCAAATGAATCGATGTCTAGGATAAGTTTGGTAGATATGACTGATCAATTTTTAATTGAAAGCTACTCGATCTAAATGTGTTCACATTGAGCGAATGGCATATCCCTTCCACTAGTCTCACTTACATGGCCATTTGGGTCAACTCAGTTCTAATTTGAGGTGGCTAACAATTCGAGCTAACCCATGTCATTAGGTCAATCATAATTGTTATGACTAAGTCAAGTCAAGCCTAAGACACCTAAATCAAATCTCTCTAAGAAAATATTAAGTCATAGGTCTTCCATCATTGTAGATGTACTGGCACTTTTCGAGGTTGATTATTCTTGACTGGTTACAGTGGTTCAGTTGCATTAAAAAGATACAACCATATCTTTTAGGCATTGGATGCTGTGGTTTGGAGGATGGGTTGGGCTTAATATTTTGGATACAGTGAGAGATCCAATCAGAAATCTAATTCATGCAAATGGTGGATCTGACTTAACTAAGGAGTAGAGCAATATTTTGGACATGATGAGCTTCATGAATTAGAGACCAAATTTGGATGCACTATGATTAGAGAATCATTAGCCAAAAATTGTCTACTCATTGGCTGACCCATCATCAATAACTATTAGGTGAGGTGATGAGCTAGTTGGTAGGATCGTACCATCCACTAGAAATATATGATCGTAGAGATTTTCACATCTCTACAAAGAGAGTATAGGGATCCAAGAAAATAGTGGAAGCCTAATTTGCTTAAAAATAAAATTTCTAAATAAATTGATCAAGTCTAATTACAAAGTCTTATTAGAAACTTTGACTCTCTACAAGAATATATCTATGTCAAACCCACTAGCCCAAATCCTAGACATCCACAGACTGATCGGACCAAATTACAAGGATTGGCAAAGAAACATCAAAATTATTTTGGGTATGGAAAAGCAGACCAATGTATTGGACCAGGACCCCTCCACTTCACCAGCCATCCGATCGCTAAATAGAAGCATCTTTGGAGAAGTGGACTTTCGATGATAATAAAGCAAGGTACTACATGTTGAGCTCTATGTCTAATGAGTTATAGCACCAACATAAGAACATCAGGACTGCACGTCAAATGTTGGCACATCTGTAAGAGTTATTTGATGAGCAGAGTCGCACAGCCCGATATCAAGTCTTGTGGAGATTTTTCAAAGCACAAATGTGTGATGGGCAGTTGATCCTAGATCATTACTTGACAATGATCAATAATCTAGAAGAACTTGAGAGGCTCGGTATCATGTTAGATAGGGACCTACAGATTGATGCGATCTTGTAGTCCTTGATGGATGCATATGGATAGTTCATCATGAACTTTCATATGCATAAATTGCAATGCACCTTGGCTGAAGTTATGAACATGCTGGTTACTGATGAGCTTTCTATGAAAGGTTCAAAAGGCTCAGTTCTTGCTGTGGAGCTGATTTCCTCTAAAAGATATTTTTTTCAAAAGAAGAAGAAGTCTACGAAGAAGCAGAAGATAGAAAATGGGAAGAAGAAAAAGGGAGAACTGAAGAAGAAGGCTGTTGATGTTTAATTGCAACATCGACAACCATTGAAAGCAGAATTGTCTTTTATACTTGGCTAGCCTAAAGAACAAGAAGGAGGCAGCTCTTTCCGAGAGTATGCTCATTATTGAAACTAACCTTATAGATTCTTCTGCATCCAGTTGGGTGTATGACTCTGATTTTAGTGCTCACTTGTGCACTTCCATGTAGGATCTTTTGGAGAGTAGGAGGTAGAGGGATGGTGAGATGATCCTATGCATCGAAAATGGAGCAAGAGTTGCTATTGTGGTCGTGGGAACCTACCCTCTGTGATTACCATCGAAATTAGTTTTAGTTCTTAGAGATTGATATTTTGTGCCTGCTGCAAGTAGAAATTTGATTTCTATTTTTTTTTAGCATAAGAAGGTTATGTAATTAGCTTCTTTAAGGACCATCATACTATTTTTTTATAAAGAAATATAATTATAAGTGGTTTCTTAATTAGCAATCTCTACCAGTTACATATTGATGTCTCTATATTTAATGTCGAGCAAAACGTGAATGCTATAGGATCTAAGCAATCTAGGCATAGTCTAAATGAAAGGTATCTATGGCACCTTAGGCTAGGTCATATAGCAAAAGACAAGATTAACAAATTGGAGAAATCTAGACTAATGGATCCATTGATTTTTGAGTCATATTCGATTTGTTAATCATGCCTTCAAGGCAAAATGACTAAGCTACCTTTTGTAGGACATATGGAAAGAGCCACAGACTTGCTTGCCCTGGTACATATAGATATGTGCAGTCCATTTGATGTGCCAGTTAGAGGCAACTTTTTCTACTCCATTATCTTTACTGATGATATGTCTCAGTATAGCTATGTGTACTTGATGTGACATAAGTCTGAAGCCTTTAAAAAATTCAAGAAATTTAGATACAAAGTAGAAAAGCAAACCAGAAAGCCCATTAAGGTTCTTGGATTAAATTGAGGTGGTAAATACCATAGTCAAGATTTTCTAGACTATCTTAAGGATAATGGCATAGTCTCTCGATGGACTCTACCTAGAACACCTCAACATAATGGAATTTCAGAATGAAAAAATTGGATCCTATTAGATATGGTCCGATCCATGATGAGCTTTATGGACCTTCCTAATTTTTTTTGGGGACATAGTTTAATGATAGCTATATACCTACTGAATAGGGATCACTCTAAAACCATTCCTACCATATCGTATAAGATATGGTATGGTAAGAAACCTAGTCTAAGTCATCTTAAAATTTAGAATTATCTAGCTTATGTCAAGAGATAACAGGTAGATAAATTAGAGTCTAGGTTCTTTAGAGTGCCGTTTGTCGGATATCCTAAAGAATCATTAGGATATTATTTCTATCTTTCGAAAGACCATAATATGATGGTAAGTCGACATGTCATTTTTCTTAAAAAATAGTTTTTTCAAGATGGTGGCATTAGAAGATAGATTAGGCTCGAGAAGAAAGTCTTTGAAGAGCAATGAGCTAAAGAACCTGAGGAACCAAGTCAGTTGGAGCAAATCTAGATACAACCTCCTCCACCTTGTAGATCAAGTAGGGTTTTCTATCCTCCTGAGAAGTACTTAGCTACTATTTTAGAGGATGTATTGAAAATATTTCTCATGAAAAATGGGGTTCATGGTGATGATTCAAAAACTTATGATGAAGCGATATCTGATTTCAACTCCGAGAAATGATTAGAGGCAATGAAGTCAAAGATTGACTCAATATGCTAGAACCAAGTCTAGACCTTGATAGATCCATCTAAATGTATTGTACCTATTGGGTGTAAATGAATCTTCAAGAGAAAGATAGGTGCAGATGGAAATGTAAAGATATTCAGGACTAGGCTAGTAGTGAAAGGGTATAGTCAGCATGAAGATATTGACTATCAAGACACTTTTTTGCCGAAAGCCATGCTTAAATCTATCTACATACTGCTTATTGTTGCTGTCTATTTTGATTATGAAATATGGTACATGGACATGAAAAAGACATTCTTAAATGGATATCTTTAAAAAGATATCTATATGGAATAGTCCCTTGGTTTCACATCTAGTGATGGTGATCATAAAGCCTGGAAGCTACAAAGATCCATATGTGGACTAAAGCAAGCATCTTAAAGCTGAAATGCTCATTTTAATGATGTGACCAAATCATTTGGTTTCATCAAAAATAAGGAGTCCCATATTTTGAAAAAGATCAGTGAGAGTGTTGTTGTCTTCCTTGTATTGTACATGGATGATACTTCTTAATTGGAAATGATATTTTCATATTGACATCAATCAAAATTTGGTTGTCGAAAGAGTTCTCTATGAAAGACCTAGGAGGGGCATGAAAGAAAAATAATTTTTCCACAACAAGATTGTTCAGATTCGATCAGATCTATAAGAAAATTTCAAAAAAAAATTTAATAGATTCTGATTAGATCTGAGAGTTTTTGAATTTGATCCTATTGATCTGATATTAAAAATAAAAGTTAAAATTAAATTAGATTTAATTTTATATGTGATTAGTTAATCTAATTATCCTACCGATGATCTATTGCATCTGAAGTTCTAGATCAAGCCATGAACGTGCCTGGCGTCTACCGATATCCACTTAAGCTAGTTCTAGGTATCTTATCCTTTTGAATCTTATCTCCAAAGATTAGATTTAGATCTAATCTGTAGGTCTTTCAAAGTGATTGCTGAAGGCTGCACGTTCGTCTCATGAACATCATCGCATAGAGAGCCTAATCTTCGCATCAATTCTCTTGGATCTTCCTCGCTATTTGTGCCCAACTTTTGGGCATGGAGAACAGGGAGAGGAGCAGGATGAGAGGGCATGGAGAGTGTTGAGGGTGGCAGCACCTTAGCATGGAGATGGAAAAACCTTAAACCCTAGGCGTAACAAGGGTTTAAGTAAACCCTATTGCGCCATGTAGTGCCACATCACTTTGACCAATCATATTGCTCGATTCAATTAGATCTTAATCTGATTGATGGAGTGATGTCACCTGATCCAGTTAGGTTGGAGACCCCTTTAATCCTCCATAGATAAGCCCAAACACTTTGGCACCTAGGTGTTTGAAGCCATCAAGTAACCCTAGAGTCCCATCTACATGGGACTCCTACTTTCGCCATGTGTACAAGCCAACTAGGGGCGTGCGCACATATCTATGTGTGAAGACCAAGGGGGTGCATGCCCCTAAGGAGATCTCTAGTGGGGACGCATGCCAATCCCCTTTAATTCCTACATATGGGTCAACTATTGACCCGATGTCCTGATAGTGATAAGAATTGGCAGGTCTTGTCCTGTCGAATATAGAAATTAGCAGGTATTATCCTAATCCCATTTGATGGTTTAGGATAATATTTTTTTGATCGGGACAAAGCCATGTAGGATTCCCGGATGAGTCCAAACCAATTTTGCTCAACCGAGATGAGCCAAAAAGACTACAATAGGAGAATGTTAGGCTCAATCATGTACTAGCATGATTTTCTTGAACCTAATTAGATCTAATCCAAATCAATCAAATTGGGTTAGCTCAATTGATGACATCCAGATCTAAATTCTTATTTGTATAACTCAATTAGATTTAGTTCGGCATGGTAATGAGACATGTCATGATCTCTATCATCGACATCATCAAAACATCTTTTGATGGGCTAGAACTTTTTCAACTCATACAATTAGAATGATCGATCATCAAGATCATTCTAATTGCTTTCAAAATCCACCAATGATACCTAGCAGTATATGATGGCAATTTATCAGAACTAAATATGAACCTATCAATGTAGCTACCTGTGTGATTGTGTTCTTCTATCTTGAGCTCCGACAGGATTAGGGTTAAGGTGAACCTATTGTTGGTGCAGAATCTGGTTGACGTCGGATCGAGCTAGAGTTGAGAGAGAAGAGGCTGCCATCGATGACCTACAAAATAAAGTCCTATCTGAAGTGGGGGGTGGTAGCTCCGATAGGATCCTCTGGTGATCAAGTCAGCTCTTTTGGCCAATAGAAATGGAGTGCTCGAAAAATGAGAAGGGGAGTGAGAGCTTGGAGAAAATGTATATGGAGGGTCCCTTTTATAGACAAAGCTTGTAACAAATTGATGGTGACAGCCATAACTACTTGGTAGTGGGTGGTTCAAGGCCACATGAAATTTGTTATGGAGAGTGAGTGGTCATTTGTCATGGCGTGCTAATTTATTAGGATTTAATAGTTGAAGCCTAGATGAACCATGCCTTAGCGAATCGAGGGAGGTTTGGGATGTCCTTAGGATCAACCATGCATTGTCAGATATTTGTTTTATCTAGGATGGATGCCGAAGTCCTTTTGGTGATGGGGAGAAGTTCTTCCAGAATGAGTCCTTTTAGGCAGATAGAAGGAGTCTAGGATGAGTTCGATTTGAAAGGGAAGCCCATCTAAGGGAGAGGTCTGGAAGAAGCTTGACTGAGGGAGAAGTTCGGAAGAAGCTTGACTAAAGAAGAAGCCTAAAAGAATCACGACTAAAGGAGAAGCATGGAAGGAGTTCGACTGATGGAGAAGCCCAGAGGGAGTTCGACTGAAGGAGAAGCCCGATCAGAGTTTGACTAAAGGAGAAGTCTGGTAGAAGTCTGACTGAAAGAAAAGCCCGGATAGAGTCCTATTGAAGGAGAAACCCGGAAGAAGTTTGACTGATGGAGAAGCCCGAAAGGAGTTTGATTAATGGAGAAGTCCGAACGGAGTCCTGCTGAAGGAAAAACTCGAAAGGAGTTCGACTGACGAAGACAACCGAATGGAGTCCTGCTGAAGGAGAAGCCCGATAGGAGTCCGACTGAAGGAGAAGCCTGAACGAAGTCCTGCTGAAGGAGAAGCCTCGTGGGAGTCCAACTGATGGAGAAGCCTAGAAGGAGTTTGATTGATGGAGAAACTCGAACAGAGTCCTACTGAAGGAGAAGCCTAGAAGGAGTTCAACTAATGGAAAAGTCTAGATGGAGTCCTATTGAAAGAGAAGCCTGGTGAAAGTCCAACTAAAGGAGAAGTCCGGATGGAGTCCAACTAAAGAAGAAGCTTGGTGGGAGTTCGACTGATAGAGAAGCCCGATGGAAGTCCGATCATTTTGGGGATCATTGATGCCATGGTTGGAGCTTTTCTACGATTATAGATACCTTTTTGCCGATCATCAAATCGAGCCTCGATAGGAGCAGGATTTATCCCCAACATAAGTCCTCCTACTTTCGAGTTTGAGATTCGAAAGAAGGAAGTAAAAAGGCGACTGCTGATGTCCTTTTTTGGGTTTCCCCCTTATCAGATGGAAAGTCGGAGAGATTTTTGTGCTGGCTCTGAGACTTCATTAATTATGAAATTATTTGAGAAGAGGGCTTTTCATGACTCCCGTCAGGATGCTTCCCCAAGTACAGCTTAATTAAAATTTTGTTAGCCATTAGTCGCCCGTCAAGGTTAGGGGGACACCTGCCAGTCAAGGATCAGCTAGAAATAGTCCACCATCATAACTATCTCAGACTCCATAGGCCATTTAAACCCGCCTTTCTTCTCTAGGGGGGTCTGATATCCTTAAATTTCTCCTCCTTTCCTTGGGCTTCTTCCTCCTACCCAAGAGTTCTTTCAATTTCTTCCTCCGTTCTCCCCATCAGCGAGTGTTCTCTCATCCGTACCTCACCATGCCAGTCATCTTGTTACCTTTCCAAAACCCTAGATTAGTTTTGCAACCTTTCTTTTATTATTTCTGCCTCTCTTGCTCCTTCCTCCCATGATTTTCTTCAAAAAATCTTCGTATCTTATCTTTCCAAATTTTGGGGGTTTTTCTTGGGTCTAGTTCGATCTGCATGTCCTCCGAAATCCTCCAATCTATCGATTTTTGGAGTTCGTTCGGTCTGACCTTCTTAGACCCTGCTCCCATAGCTGAGGCTACGCTTAGGAGTATGTCTTATCATTCTTTTGTACCGGATACCATTCCCTGCACTCTGACCTTGAACAACCTCTCCTTAATTAGGATTCAATATGGGATCCCCCAGAAATTCGATCTTGAACTCTCCAGGTCAAGCGACCAAGCTAGTTCCCCTCTGCCTGACCAATTTTGCTTGTATCTAGAAACTTTGCATGCCATACTTTGACTTTCACTCCCATCTTTCGTAGTTGCCCTCTTTCACTTTCTGAACATCCCCCTAGCTTCCATAGTACCGAACTTCTTTAGGCTCACGATCGGAATTCTTTTCCTCTACCATCTGGCTGAAGTTCATCCGACCGTCTCCCTCTTTAAAAATTTCTATACTTTCAAATGCCATCCTTCCATGAAGGATTGGTGGAACTTCTCCCTCTAGTTCGATAAGAAGGCACTTCTAAAAGATGCTCCTTCTTTCATTCATAACTAAAAGAAAAAGTACTTCTTCGTGCATTGTCCGATCTTGGTACTGGATCTCCTCCCTAGGGCTTTCTTAGGAAATCGGTGAGTCGAGCCTCTAGTTTAGATAAAGTCAATCTCGATTCTTTCAATAAACTCAAGGCATATCGAACTCCTCTCCTTCCCGACCTTCTAAAAGAGCAGATTCTGTTCAACCTAATTTTGAGCCCTCTTAACCCTGCTAGTATACTTTTCTTTCCAAACTATTATGAGGTCATAGATGCATTTTTGCTAATTGTAACTTTTTCTTTGTTGTAGAGATCGATACTGAAGCTATAGAGATGCTCACCAAGGGCCTCTAAATCCAAAGAGGAAAGGGAAGGCCCCGGGCAAAAGCTCAAAAAGGATGAAAGTTGGTGCTCCGAGCTCCACGGCTTCAGTCATCCCTGTGACCTCCACCGAAGTTGCCCAAGATGTCGAAGCTCATCTCGTTACTGAGGTTAACACCATCGATGCGGATTCCATGCCTCCTACATCCTCAAGCCTCCATGCAGGAGAACCAATCTCGAAGCCCCTCATCGAAAGATAAAAGGGGGACGATAAGAAGAAGAATAAGAAGAAGTTGGCTATCGTAAAGATAGTCTGCAACGCTCATCCAAGCGAGCCAAGCGATGTTGGCGATGATCTTGGAGAAGATCCGTTTGAAAATTTTGAAACAATCCGGGACTTAATCGATAAGTTTTGCCATGCCCAAGGGGGTGGACCGCATGGCCAATCTTGACCAGACAGTTCATCTGGAGTTCCCTCAAAACCTTCTTGAAGATGATTGCTTTATTATATTTTTTTTTCATTTTCTCTCTTCTTCTATCTTAGCATCACTTGCTTGTGATAGTTGGGTCATCAAATTCTCGCCCACATAAAAAGGTTGCACTGTCGGGAGGCAGAAGTGCTGAATAATAAGGAGGACCTTCAAGCTGAGATTAGTCATCTCAAAGTGGAGAAGGCCGCCAAGGTCGAACACCTTATGTGGGAGAAGGTGACAGAAGTCGAGAGTCTTCAGGATGCACTCCAGAAGGAAGAGTTCATCTCGGTCGAACTAAAAGCTACATTCGCCCTGGAGGAAAAGAGGAGGAAGGAAGCCGAGATCAAAGTTGTCGATCTAGAAGTCTGAATGGTGAAGTTGATCTCGGAGGTAATGACTTGGGTAGTGGAGGAGTTCTAGGCCCCTTTCGAAATGAGGAACCTGAACGTTGTGTTCAGCCAGTAGGCGTTCATCAAGAGTTTTGAACCCTATGATGGTAGAGTGCCCCAAAAATTTCTCGAGCTTGATTTTGATTTTTTGGAAGAGGAGGACCCTGATGAAGAAGCGGGGCCATCAGATGCTGCGGCCGACCCTACTCCCATCGAGCCGGCCTCCTATCCATCCGAATCAACCACAGAGATGCCCTAGCCTGCCTAGAAATCAGAAGCAGCCAAGAGCATCTTGACTTCATCTGCCATCGCATCTCCCGAGGTTGAGAGCCTTGAGTAGTTGTATTTTATCTTTTTCCTCTTTTACATTACCCTGTACCTAGAAACTTTTAGTTAAATGAAAGCATACTTTCTTTTGTCAATACCTCTAAGTATTTTTGTTGTGCATCAAACACAGTCCCCTATTGGCACCGATCCGCTACCTCAGGGAGTTCCCTTGAAATCAATGATCAGAGACATGAAAAAAAAAGCTCATCATTTGAAAAAGAAGTTGAGGAAGCCTAAAGATGAGCTTCAAAGGTCTAGGAAGAATGCTTTGGTGGTGATGATTAAGGTCACCAGCCTCCAAAAATTATACATGAAAGACTCCATTAGCTATAATATCAAGAAAGGGAACTTCAAGAAGGAGCTTGCAAGGTTTAGAAAGGATGCTAGCGACAAGTCTTGGGTGCTGGCTGCGAAGATTAGCTCCTTTGAGGCCAAACTTAATGCTGAGAAGGAGAAGGTCAAATTATTGGAGGGGAGCTTGTACTAGTCTTTGGATAAGATGTAGCATGATTGGGATTTATCGAAGAAGCTTTCGGAGCTTCAAAAATAACTCCAGGATGCCAAAACTTGGCATAATGGTCAAAGAATTGGCTGGGCGAAAAAGTTCACCAAGGTCGAACACCAGCTCAAGTCAGCTAATGAGGAGGTGGCCTGCCTTCAAAAGCTGCTTGCTAGCAGCCAGCAGGCTGATACTTCGAGGGAGTCGATGTAGCTTGCTTTCTATCAAAAGTTCTTTAGCGATCTTTTCTTGTTGTATGAGAGGGAGAAGGCCGAGCTTCAGTAGTTAAGGATTCGATTGACCTATGAGTGTCGGGCTGTGAAGGATGCAGAGGCCGAATCCAAGGTCCTGAGTAAGCAATGATGAGAGCTTGAAGATAAATTCTAATGGGCTAACAGGATGTTCATGAAAGGCTTGCTGAAAAGAAAGAAGCTCGAAGAGAAAATCTTCAAGCTCAAATAGGCTTTGGTGATGGCTGAGGCCTGAAAGGGCAAGTATGGTGCTCTCAAGTCTTGGGAGACCAAGAAGAAGTTAAGGTGGTGGCTCCTGAAGGCTAGGATTGGCTAGAGATGTATCAATAATGATAAAAAGACTGGCACATAGTTGGACTGGCTCGAATATGCAGTCGAGCCGGCTCGATCTGAGATCAAGTCGGCTCGATCGGCACATAGTCGGACTGGCTTGGATATGCAGTCGAGCAGGCTATCTCAGGCAGATAGAAGACATGATTTGGAAAGATGCAGTAGAGCTGGCTTGATTTTTGATCGAGACAGCTCGATGGTGGCGAACAGATCTAGATGGATTTTCTATTTGGTCTTCGATTAGATCTAATTCAAGGGATCTTAAGGTTTGGTTTGAGAGATCTTAAGGTGGTTAATTCTTGTATTGGGCTAGGTCTTTAGTCTAGGGGATGAGAGCATGCAAAACATGGGTTTATATGGGCTTGGGTGAGTGTTTTCATGTATGGGTTAGCCGAGGAGAGTTTTTTTGGACTGGGTCATGTTGATGCAAGGTGTCTATATATATACTTGTATATGTAGATTATGAAAAAGAGAATGAATTGAATCCCTTTTCTCCTTGAAACCCTAGCTTTCTCTCTTTCTCACTCTGCTGCCATCTCATCTTCTTATCATCTGATCTTTATCTTTCTTGCTATCATCTCTAACTTGCATCCTCAGAGTTGGTAGAAGGTATAATGGTTTTCATAGGTCTGAGAATAATTCATAATAAGTGGTATCAAAGCTAGATTGTGTGGAAAGAGGAGAAGATGCCTAAAAGTTGAAGATCTTCAGGTGCTGTGAATTTAGCAAGGTCCTGTCAATGTATTTCTCAAATTTTGTGGATCCGTGTTACATTTTTTTTGGCTTAGATCTAGCCATGGGAAGAAATGTGAGGGTTGATTTCAAGAAGTTCGATGAGAAAGGAAAATTTTTCATACGAAATGTTCATGTAGCAGATATTCTAGTTCAAGTTGATTCGGATCAGGCATTGGAATAGAAGCCTAAAGGAATATCAGATTGTCGGTGGATGTCTCTAGAAAAGAAGGCCTACTCTGTGATTAGAGGATGCTTGTTTGATGTAGCACTTTATTCAATTTTAGAGGAGAGGACCCCAAGAGGCTTGTGGTCGAAGTTGCATACCATGTATATGGGTAAGAATATGTGCAACAAGTTGATGTTGAAGAAGAGACTATATAGCCTTTGGATATAGGAAGGCGGAGATGTCTTGGGACACATCCAAAAATTCTACCAGATATGCAATGAGTTGCTGAATATTGGAGTGAAGATGGAGGAAGAAGATAAATCGTTGCTTCTGTTATGCTCTTGCCCTTGTCCTATGATCCATTGGTGATGATGTTGCTCTATGATAGGGAGACCCTGGAGTATGAAGATATGATCTCGATATTGCGAACCAATGAATAGTAGAAGAAGTTTACCAAGGAAGGTGTTCCCCAGGAGGGCTTGATCGTGGGGGAGAGATCTGAAAGATCAAAGGATAGAGGTAAGTCAAGGGGACGATCAAAGTCCCAGAAGAGTAAGAACAGGAAAGAAGACAGATGCTACAAGTGCAACGAGATTGGGCATTTCTGGCATGATTGCCCATAATGGAAGAACAAGAAGGGATAAAAGAGTGGATTGATGTGCTAAGTATAGTGGCTGCTAGTGAGGTGGAGGATGACCTCTTGATTATATCAGATGGTCACGAAGATACGTAGATGTATGGATCCTAGATTCAGTCTATTTTCATCACTACACCCCAAAGCGATCTTGGTTTGTCTCATGCACCAAGATTGATGAGGAAAGTGTGACACTTGAAAATGATCATCCATGTAGAGTCACTTGAAAATAAAAGCATCTGGATGAGGATGTTTGATGGGATGGTGTGGACTCTCATAAATATGAAGCACGTCCCATCTTTGAAGAAAAATCTCATGTCACTGGGCTATCTAGAGTGGAGTGACTGCAGCTTCAGTAGTCATGCGTGGAGTCGAGTTCTCAATATCTCCAAAGGTTCCATGGTGGTGATAAGGGGCAGGAGGATGGAGAACGATCTCTATAAGTTGGTTGGATCTATGATGATCGAAGAATTTGATATAGTGGCAGCAGCGTAGGATCAGTAGGGGGCTTATCAGTTGTGGCACTACTGCCTAGGCCACAGGGGTGACCATGGGATGAAGGAGCTGAGCAAACATGATCTGATTTTAGATCGGAATGGAGGTGTTACAGAGGTATGTGAGCCATGCTAGATGGATAAATAGAGAATAGCATAGTTTGCCGTCAGTTCAGCCCATGGTGCAGCTCCACTAGAACTGGTTCACACTAATGTGTGGGGGCCAGCTCCATTTTTGATTATAAATGGAGCGAGATACTTCTTGACATTTATAGATGATTTCTCAAGGAAGGTATGGGTATACTTCATGATGGAGAAATCAGAAGTCTTCACTAGGTTCAAGATGTAGAAAGCTGAGGTGGAAAAGGAGATAGGTCAGAACTTAAAGTGTATACGATCAGACAATGGCAGAGAGTACACCGATAAAGAGTTTCAAAGATTTTATGAGGAGTGTGGTATTAAAAGGTACTTCTCAGTAAAAGAAACTCTTCAAAAAAATGTGGTGGTTGAAAGGATTAATGGAACCCTTTTGGAAAAGGCACGGTGCATGAGGCTACAAGCAAGGCTTCTAAAGATGTTCTGGATTGATACAATGGATGCAGCCTTTTATCTAATGAATTAGACACCTCATATAAAGTTAGATGATAGTATTCCAGAGGAAAGATGATCTGGAAGGAAGATTGGACTAAGCCATCTAAGGGTTTTTGGGTGCACGGCTTTTGTGCACATCGGTGCTGGTGAGCGGAGCAAGTTGGATGCTAGATCATAGAAGATGGTGTTCTTAGGATATCCACGAGGAGTTAAAGCATACCGGCTATGGAATCTCTTGGAGAAGAAGGTTGTCATTAGTAGGGATGTCACCTTCAATGAAAATTTAGTTTTCCAAAGATGAGATGGCATGAAGGAGTAGCAGATGCAGTGGGAGATCCAGCAAGGCAACGCTGGATAGTTAATATCTTACTCTATTTTGCACTTACAGGTGCATCAGAAGGACTTGGTATTCAAGTGGAGCACTCACCAGAGGTTTCTCTACAGGTGAAGAGAGCTCAGATAGATAATGAAAGCCAAGAGGCATAGTAGGAACAAGCTGGACCTAGAATGGATATCGGGGTTGTGCTGCATAAGCCTAAAAGGAACATCAGGCAACCAAAATGTTACGGCTTCGAGGATACACTGTCATATGCCTTGGTGATAGCAAATGGGGACCCATACACCTATAAGGAGGCTATGGATAGCTAGGATAAAGAGAAGTGGGTCTAAGCAATATCCAAGGAGATGTAGGCTCTCCATAAGAATAAGACGTGGCATTTGGTGCAGTTGCCATGAGGAAAGAAATCCATTAGTTGCAAGTGAGTTTACCAATGCAAAGAGGAGCCTTTAGAGTAGGAAGTGTAGGTGGTGTCATGCTCCCAAGCCTTGGGAGGCCACAAGTGAAGTCAGGGTGAGGGCTTCGGGGAGGCTAGGATAGGTATGATACTAGGGCTAGGACAGTAGTTGTCTTAGGGTGGAGGCGGCATGTAACTCTCCACAGGCTTGAGGTTCGGGTATTGAGGGCCTCTAGAGGCTTGGTTGGTGCTTCGGAGATCTGTGATTCAAGGTGGTGTAAGAAACCAAAGCTGGAGAATTAAGACTGTAGAAGGAAGATTTTCTACAGGTTAGCTAGCTCAGTCCAAAATTGCATTGGCTAAGTCTCAGAGCATAGGCAAAATAGAAAGATTGAGTTTCAGGACTGCAAGCATGGTACAGAACTGGGCTGGCTCAGTTTCAAATTGAGCCGACCCACTAGAACTTAGTTGGCTTAGTGTTGAGACTGAGTCGGCTCAGTGCACGGGCAGAATTATGCGAGGGTCTATTTTGGGCTAGGATCTGGATTGATCCTAGGGGTCTTAAGGCCTGATTTGAGAGGTCTTAAGGGGCCTAATTCATGTATAGATTGGGATTAGATTTAGAGGATGACAACATGTGAGACTTAGGCTCGGTGAGTGCTTTCATGTATTGGGTTAGCCTAAGGGAGTTTTTGAGTTGGGATTTATTAGGGTTCATATGGAAACTTTAGGGTATATAAACTAGGATATTGTAACTTTTACAATAAGAAGGAAATACAATTAACCTTTTCTCCCTAATTCTCTTCTCTCTTTTTTATGATTCTAACACCAAAATCCTAGCTTCTTTCATCTTTCTTAGATCTTCTTTAGTTTGTTGGATTAACATCTAGGTTCATGCAAGAGATTGGATCTACGGCTGTGGCTCCAAGCAGCCATAGGAACAACAATTGGTATCAGAGCTAGGTGATGCCTGGGACGTTATGGACAATAATTGGTATCATAGCCTGGTTGAGCATGAAGGAGGAAAAAGATCAATTTTTAGTAGAGATCAGTAGTGAGATTCAAATCTAAAGGCTTTCTCAAGGCTTCATGAGGAAGGAAGAGATCATAGGGCTGTTGTCCACCATCCCTAGTCAAGGTATTTCTCAGATCTATCTGTTTCCTATTATTTGATTCGAACTGATCATGGAGAATAGCAGGTTGAAGGTAGGATTAGAGAAGTTTGATGGAGTGAGAAGTTTCACGATGTGGATAGTGAGGATGGAGGATCTGCTGGTTCAGATGAGGTTGGATTCGGCCTTAGATTATAGGTCGGAGGAGATCATAGATAAGGAGTGGGTGTCCATTGAGAAAAGGGCATGTGCCATGATTAGGACTTATTTGGTAGATGAGATTTTGTATGGTGTGTTGGAGAAGAGAACACCTAAGGGATTATGGTCGAGATTGCAGCAGTTGTACATGGAAAAGAATATGTGCAACAAATTGATGCTGAAGAAGCAACTGTATAGTCTTCAGATGCAGGAGGGTGAGGATGTTGCGGGACATATTCAACGATTCGACTGGATGAGCATGGACTAGCTTAATATAGGAGTGGATTTAGAAAAAGAGGACAAGAGTCTATTATTGTTGTATTCGCTATCTAGGAGCTTTGATCCGTTGGTGACAACTTTATTGTATGGTAAAGAGACACTGGTGTATGAGGAGATCGTATCAGTGCTTAGGTTCAATAAGCAATGGGAACAGATGACAAAATGGAAGGTCTTCCAGGAGAGTCTTATGGTTTCAGAGAAGCATAGGAAAGGAAAGAAGAATGGCGAATAGAGGGGCAGCAAGGGGTCTAAGAGATGCTTCAAGTGTGGAGAAGCATGACACTTTAAGTGAGAGTGTCTGCTTTGGAAGAAGTGCAAGAAAGGAGAAAGCTTAGATTCCATCAATACAGTCGCTGAAAGTGAAGATTCGAATGAGCTCTTGATGGTCTCGGAGGAGCCCATAGGGTGTGGTGTATTTGAGATGATTTTGGATAGGTCTACGGTGTACAGAGGGTCCAAATGGTTAGCGATGATATTCGAGGTATAGTGGCAGGCACAGCAGTGCAGCATTGGGTGGTTGGCCTCGGTGGACTTGAAGGTAGAGTCGACTTCTACGGCATTAGGGGGACTTTAGTTCTAGGTGGAGCACCAGGTAGTGGTGGCTTCACAAGTGGAGGAAGCTATGACATGGGTTCAGAGCAGGAGGTGCAGAGGGGGACCTATATCCCTGCACTAGTGTCGAGGCTGTACAGATCTAGGAGGAGAGGATTATGTAGGAAGATAGGCATGGCTCTGAGGGGACAGTGTCATGTGGAGCATCGGGATATACGATGAGTATCGATAAAGGAATATTGCATGATCTCCAGGAAAGTTCAGGACAAGTGATGTAGCTGCCAAGCAGAAAGATACCTACAACTCCAAAGGTGGTGCAGAGAAACAAGCCAAGGACTTCAGCGATGAAGGTGGTCATCCCAAAGGCCTCAAAGGAAGCTCAGTAGTTGAAGAAGAATGGCAGTGACAAGGTGAGCATGAGGGGCTATCAGGACATGTAGGGACAGTAGAATCATGCAGGAGGATGTTGCCATGTATGCCAATGCTTGGGCACATCAAGGTGGAGATTATAGGTGGTGTGGTGCTCCCAAGCCTTGGGAGGCCATGGGCAGAGCCATGGTGAGGGCTCTGATAGGGACACGATGCTGTCGTTAAGACACCATGTTTATCAGTTTAATCCGACTTCTTAAAATAATTTAAAAAATACGTAGATAGCAATGAGTCGGGTCGAATCCACAGGGAAGGTAGTGTTTTTAGTTTTGAAATCTTTAATTTTATAAAAGAAAAAGATAAAAAAGAAGAGTTTTGAGAACAAAAGTGAAGTCGAAAAATAAAAAGCAAAAATTAAAAGATGCAAGAATTTAAACTTGGTACTAAGATCTACTAGTTAGATCTTAGCATCTACTTGTAAAGCAATAATTTAAAGTGCAGAAATTAAATTGCAATAAAAATAAAAAGTAAGAAATTAAAATGCAAAAATAAAATTTTTATTAATTAAAATTTTAGAAATTTAAATACATAAAATTTAAAAAAAAAATAAAAAAAAATAAAATAGCCTGATCTCTGATCTTGGATCGGCATTGGCAGAAAGATGGTGTAGAAGCTCGGCTCTTCTTCTCGGCACCCGTTGCTTCGAAGCAGCCTTTAACCCATAGCCTGGCTTCGCCCTGTACCAAAGCTTCACCTTGATCGGAGATGTTGATTTTTGGAGGCCTGGGGTCCTTTTTATAGAGCTAGGAGGGCTGGATATTTTTTCTAAAGGCAATGTGGGACTAATGCCTTTGTAATCATCAAAATAAAAGAAATTTGAGATAAAATTTGAATCAAAATAGCTCTGATATGATCTCTGATAAATCTGATAAAATCCAGCCATTCAATAGAAATCCAACGGTCCAAAAATCATCAAAATCGGATGCAGATCAGCTCAGATCGGGTCGGATTAAATTCTGGCCGTTGGATCGCGCTTGATGGAGGAAATCTGGCCGCAAATCATGCGTCGGAGAGTTTGATCACCGTCGGGAGCTTTCTGGACCGTCGGATCATCGCCTGGATCGAGCGCTGCCATCCGATGGTGATCCGCGTGATGTCTGTAGCTGAATCAAATCTGGAAGCAACCACAACCGTCCGATCCTGACCGCAAACAACCACATCCGTCCGATCGCGCAATCACTGTTCCCATGGACCGCGTAGACCGGCCTCACCGCACACCGCAGCCAATCAGCGCTTCTGTTGCCGAGCGAAAAAGACTAAATTACCCTTGTGAGCCGCGATAAATTTCTGTAGACCCTTTAGGGGTCTAGGTCCACCACGTGGCAAGCTCTGATTCGCCGGATTTTGCTGAGCTGGCGGTCCACGCCTGGATCGTGGACCGGCTGATGGCTTCAACGGCTGAGTCGGCTTTGATGGCTTGGCTTGGCTTGGTGGCTCGGCTTGCGGAGCCGGCTGAGCCATTTTCTTTTTTATTTAATTTTTATTTATTTTATATTTTTAAAAATTCATATCTTTTCCATTTTAGCTCCGTTTTACTTGAAATTTATTTCATTGTGATCAAAAAAATGAGCTCTTTCTATTGATAATAAAATTTTATTTTTTAATTTTTATTATTTTTTTATTATTTTTTAATTAATTTTTTAATTAATAAAAATATGAATTTTTCAAAAATTATATATAAATTGATTATTAATTTTTAAAAATTAATATAAATTAATTAATAAATTAATACTTTTATTGGTGAATTTATGATGCTTATCACACCCCCCAACTTAAGCTTTGCTCGTCCTCGAGTAAAGAAAGAATTTAGTTTTAAATACCTTTTAACTTTAGAGTTTCGAATTTTACCTAAGCAATTTTCAAAATGGCCATTGATATTCAGTAGAGCTTAAATGAGATATATCATTGGGGTATTAATACTTATCAATAGAAAAATTAAGTAAAGAACATTAAATTTTTCAGAACTTTTTCTAAATTATTCCACTTTTATCTCTGATTTGTCTAAACTTTCATATAGGCAGGTGTATTGCTACTTCCATCCTTCATTTATTAATTTTTATTTTCACATTGCCCACTTTTTGATGCGAATATCATTGCTTACTTAGGCAACGGGACCCGGTTACTCGGTGGGAAACCAATGTTTTTTTTTTTTTTTTTTTTTTTTAACGTTGTACCACTATTGAGTGTCTTAACTCCTTAAGCTTTCTATTTGATCCATGTAGCGAGTCTTGGGCCAATGACTCCCAAACCAGTTGGCTTTAGGGCACTAGGTATAGAATACCCCTCGGGCTTACTAGCTCGAATCAAATAGGCTACGAGTTAAGACTAGCTTTACAACGAGCTTCTTTGCCCTTCCCACCTTTTGATGCGAAACTCAATGCTTGCTTAGGCAAAGAGGCCCGGTTACTCAGTGAGAAGTACTTGGAAACTATTTTATTAAAATAAATTTTTATATGAAGAAACGTGTATAGTTACCCTACACAAGCCTATAAAAAGTAGACTTTTCTTTGATGCTAGTAGAAATAATTAGAAATGCTCCAAGGAAAAATTTTTTATGTTCTAGGACTTAACTCTTTATTGAATTTTCTTAATACTTGATTCCTCAATATCTCATAGATTCTCTAATCTGTGTATCAATTTTCTTTTTAAAAATGCTTAGTTTAATTCGATTCTTAAGCATAATCAAGTATCTAAATACTAAATACTAACTTTTTCGAGGACTTAAAATTTTAAAATTTTTATTTTTCTCTCCCCCAACTTAATCGACATTGTCCTCAATGGAGAAGAAAAAAAATAAAGGATGTAATAAAGAACATGAAAGAATACACCTAACTCAGTATTTATTTTTATTTATTTATTTATTTATTTTTTTTATTTTTTTTTTGGTCCAGCACATGCCTTTGAAAATTTGAGCTCTCCCTCCAACTTATTCAAATTATCCTAAAAAAAAATAAACTAAAAAGATAAATTAGATAAAAACTAAATATTGGGTTGCCTCCCAACAAGCGCTAAGTTTACCGTCTTCAGCCAGACACAATGTAGCTCACTATCCTGTGTCGAATATTGGATTGACAAATTCCAATGGTTTTGGATTGCCAATCTCAGAAAGTTGATTTGATTTTCCCATTATTGATATATTCACTTGTTAATTTTTGGGATATAATTTTATGATTCCATTCTCAGACCCATGTTTATTAAGAATTTCTCCTATTTGTTTTTCTAAAATGCTCATGAATGGAGTTTTAGGAGTTAAGTTTGATTCAATGGGTGCTGGAATGGTGACTAAAGGCGGTTTTAATTCTGGAGGTAAATTAATGTGATCCTGCTTAAACAACTCCATTGACATTTCATTACATGCCTTTTGATTTTTATAAGAAGAACCAGCTTCTAGGGTTGAAGGGAATAGGACATTAGGTTTATAAGTCTCGGGTAAATCATCTATTCTCTTTTCCCTTATTTCTATCTCATTTAAACTAGAACTAGCATCAGTACTAATTCCTGGCTTGGGTTCTTCTATGTGGTTAGTCTCAGTACTAACCAGTTCCTCTAAATTTTCATTTTGGCTAGCATCAGTACTAGCCTCTCTCACCTGGTCTTGGTATGGGTCCATAAGAATCCTATAGCTTTTAAGTTCAGGAATTACTTTGGTATTCTCAAATTGAAGATTCTTAGATGAAACATTAGATTGATAATTTAATCCAGGTGGTTGGTGGTCATTAGGTGGGTTGTTTGAAATTGGTAGGTTCGGTAGTTGATCTAGTTCTCTCCTCATGTTAGACTCAACTAATTATCCTATTTGAGCTTCTAGTCTGGCGATAGATTGCTGTTGAGTTAGAATTAATTGTTGAAGTTGGTTAAATCTATCATCAGCTAGATTGGTCTGTTGAGGAGGTGGGTATGAAGGCTGATTATAATATGATGGCTGGTTAAACTGACTAGGCTGACCATTATTATAGGCATAATTTTGATAATTTTGCTCAAGTGAAATTTGGGTCTGAGCCTGAGTCTGTTGGGATGTCCAAGAAAAATTAAAGTTACTCCAATCTGAATTATATGAATTTGAAAATGGATCATTAATCAATTTGGAGTATCCTTGAGCAGCTTGAACTTGTTCTTGGATAAAATATGGAAAACTGTGCAGTCATAGGATATTCACTTACATGATGGGTTGGACTAGCACAGATTGAATAATCTCCTGATAATTAGAAGATGATGTGAATTGTGCAGGAGATTGTTGACCTAGGGTTAGGAGTTGATCTATTTTCTGAGCAAGAAGGTCAACTTTATCTAATTTTTGGACTATTAGATTCATATTAGCCATTTGATTATTATGTTTAATGTGAATCAACCATTCAATTAAGTTCAACTAAATCAGAAAAAGCGATTTCCTACCATGCATGTATTAGTGTAACCCTAATGTATGGTTCAAAAAAAATTTTTAGAATATTTTTTTATTATTATTATTATTATTATTTTATTATATTAAAAATTAATTTTTTTTAATTATTTTTTATTTTTAATTTAATTTAATTTAATTTAATTATTAATTTTTAGTTAGTTTAATTTTTAATTTTTATTTTATTTTTATTTTATTTTTAGAGGAGTAAGAAGAAAGAAAGAAAGTTCTAAAGAAGAGGTCCTAAGGAGTCCTAGAACTAAGAAGAAGAGAGAAGAATTAAGGTTTAATTAGGTTTGATGTTGGTTAGCAATCAAGTTGGTCAATCAATCCTGACTAAGGGTTATCCTAGATCTAGACAGCTCCTAACTGCCAAGGTCACCTTCAAGCCCTCCAAGTGTAGGATTAGCCAATCAACTAGCCAGGTAAGTGTAAGGTCGGTGGGAGTCCCCCCGTTGCTTGCCTTAGACACCAATTGTGCTTGGCCAGGTAAGCGAACGGAACCAATTAGAAACCACCTTCCTTCGGGCCCAGTCGTCCCTGAACCACTTTCCTAGACACCAGTCAAATTGACTTATCCTAACCCGGTTCAACTCTTAGGATTCCTTGTCCTATTGAGCTCGAGTTCCTAGGGTTGATGTCTAATTGATTTTAAAATTAAAGGCTTAGGTCAATGCAGGATGCTTGGTTGGTTGTTTGTGGGCTAAGGAAGGGTGATCAAATCCCCACCTTATCTTGTTTAATTGGGTTGTGCCCTTAATTTGATTTAATATGAATATGCACGAAAAAAAAAAATTCAATCAAAGGGTTTTATGCAATTTAAACTAGATGCATGCAACTAATTGAATTCTGAAAGGCTTACCTTGCTTCCAGCAATCACCAAAAAAAAAATAAAATAAAAATAAAAATAAAACTAATATGATGCATGCTCTAAACAGTTAGGGTTTCTAATCTTATCATGAGGCTTTTAATTAGGTTTAAATGAATATTTTTTAAATTAATTTAAAAATAAAATAAATAAATAAATAAAATAAAAAGAAAAGAGGACTAGGGTTAGGATTGATCTCACCAGGCAAAACTTCTGATTCTTTTTGTTCTTTTTTTTTTTTTCTACAAAATAATAAAAAAAATTAGCAAGAAAATAAAAATTTTATTTATAATTTATTTATAGAAAAATCAAAGAGATCAAAAATTTAATATCCGTGCCTTCCCCGGCAACGGCGCCAAAAACTTGGTGCATTTGCCGAAATTATTTTTAATAAATCAAAGAAATCAAAATCAAAAATCAAAAACCTTCCCCGGCAACGGCGCCAAAAACTTGATAGGAATGCGATGTTGTCGTTAAGACACCGTGTTTATCAGTTTAATCCGACTTCTTAAAATTATTTGAAAAATACGTAGATAGCAGTGAGTCGGGTCGAATCCACAGGGAAGGTAGTGTTTTTAGATTTGAAATCTTTGATTTTATAAAAGAAAAAGAAAAAAAGAAAGAAGAGTTTTGGGATCAAAAGTGAAGTCGGAAAATAAAAAAAGCAAAAATTAAAAGATGCAGGAATTTAAACTTGGTACTAAGATCTATTAGTTAGATCTTAGCATCTACTTGCAATAAAGCAATAATAATTAAAGTGCAGAAATTAAATTATAATAAAAATAAAAAGTAAGAAATTAAAATGCAAAAATAAAATTTTTATTAATTAAAATTTTAGAATTTAAATACATAAAATTTAAAAAAAAATAAAATAAAAAAAATAGCCTGATCTCTGATCTTGGATCGGCATTGGCAGAAAGATGGTGTAGAAGCTCGGCTCTTCTTCTCGGCACCCGTTGCTTCGAAGCAGCCTTTAACCCATAGCCTGGCTTCGCCCTGTACCAAAGCTTCACCTTGATCGGAGATGTTGATTTTTGATGGCCTGGGGTCCTTTTTATAGAGCTAGGAGGGCTGGATATTTTTTCTAAAGGCAATGTGGGACTAATGGCCTTTGTAATCATGAAATCTTGAGTAAAATTTGAATCAAAATAGCTCTGATATGCTCTGATAAATCTGATAAAATCCAGCCGTTCAAATCCAACGGTCCAAAAATCATCAAAATCGGATGCAGATCAAGCTCAGATCGGGTCGGATTAAATTCTGGCCGTTGGATCGCGCTTGATCGGAGGAAATCTGGCCGCAAATCATGCGCTTCGGGAGTTTGATCACCGTCGGGAGCTTTCTGGACCGTCGGATCATCATCGATCGGCTTTCTGCCGCCGATGGTGATCCGCGTGATGTCTGTAGCTGAATTTGAATCAATCCGGAAGCAACCACAGCCGTCCGATCCTGACCGCAAACAACCACATCCGTCCGATCGCGCAATCACTGTTCCCATGGACCGCGTAGGACCGGCCGCACCGCACACCGCAACCAATCAGCGCTTCTGTTGTCGAGCGAAAAGACTAAATTACCCTTGTGAGCCGCGATAAATTTCTGTAGACCCTTTAAGGGGTCTAGGTCCACCACGTGGCAAGCTCTGATTCGCCGAATTTTGCTGAGCTGGCGGTCCACGCCTGGATCGTGGACCGGCTGATGGCTTCAACGGCTGAGTCGGCTTTGATGGCTTGGCTTGGCTTGGTGGCTCGGCTTGCGGAGCCGGCTGAGCCATTTTCTTTTTTATTTAATTTTTATTTATTTTATATTTTTTTTTAAAAATTCATATCTTTTTCATTTTAGCTCCGTTTTACTTGAAATTTATTTCGTTGTGATCAGAAAAATGAGCTCTTTCTATTGATAATAAAATTTTATTTTTTAATTTTTATTAATTTTTATTATTTTTTAATTAATTTTTTTAATTAATAAAAATATAAATTTTTCAAAAATTATATATATATTAATTATTAATTCTTAAAAATTAATATCAATTAATTGATAAATTAATACTTTTATTGGTGAATTTATGATGCTTATCAGGCTCCAGAGAGGCTAGGATAGGTGTGGTCCTTGAACTCGGACAGGAGTTCTCGTAGGATGGAGGCAGCATGTAACTCTCCATGGGCTTGAGATTTGGGTATTGACGGCCTCAAGGGACTTAGTTGGTGCTTCGGAGACCTAAGATTCAAGATGGAGTAAGGAACCAATGTCGGAGAATCAAAACTATAGAAGGAAGATTTTCTACAGATTAGTCCGCTCAGTCCAAAACTGTGTCGGCTAAGTCTCAGAGCACAAGCAAAATAGAAAGTCGAGTATCAAGATTGCAGGCACGGTATAAAACTAGGCCGGCTCAGTTTTAGACTGAGCCAACCTAGTGAAACTTAGTCAGCTCAGTGCTGAGACTGAGCTGGCTCAGTGTATAGGCAGAGTTACATGAGGGTCTGTTTTGGGCTAGGGTCTGGGTTGATCCTAGGGGTCTTAAGGCCTAGTTTGAGAGGTCTTAAGGAGGCTAATTCATGTATGGATTAGGATTAGATCTATGGGATGAGAGCATATGAGACTTGGGCTCGGTGAGTGCTTTCATGTATTAGATTAACCTAAGGAAGTTTTTGAGCTGGGGTTTATTAGGGTTCATGTGGAAACTCTAGGATATATAAACTGGGATATTGTAACTTTTATAATAAGAAGGGAATACAATTGAGCTTTTCTTCCTAACTCTCTTCTCTCTTCTCTCTTCTCTCTGGTTCCATCACCAAAACCTTAGCTTCTCTCATCTTTCTTAGATCTTCTTCAATTTGCTGGATTAACACCTAGGTTTATGCAAGAGATCAGATCTATGGCTGTGGCTCCGAGCAACCGTAGGAACAATAGGGAGGTGTCAGGTATAAGGCGCAGTTAGTGGCCAAGGGGTACTCCTAGAAGAAAGGCATCAATTTTAGTGAAGTATTTTCTCCTGTCATCAGGCATACTTCCTTCAGAATGTTGCTAAGCATTGTGGCAGCTCAGGATTTAGAGTTGGAGTAGATGGATGTCAAGATGGCATTCCTCCATAGACATTTGGAGGAGAGAATTTATATGGAATAGCCACTAGGGTTCCAAGATCCAAGAGTAGAAGGAAAGGTCTGTTTGCTGCAGAAATTATTATACGGGCTGAAGCAATCACCAAGACAATCGTACAAGCAATTTGACTCATATGTGAGGAGCATAGGACTTTTCAGGTATGACTATGACTCTTATGTGTATGTTAAATCTTTGAAGGATGAGTCTAGGTTGTTTCTACTCTTGTATGTAGATGACGTGCTTATAGCATGCAAGAGTAGGAAGGTTGTGCAGGAACTAAAGGCAGCCTTGTCTCGGGAGTTTGAGATGAAGGATTTGGGGCCTGCAAGGATGATCTTCGGCATGGATATCTTCAGATATTGAGCCAAGAGGATGCTACATTTATCTCTGGAATGCTACATCAGAAAGGTCTTGGTGAGGTTTGGGATGAAGAAAGCAAAACTGGCAAAGTTACCACTTGTCGAACACTTCAGACTCTCAAAGATGATGTCACCACAGACTGAGGTGGACACTCAGGAGATGGAGAGAACACCATACGCCTCTAGTGTAGGAAACTTAATATATTCCATGGTGTGTTGTAGACCAGATATCACCCATGTAGTGAGCCAGGTTAGCAGGTTCATGGCACAGCTTGATAAGGAGCACTGGCAAGCACTGAAGTTGATCTTCAGGTACTTGGCGGGTACTATTGGAGTTGGCATCTGCTATGGATAGCAAGATAAAGCTAAGAAACTCTCCAACATGTCCAAGGAAGCTTGGGGGCAGATAAATGGGTTTGTGGATGCAGATTTTGGTGGAGACATGGACACTCAGTGATTAATGAGATGCTTTATGTTTAGCCTGCTTGGAGGTCCAGTCTTGTGGAGATCATGCTTGCAACCCATCACGACCTTATCTACAACTGAGGCGGAATACATAGGTGTTACGGAGGCAGCAAAGCAGGCTCTTTGGTTGAAAGGATTGGCGTTAGAGATAGGTCTCATGTAGGAGGCTGTCAGGATACACTGTGATAGCCAGAGTACACTGTTACTTACTCAGAACTCTATCTACCATGCATGAATGAAACACATCGACATTAGGCACCACTGAATCAGAGAGCTTGTGGAAGAAGGTGAAGTAAAATTGGTGATAGTCCACACCAAGGAGAATCGAGTGCATGCACTAACAAAAGTTCTTCCT
Organism: Cocos nucifera; assembly: GCA_006176705.1. Classification (NCBI taxonomy): domain Eukaryota; kingdom Viridiplantae; phylum Streptophyta; class Magnoliopsida; order Arecales; family Arecaceae; genus Cocos; species Cocos nucifera. Next base: position 333,311 of record QRFJ01001296.1, on the reverse strand, counting down.
CAGGATAGCTTTCATAAATATATGAAATCGATGTGTCTGATGGATAGGATAGACTTGCCTCAAGCCTTGGGGAGCCAAGGTGGAGAATGAAAGGGCAATTATGGTGCTTTTAAGTCTCGGAAGACCGCGAAAGAGTCAAGTTGATGGCTCCTAAGGGTTAGGATTGGCCGGAGATGTATCAACAAAGATAAAAAGGCTAGCACACAGTCGGGCTGGCTTAGATACGTAGTTTAGCAAGCTCGATCTGATATCGAGCTAGCTCGGCCCATATTCGAGTGGCTGTCTCAGGTAGATAGAAGACATGGTTCAAGGAGATGCGGTCAAGCCAGCTCGATTTCTTATTGAGCCAGCTTGATGATGGTTTTAGATTTTTTGTTTGATCTTGGATTGGGTCTAATCCAAAGGATCTTAAGGCCTGGTATGGGCAGTCTTAAGATGACTAATTCATGTATTGGGCTAGGTCTTTAGTCCAGGGGATGAGAGCATGCAAGACATGGGTTTATATGGGATTGGATGAGTGTTTTCATGTATGGGTTAGCTGAGAAAAGTTTTTCTGGGCTGAGTCATGTTGACTCAGGATGTCTATATATACACTTGTATATGTAGATTATAAAAAAAAGAATGAATTGAATCTCTTTTCTCTCTGAAATCCTAGCTTTCTCTCTTTCTCACTCTACCGCCATCTCATCTTCTTATCATCTGATCTTTATCTTTCTTGCTATCGTCTCCAACTTGCTTTCTCAGAGTTGGTAGAAGGTATAAGGGTTTCCACAAGACCAAGAATAATTTATAATAGGGCCGACAGTTCGAAGTCTGAGGAGGCCAATCCATCTTAGGACTTTGACCTTTTTTCTTCTTTCTTTTTTATGTAACTAGTCTTGTAGACCTTTACTCTCATCTTTACTTGGTAATGATCTTTTATTTCTAATAAAATGGTACCTTCTTCCATTATTTTTCATCCTATGCAAATTTAATGCTTGTCGATGTCTTCGCTTTCTTTACTTCATCTTCTGTCGGTGTGGCCATTAGTGATATCGAACTGGAGTCCCTCCCCTGAATTAGGAAGAGGTTCTCTTTTCATTCTTGGTGCAGCCATAGGGTGATATATACCAGGGCCATTGACAAAGCCTCTCCTTACCTCTTGTCTTAGATTAACGAGGCCGTCATCTTGTTCATGTTAGGATGAGGTTCTTCTCCTGTTCCTAATATGGCTGCAGGAACACGTAAGGGCCGCTGCTAGGGCCTCTCCCCTCCTCTCATTTTATATTATCGAGGCCTTCATCTTGCTCATGTTAGGATGAGATTCTTCTCCTATTTCTAACATGGTTGTAGGGGCATGTAAGGGCCACTGCAAGGGCCTCTCCCTCTCTCATCTTACATTAACGAGGCCTTCGTCTTTCTCATATTAAGATGAGGTTCTGCTCCTGTCCCTAACATGACTGTAGGGGTACGTAAGGGCCACTATTAGGGCCTCTCCTCTTCTCTCGTCTTACATTAATGAGGCCTTCGTCTTGCTCATGTTAGGACGAGGTTCTCCTCCTATTTCTAACATCGCTGTAGGGGCATGTAAGGGCCGCTATTAGGATCTCTCCCCTTTTCTCATCTTACATTAATGAGGCCTTCATCTTGCTCATGTTAGGATGAGGTTCTTCATCTTTTCCTAACATGACTGTAGGGGCACGTAAGGACTATTGTTATGGCCTCTCCACTCCTCTCGTCTTATATTAACGAGGCCTTCATCTTGCTTATGTGAGGACGAGATTCTCCTCCTATTCCTAACATGGTTGTAGGGGCATGTAAGGATAGCTATAAGGGCCTCTCCCCTTTTCTCGTCTTACATTAACGAGACCTTCATCTTGCTCATGTTAGGATGAGATTCTCCTCCTATTTCTAAGATGGCTGTAGAGCCACGTAAGGACAGTTGTTAGGGCCTCTCTCCTCCTCTTATCTGATATTAATGAGGCCTTTGTCTTGCTCATGTTAGGACGAGATTCTCCTCCTATTCCTAACATGGCTATTTTCTGTCCAACAGCGAAGCTTGAGAGATTATTTCCTATCGTTGTGGTCTTACAATAAGGACTAAGATGCTTTGGTAAAGGGATTTTATTGCAATAAAATTCTTGATAATACATCCATAAGTTTTTTGAGTCCCACGGTCGAGGTAGGTCGGCTCCTCCAAGCTCTTTCAGATAATACGTCCTAGGTCGAACGACCTCCTTAACCTCGTAAGGTCCTTCCTAATTTGGGATGAGCTTTTCTTGATTCTAAGGCTGTGAGATAGCTGTTCGTCAAAGCATCAAGTTTCCCACTTTGAATGCTTTATCTCTAACTCTAGAGTTGTAATATCGGGCTACCTTCCGTCTATAAGCAGCCATTCGAACTTGAGTTTCTTCCTATTTTTTGCCAACAAGTCGATGTTAGCCCTAAGATCCTGCGAGTTATGTTGTTCATTAAATACCATAACTCGCACTGATGAAAGTTTAAGCTCTATTGGGATTCTGAAAGCTAAGATGAATGGAGTCTCCTTAGTTGGCAATCTTTGGATAGTTCAGTATGCCCAGAGTACATGATAAAGTTCATCTATCCAAGTCTTTTTTGCCCTCTCATGTCTTGCTTTGATTTCTTGTAGTAGAATTCTGTTGGTTACCTCGGCCTCATCATTCGCCTATGGATGAGGTACTGATGTAAAATTGTAAGAGATATTCAAGTCTTCATAGAAGTCGATGAATTTTGCTCTAGCAAACTATTAACTATTATCTATTATCAGAGTTCGAGGTATGCTGAATCTGCAAATAATAGACTTTTAGATGAAGTCCTATACTTTTGCCTCAGTGATTTTGGCTAGAGGTTCGGCCTCGACCCACTTTATGAAGTAATTGATTGCCATTAGGAGAAACTTCCACTATTCGGATGCCACAGAAAAAGGTTCGAGTATGTCCATTCCACATTATGCAAATGGCCGTGGAGCGCTCAGGGGGATAAGCTCAGAGGCTAGCTATCTTTGAATGATTGCATTTCACTGACATCGGTAACACTTTCTGACATACTTTATAGAATCATAGTACATTGTCGGCCAATAGTAGCCCTGCTGAAGTAGTTTGCAAGACAAGGATCGGACTCCTAAATGACTCCCGCAGATTCCTTCACACACTTTCCATAATGCAAAGTCAGCTTCGGAGGGTCAGAGATATTTTCAAAGTGGCAAAGAATATGACCTTTTGCATAACTTGCCTTCTTAGAGGACATACCGGGAGAACTGATTCCTTAATTTTTGAGCTTCTTTTGGGTCATAAGGTAGAACTCCATCCTTGTGATAAGTGACTAGTGGGTCAATCAAGCTCGGCTCATGCTCGACTTGTAGCATAGATTGCGGTTCTTTCAAACATGGACATTTTAGAACTTCGAAGAAAACTTTCTTGAGTAGTTTGGTTGGGGCTAGTGTGGCCAATTTAGAGAGAAGATCGACCGTGATATTTTCTGCTCTCAGAATCTATCGAATGCTAAAATTACTGAAGGTCGGAGTCATGTTCTACACTTTCTCAAGATATTTTATCATGCTTTCCTTTCGAGATTCATAATTGCCACTAACTTGTCCGACCACTAGTTAAGAATCACTATAAGCTTGGAGCTAGTCTACTTTCAATTCTTTGGCTATAATCACTAGTTAGATATACATGCCCTAGAAGCCAGAATTGGCTGACACTTGTAATACACTTCTAGGGGCAAAATTATACTTTTGACTATAATCAATAAAATGGATTATTTTCTATCACATATGTATTTAGTGTCTGTGATACATCCTTTGAGTTAATGGTAATGATAATTCATATTTTCAAGAGTTAAAAATTTAACACATGAATAATCATTATTAACTCATAAAATGCTCCCGACCATCGGATCATCATGAGGATGGTGATTGATCCAGAAGGTTGGTGTACAATTGCTTCTCTTTAGTAGATGAGTCTTGAGTCTACGGTGTGGAGACACCAGAGTGAGAGTACAGATTCTCATTAGAGAACGAGGGCACTGAGTGTGACCACCTCGAGTAGTCATTAGGAAGTCTACCTTCTCATCAATGACTAACTCGATGCTATAGTGGTGTGTCTAGTTCTTTGATCTGAGGTGCATCGACAGTTCATCTTGAGGGTGTTATAGTTTGACTAAGCCATAACTTGGTCTCCTAGCCATTCAGAATCCTAAGGTGTATGTTGGCTATAGCATGTTCATTGTAGGAACTGGATTGCATCAAGATGGAATCTATCAACCTCAGTGGTAGAGGAGCAGTCCTATGATGATCATAAGAATCAAGTCCAGAAGCCCATGGCCATGATAGAGTGAAATAATAGAAATAGTTTCTATTTAGGTTTTCACATCAGACTTGAATCGAATGATTACATCATATGACAGAAACTAGGGTTTGACGAGTTCAACTTAACCCTAATCCGATCAGGGCTCAAGATAGAAGAACTTAATCACACAGGTAGCTGCACCAAGAGGTTCACATTCAGCTCTGATGGGTTGCCACCATATACTGCTAGGTGTCGTTGGTGGATTTTGGGAGCAAATAGAATGATTTAGATGATCAATCATTCTAGCTGTTCGAATCAGAAGAGTTCTGATCCATCGAAAGGAGTTTCTATGATGTCGATGATAGAGATCATGACATATCCCATTATCATATAGAACTGAACCTAATTGGGTCACACAAACAAGGGTTTGAATCTGGTGATCATCAATTGAACTGATCTAGTTCAATTGATCTGAATAAGATTCAATTAGATTCAAAAAAATCGTGCTAGCACTCGATTGAACCTAACATTCTTTTTTTACTATCATAAATAGTTGTCTTGACTGAGCCAAAGGAGTTTATGCTCGATCAAAGGCCTTCACTTGGTCTGACTGGAGCCTGTCCAGGTCAGAAAAAAATTATCTTATTTTGTAAGACAATACCTACCATTTTTGGTCACCTTCCGATCAATCAAATTTAGATCTGATTTCACAAAGGGTGGTGATTGGTTGGAAAGAAGAGGAGTTGGATCACGCATAGTCTATAAATAAGACCCTACGCCCAACTCAAAAAGCAATGCAATTCCCTATGCCCTAAGGCTGCCTCTCTCTTCCTCCTTCATGCCAAGTCCATCATCTCCCTCTCCTCTCCACGTCCAAAGTAGTTTGGGATCTAAGTTGGTGCAATTTAGGTGAGAGAAAGATGACAGAAAGCTAGAAGGCTGTGTTGCTGCAAAGGACAACTACTGATCTTCGAAGCTGTTTTGAAGATCCTCCAAATTAGATTCAGATCTAATTTTTGGAGATGTGATAGAGAAGAAGAGGATCTCTAGATCCAGCCTGAGTGGATACTGGTAGAGGCCAGGCACTTGCGTGGCTAGATCCAGAATCTTCCTCTGCTTATAGGATCATCAACGGGTAATAGGATTACCCTACATCAAGAAAAATTAAATATGATTTAATTTATCTATATTTTATTTTAATTATTAAAATAACAAAAATTAGATCTAAAATATCATAGATCTAATTTGGATCAAAGAAATTTTTTTTTGAAATATATCTCTTGATCCAATCTGATCTGAACGAACTTGGTCCAAAAAATAAGGATTTCCCTTCAATTGGTATCAGAGTCAAGGTTCTAAAGTGTTTAGATCTAATTTTAAATTTATTTTAATTAAAAAATAAGTGATTTCAGATGTCACATGAGATGTGATCAGATCTAAAATCAAAAAAATTAAAATTAAATGATTTGGATCTAAGATTAGAAAATATGCATGACTAGTTAGTTCTATAGAATAGTTTTGCATGTTTATAATTTAATTTGATTAAATCATATTTTAGATCTATTTATTTAATATTTTTTGATATTATAATAATTATAATAATATCTAAAAAATAATAAATAAAAATTATTTAATTTTAACATCATATGAGATATGATTGATGCATGTCTAGACTAGTTGTAGAATAGTTCTACATAGTTGTCTAGATTAGAGTTTATTTTGATAAGATTAATTTAAATCTAATTTTTTAGATTATTATGAGATAATTTAGATCTAAAAATATGCATGATTCGATACATGAGATGTATGCAAAATATGCCATGATTAGATCTAATTTGTATATGAGATATATGATATAGATCTAAAACTATTTTGTAGTATTACATGTTCCTAATTAAGGCGTTCCTCTTAGCCGTCTGGTCATAAGAATGAAGAAGGATTTAAAGGCCCTCTCCTCCCATCCGATGGGGTGTTCTTATGACGTGTAGGGGTGCTGCGCATTCGTCCTTAATCAGAAATCCAAAACTTACTTTCTGCAAAATCCTAGATCCTGAAATCCTAGGATTTATTGTGCGTATTTTATTTATGAACCCTACTTAATTAAAAAATTAAGATTATGAAATATTAATTAGGTCTAAAATTAAGAATTTTAGATCTAAGACATATTCATAATATTGGGTTCGGGCTTGGGTAGCTCAATTAGGTCTAAGCGGTTGATCAAACCGAATCAAGAGTTGGTTAGATGGGATCAACAATGCTTAAATTGACCAGCCTAATAGGATTAAGTCTGGGTCAAGATCGAGTCACGATCAAGCAAGACCTAATTAGGCTCAGAGGTTAGAGTCTGGATTGTAGGCTAACCCAATTGGTTCTGGCTCAATAATTTGGTGTCTAAGGTAAGTTTGGCACATACGACCGACTGATTTTTAATTGGGAGCTACTCGACCTGAATGCGTTCTTGTATGAGTTAATGGCATATCCCTTCCACCGATCTCACTTACCTGGCCATATCTATTGACTCAGTTCTGATTTGAGGTGGTCAATAATCCGAGCTAACCCATGCCACTAGGTTAGTCATAATTGTTATGACTATGACAAGTCTAGTTTAATGAGATCCTGAATCAATTCTCCCTAAGAAAAGATTAAGTCTGAGGTCTTCCACCATTGTAGATGTGCGGGCCCTTCTCGGGGTTGATTGTTCTCGGCTGGATATAGTGGCTCAGTTGCACCAAAAAGATGCAACCATGTCTATTAGGCATTGGATGCTATGGGCTGGAGGATGAGTTGGGCTCAATATTTTGGATATGGTGAGAGACTCAATTAGGAAATCCAGTCTGTGCAAATGGTGGGTCTGACTTAACTAAGGAGTGGATCAATATTTCGGATACGGTGAGATTCATGAATTAGAGACAAAGTTTGGGTGCACCATGATTAGAGAATCATTGAACAAGAGTTGTTCACTCATTGGCTAACCCATCACCAATAACTGTTAGGTGAGGTGATGAGTCAGTTGGTGAGACCGCACCATCCACTAGAAATCATTAATCGTGGAGATTTTTCACATCTCTACAGAGGGAGTGTAGGGATCCGAGAAAATAGTGGGAGCTAATTTATTTAAAAATAAAATCCCTAAATAAATTGGTCAAGTCATAATTACAGTATCTAACTAGAATCTTTGACTCTCTACAGAAAAATGTCTGCGTCCAACCCATTAGCACGTATCCTGGACACACATAGACTGACCAGACCCAATTATAAAGATTGGCTCAGGAACTACAAAATCATTTTGGATTTTGAGAAGTTAACCCATGTATTGGACCAGGACCCTCCCACCTTATCCAGCCCATCCATCCACTGAACAGAGAGCATCTCTGGAAAAAATGGATAGACGAAGATAATAAGGCCAGATATTACATGTTGGGCTCGATGTCTGATGAGCTCCAGCGCCAACATGAAGATATCGGGACTGCTCGCCAAATGTTGGCTCACCTGTAGGAGATGTTTGGTGAACAGAGTCATGCAGCCAAGTATCAAGTCATGAAATGACTTTTTAAGGCTAAGATGCGTGATGGACAGTCAGTCCAAGATCACTGTCTATGATGATCAAGGACTTAGAAGAGCTTGAGAAGCTCGGTGTGAAGTTAGACTTGGATCTGCAGAATGATATTATTCTGCAATCCTTGACTGATGCATATGGGCAATTCATCATGAATTACCACATGCATAAACTTCAAAATTCCTTGGCCGAATTAATGAATATGCTGGTCACCGCTGAGCTTTCTATGAAAGGTTCTAAAGGCTCAGTTCTTGCTATGGAATGGACTTCTTCCAAAAGAAAGTCTTCTGAAAAGAAAAAGAAGTTTGCAAAAAAATAGAAGGTGGAAGGAGCAAACAAGAAGAAGGCTGCTGTCAAAGAAAAGTGTTTCCATTGCAACAGCGACGGCCACTGGAAGCGGAACTGCCCTACTTACCTGGCCACCCTGAAGAACAAGAAGGAAGGTCCTTCTGGAGGTATGCTCGTTATTGAGTCTAACCTTACGGTTTCTTCTGCATCCAGTTGGGTGCTTGACTCTGGTTCTAGTGCTCATCTGTGCACTTCCATGCAGGGTCTTGAGGATAGCAGGAGGCTGAGGGATGGAGACATGATCCTACGCATCGGTAATGGAGCAAGAGTTGCTGCAGTGCCGTGGAAACATACCCTCTTCGATTACCATCTGGTTTAGACTTAGTTTTGAAAGACTGTTATTATGTGCCTGCAGCTAGCAGGAATTTGATTTCTATTTCATGCTTAGCACTAGAAGGCTATGTGATTACCTTCTTTAAGGACCATTGTAACATTCTTTATGAAAGAAATAAAATTGCAAATGGTTTCTTTATTAATGGTCTTTATCAGCTACATATTGATGTATCCTGTTCTAACTATCGAGCAAAACGTGAATGCCAAACGACCTAGGGATAGTCCAAATGATAGGTATCTATGGCACCTAAGATTAGGTCATATAGCAGAAGATAGGATCAACAAATTGAAGAAAAATGGGCTATTGAGTCCATTGACTTTTGAGTCATATCCAACTTGTGAATCTTGTCTTCAAGGCAAAATGACTAAACTCCCTTTTGTTGGACATGGGGAAAGGGCCACAGATCTCCTTGCCCTAGTACATACTGATGTGTGCGGCCCATTTGATGTGCCGGCTAGAGGCAATTTTGTCTACTTCATTACCTTTACCGATGATCTGTCTAGGTATGGGTATGTGTATCTTATGAGACATAAGTCTGAAGCTTTTGAAAAGTTCAAAGAATTCAGACATGAAGTAGAAAAATAAACTGAAAAACCCATTAAGGTTCTTCGATCAGATCGAGGAGGTGAATACCTTAGTCAGGAAATTTCCTAGACTATCTCAAGGAAAATGGCATAGTCTCTCAATGGACTCCACCAGGAACACCTCAACTCAATGGAGTTTCAGAATGAAGAAATCGGACTCTATTGGATATGGTCCGATCCATGATGAGCTTCACAGACCTCCCTGATTTTCTTTGGGGACACTCATTGTTAACTTCAATTTATCTACTGAATAGGGTTCCCTCTAAAATCCGTTCCTACCACACCGTATGAGATATGGCATGGTAAGAAACCAAGTCTGAGTCATCTCAGAAAATTTGGGGTTGTCCGGCTCATGTCAAAAGACAACAAGCGGACAAGTTAGAGTTTAGGTCCTTCAGAGCTCGATTCATAGGATATCCTAAAGAGTCATTAGGATACTATTTCTACATTCCAGAAGACCACAATGTGATTGTGAGTCGACATGCCATCTTTCTTGAAAAATAGTTTATTCAAGATAGCGGCATTGGAAAGCAGATTAAGCTTGATGAGAAAGTCTCACAAGTACAACGAGCTAAGGACCAATTGGAACCAAATCAGGTTGAGCCAATAAGAACACTACCTCCTCCACCTCGTAGATCGGAAAGAGTTTTCCGTCCCCCTGAAAGATACTTAGGTATTATTTCAGAGAAAGTAGAGGAAATATTCCTCGTAGGTAATGGTGCTCATGGTGATGATCCCAAAACCTACAATGAGGCGATATCAGATATCGACTCCGAGAAATGGCTAGAGGCAATGCAGTCAGAAATTGACTCGATGCACTCAAACCAAGTCTGGACCTTGGTAGATCCACCAGAAGGTATAGTACCTATTGGGTGTAAATGGATCTTCAAGAGAAAGATTGGTGCAGATGGGAATGTGGAGACATTCAAGGCTAGACTAGTGGCAAAAGGTTATAGTCAACGCGAAGGCATTGACTATCAGGATACCTTTTCCCAGTGGCTATGCTAAAATCCATCCGCACATTGCTTGCTGTTGCAGCCTATTTCGATTATGAAATATGGCAAATGGACGTGAAAATGGCATTCTTAAATGGATATCTTGAGGAAGATATCTATATGGAACAGCCGCTAGGTTTCACATCCAGTGATACTGATCACAAGGTTTGCAAGCTGCAAAGGTCCATATATGGACTTAAGCAAGCATCTCGGAGCTGGAACACTCGTTTTTCAATGATGTGATCAAAAATGTTTGGTTTCATCAAAAATGAAGAGGAACCATGTGTCTTTCAAAAAGGTCAGTGGGAGCGCTGTTGTCTTCCTCGTATTGTACGTGGATGACATCCTCCTTATTGGGAATGATATTCCCATGATTGACAACAGTCAAAATATGGTTGTCCAAGGAATTCTCCATGAAAGACCTAGGTGAAGCATCCTTTATTCTAGGAATTAAGGTCTATAGGGATAGACCGAATAGGATGCTAGGACTTTCACAGAAGATGTACATAGAGAAAGTACTAAAGAGGTTTAGTATGGAAAACTCTAAGAGGGGATTAATACCCTTCAGACATGGTATTCATCTTTCCAAGAAGATGTGCCCTAGCACACCTGAGGAAATAGAACGCATGAGCAAGATCCCTTATGCTTCTGCAATAGGGAGCCTCATGTATGCCATGCTATGTACACGACCTGATATAGCCCATGCTGTGAGTGTCACAAGCAGATATCAGTCAAATCCAGGTGAAGAACACTGGACTTCTGTGAAATGTATCCTTAAGTACTTGAGAAGAACTAAGGATATGATGTTGGTCTTTGGTAATGGAGAACTCCAAGTCCAGGGATACACAGACTCGGATTTCATGTCCGATATAGATGATCGAAAGTCGACATCTGGGAGTCTGTTTGTGTGCAATGGTGGTGCTGTCAGCTGGAAGAGTTCCAAGCAAACTGATAGCAGATTCCACCATGGAAGCAGAATATATCGCTGCATCAGAGGCTGCGAAGGAAGCATTCTGGTACAAGAAGTTTGCTGCAGAAATTGGAGTAATGCCATCAGATGCCATTCCTCTATACTGCGACAACAATGGCGCCATAGCCCTTGCTAAGGAGCCGAGGTCTCACCAGAAATCCAAGCACATTGAGCGGCGATACCACCTCATCCGCGATTACCTCGAGAAGGGTTACGTCGAGGTCAAGAGAGTCAACTCCACAGATAATGTGGCAGACCCACTTACAAAGCCGTTGGGCCAGCAGAAGATCGAAGCCCACCTTGAGAAGATGGGACTTAGACTTGTAGCCAATTGGCTTTAGGACAAGTGGGAGATTGTTAGATATATGTGCCCTAGAAGCCAGAATTGGCTGACACTTGTAATACACTTCTAGGGGCAAAATTATAATTTTGACTATAATCAATAAAATGGGTTATTTTCTATCACATATGTGTATTTAGTGTCTGTGATACATCCTTTGAGTTAATGGTAATGATAATTCATATTTTCAAGAGTTGAAAATTTAAGACATGAATAATCATTATTAACTCATAAAATGCTCCCGACCATAGGATCATCACGAGGATGGTGATTGATCCGGAAGGTTGGTGTACAATCGCTTCTCTTTAGTAGATGAGTCTTGAGTCTACGGTGTGGAGACAACCGGAGCGAGAGTACAGGTACTCGTTAGAGAACGAGGGCACTGAGCGTGACCACCTCGAGTAGTCATTAGGAAGTCTACCTTCTCGTCAATGACTGACTCGATGCTGCAGTGGTAGTGTGTCTGGTTCATTGACCTGAGGTGCATCAGCAGTTCACCTTGAGGGTGTTATAGTTTGACTACACCATAACTCGGTCTCCTAGCCATATGGAATCCCTGAGGTGTATGTTGGCTATAGCATGTTCATTGTAGGAACTGGATTGCATCAAGATGGAATCTATCTACCTCGGTGGTAGAGGAGCAGCCTTATGATGATCATGAGAATCAAGTCCAGAAGCCCATGGCCATGGTAGAGTGAAATAATAGAAAGAGTTTCTATTTAGGTTTTTCACATTGGACTTGAATCGAATGATTACATCATATGACAGAAACTAGGGTTTGACGAGTTCACCTTAACCCTAATCTGATCGGGGCTCAAGATAGAAGAACTTAATCACACAGGTAGCTGCACCAAGAGGTTCGCATTCAGCTCTGATGGGTTGCCACCATATACTGCTAGGTGTCACTGGTGGATTTTGGGAGCAATTAGAATGATTTAGATGATCGATCATTCTAGCTGTTCGAATCAGAAGAGTTCTGATCCATCGAAAGGAGTTTCGATGATGTCGATGATAGAGATCATGACATATCCCATTACCATACAGAACTGAACCTAACTGGGTCACACAAATAAGGGTTTGAATCTGGTGATCATCAATTGAACTGATCCAGTTCAATTGATCTGAATGAGATTCAATTAGGTTCAAGAAAATCGTGCTAGCACTCGATTGAACCTAACGTTCTTCTTTTACTATCATAAATAGTTGTCCTGACTGAGCCAAAGGAGTTTGTGCTCATCAGAGGCCTTCACTTGGTCTGACTGGAGCCTTGTCCAAGTCAGAAAAGGTTGTCTTATTTTGTAAGACAATTACCTGCCATTTTTGGTCACCTGCCATTTCTCGTCCTTTGACTTTGGTCAAAAGTTGACCTTTGACTGGTCAAATGTTGACCATTGACACTTTGACTTTTGTCCACATGTCATGCACCTATTGGAGAGCTGGTGGGGGCTTGTCCCCCTGCCAGAACCTGGCAAGGAGGAGGGCGCACGCCAAGGGTGGCGTGTGCCCAAGTTGGAGGCGCCTAGGAGTCCCTTGTTGGACAGGACTCCATCTCCTTTTTGGATTCCAATTAGAGTTCTTCTAAGAACCAACTTTGACTGGTCTTAGGTGCACCATCTAAGGAGGAATCCAAGGGACTCTATTCCCACCAATCAGATTTAGATCTGATTTCACAAAGGGTTGTGATTGGTTGGGAAGAAGAGGAGTTGGATCACACATAGTCTATAAATAAGACCCTGCGCCCAACTCAAAAAGCAATGCAATTTCCCATGCCCCAAGGCTGCCTCTCTCTTCCTCCTCCATGCCAAGTCCATCTCTCCCTCTCCTCTCCATGCCCAAAGTAGTTTGGGATCTAAGTTGGTGCAATTCAGATGAGAGAAAGGCGACAGAAAGCTAGAAGGCTGCGCTGCTGCAAAGGACAACTGCTGATCTTCGAAAGCTATTTTGAAGATCCTCTAAAGCAGATTCAAATCTAATTTTTTAAGATGTGATAGAGAAGAAGAGGATCTCCAAATCCAGTCTGAGTGGATATCGGTAGAGGCCAGGCACTTGCATGGCTAGATCCAGAACCTTCCGCTGCTTACAGGATCATCAACGGGTAATAGGATTACCCTACATCAAGGTAAATTAAATATGATTTAATTTATCTATATTTTATTTTAATTATTAAAATAATAAAAATTAGATCTGAAACAACTTGGATCTAATTCAGATTAAAGAGAAAAATTTTTGAAATATATCTCTTGATCCGATCAGATCTGAACAAACCTGATCCGGGAATTAAGGATTTTCCTTCACTTTCAAACCTGGACATTTTAGAACTTCGAAGAAAACTTTCTTGAGTAGTTCGGTTGGGGCTAGTGTGGCCAATTTAGAGAGAAGATTGATCATGATATTTTCTGCTTTAGAATCTATCAAATGCTAAAATTGCTGAAGGTCGGAGTCATGTTCTTCACTTTCTCAAGATATTTTATCATGCTTTTCTTTCGAGCTACATAATTGCCACTAACTTGTCCGACCATTAGTTAAGAATCACTATAAGCTTGGAGCCAGTCTACTTCCAATTCTTTGGCTATCCTTAATCCTGCTATCAGAGCTTTATATTTGGCTCCATTGTTTGTTACAGAAAATTCAAAGCGCAGTGCATATTTTGCAATGACTCCCTTCGGGTTTACTAGAATCAATCCAGTGCCTGTGCTAAAAGCATTGGATGAGCCATCCATATATAGGGCCCAGAAGCATTCGAAAAGATCGAGACTTTCTTCATTGGAGCTCGACTGTAACTATGGAATGCCAACTTCATTCTGTTCAAGTTTGGCCTCATCCGAGATAGTGTATTCCACTATGAAATCTTCTAGTATTTAAGCTTCAATTGATGGTCGAGGTTGAAAGTTGATGTCAAATTCTGCAAGTTCAATTACCCATTTTGTGATTCTTTTGGAGGTATCTCTTCGATGAAGAACTGCCTTGATTAGCTGATCGATGAGGAGAGTTATGGTATGCCCTTGAAAATAAGGTCAGAGTCTTTGGGCTGCAATTAGTAGAGCATAAGTTAGTTTTTCTAACTTAGTGTACCTGATCTCGGCATCCCTCAAGACTTAACTTATGTAGTAGATCGACCGTAGCACTTTTGTCTCTTCCTTGACTAGGATTGCTATAAGGGCCACTGGAGAGACTGCCAAATATAAAAACAATCCTTCTCCAGGTTCAGGCTTGGCTAATAGGAAAGACGAGCTGAGGTAGCTCTTGAGTTCTTCAAATGCTTGTTGACATTCAATATGTCAGCAGAAGTTCTTTGGCTATTTGAGAACTTAAAAGAAAGGCATGCATCGCTCGACCAATCTTGAGAAAAAATGGTTAAGGACTGCCACCTTTTCCATTTAGCATTGAACTTTCTTTATTGATTTTAGGGTAGTTATATCTTGAATGATCCGAATCTTCTCTGGATTTACTTCAATCCCGCATCTCTACACCATGAATCTCAAAAATTTTTTTGAAGTCACACTAAAGGTGCATTCGGTCGGGTTCAACTTTATCTTGTATCTTCGAAGGGCACTGAAGATCTCCTCAAGGTTAGCTATGTGATTTGTTGAAGCTCAGCTCTTGACAGGCATATCATCTACATATACCTCCATATTGTGATCGATCTGCTCCTTCAAGATCTTATTGATCAGGTGCTGGTACATTGCTCCTATATTTTTTAGCCCAAAAGGTATTATCTTATAATAATAATGATCACGATCAGTAATAAAAGTAGTTTTCTCCTCGTCCTCTAGCACCATATGGATCTGATTGTAGCCAAAGAAGGCATACATGAAAGTGAGGAGCTCATGGCCCAAGGTCGAGTCCACCAATCAAACAATTCTGGAAAGGAGATAACTAACTTTTGGACTGACCTTGTTCAACTTCTTGAAGTCTATGCACATCCTCCACTTGCCATTCGCCTTCATGACAAGGACCACACTGGAAACCTAGTTCAGATAGGAGACTTCTCTGATAAAATTGGCCTTGAAGAGCTTGTCTATTTTTTCTGCAATTGCCTTCTATCTCTCTGGGGCATGGTCGTGCATCTTTTCTTTTACTGGCCGATGTTTAGGATCAATAGCCAGACAATGTTCCATAACTTTGACATCAATTCCTAGCATGTCAGGGGGATCCAAGCAAAAACATTTGCATTTCTCCGTAAGAATTTGATGAGTTGCTCTTGCACCTCTTCTCTTAGATTGGAACCAATCTGCATGGTGTGATCCTTATTTCCATCATTTAATGGAACTGAGACAAGAACTTCCATGGGTTCTCCCCATTCTTCTGTAAGATCGTTCCGGACATCCAACCCATCAATTGGACAAGGGTCAGATTGCTCACCCTTTTGTAGTGCAATTCAATAGCAATGTCTTACCAAAACTTGTTCTCCTCTGACCTCTCCAATTTCGTAGTTTCTTGAAAACTTTATTTTTAGATAGTAGGTCGACACTGTTGTCCGAAGCACATTTAGGTCGGGTTGGCCAAGAATTGCGTTATAAGCAGATGGAGCTTTTATCACCAGGAAATCCACTTGCACCCTAGGCTGCTTTGGATATCATCCTGCAGTCACGATTAAAGTTATCACACCTTTGATTAGCACTACATCACCAGTAAAGCCAACCAATGGAGAGCTCATTGGTCTGAGTTGGTCATTGGGTATGGACATTTTGGAGAAAGCATCATAAAATAAGACATCAGCCAAACTTTCATTATCCACAAGAATGCGACATACATCATAGTCTGCGATATTTAATGTTATTACAACCATGTCGTTATGCGAGAACTAAACTCTTTGCACGTCTTCTTCAGTGAAGGTGATGGGTTCCTAAGTTTCCTACCTTTTGACCGACCCTTTAGATCTGTCGGCCTCCTATCATTGAAGTCCTCCAAAGATGGTATTGATGATGCTGAGAGGTCGCCGATCTCCTTACTGCTCCTCCCTCGATGGTTTTGGTTACGGTAGTGCCCTCAGTCGATCTTCTCTTGTCTAAGGTCGATGTTGTAGAAATCGATCAAGCCGGCCTCATCTGATGAGCTCCTCAACCTCATCTTTGAGCTGGATACATATTTTAGTATCGTGATCATGATCATGATGGTATAGATAATACTTGTTAGGATTGCACTTACTAGGGTGAGTGCACATCCTTTCCAACCTCAGCAGCTGCTCCTTGATCTCCATCAGCACTTGAGTCTTCGGAGCATTGAGGGGGCATAGTTGTTTAACCTTCTTAGGGGAGAGCTTTTTCGTACCTTTTTGTTAGGGCTTCTTTGACGATGAGTTCGAGGAGTAGTTTGGGCTCGCCTATGCTTAGGGGGAGTTCGAGAGCATGGCCAAATTTTATTTGACTTCTCTTCAATTGCAGGCTTGCTAGACTTGCCCGCTTACCATTCTCTTGTGGCTTCCTCATTCTTCAGTTTGAAGGCTTCTTTAGCTCGAGCATAGCCTTCAGCCCGAGCTAATAGGTCAACAAGGTTTCTGGGGTACTTCTTCTCTAGGGAGAATAGTAGGTCATTTTTCTAAAGGCCACCCTTCAGTGTGGCCATGAAGATAGATTGGTTCAGGTTTCAGATCTCTAGTGCAGCAACATTAAAGCAATTGACATAGGTTTGGATGGACTCTCCTTTATACTACTTGATGTTGATGAGGGAATTCTAGCCTCGCCTAGGACGTCGACTGCTAACAAAATGAGCTGCAAATTGATGGCTCATTTGATCAAAGGAGAAGATTATACTCGACTTCAGCACCGAGTACCAGTTTCTCGCTGCTCCCTTTAGACTAGATTAAAAAGCTTAGCACAAGATGGCATCTAGTGCGCCATGGAGTAGAATCATGGTCTGGAAGGCCTCCAGGTGGTCAATCGAATCAGTGGTCCTATCGTAGCACTCGAATTAGGGGAGCTTAAAGTTTGGTGGGATCGACTCGTGTATGATTCTTTGGGAGAAAGGAGGATTGGTGCAGATGTTGTCATGGTTAGCTAGGGTAGCATGGCGGAGCTTCTCAATCCGTCGATCCATTTTCTAGAGTTTCCAATCGAGGGCCTCATCTCGATCGTGGATCTCGGAGGATTTTCTGCTCTAGATAGGGAAGGTTTCCTCCAGAGAAGAATCATGGTCTGAGCAAAGGTTTTCTATATTTTTTTTCCCATTCCTAGGAGTATTGCATCTACTGACCCAAGTGTACTTCCTTGGGATTGGTTCTTGAAATCCCGATGGGAGATTTTCTAGTTAGACTATCATTGGAGGTTGCTGCTAAAGAAAAAAATCCTATTTTTTGGGTTAGGTTCATTCAAATCTGATTGGATCAAGAGGGATATTTCAAAAATTTTTTCTCTTAGATCTAAATCAGATCTGAGACTATTTAGATCTGATCTTATTGATCTAATAAAATTAAATTAAATTAAATTAAATCTAATTTAATCATACTTTTGTTATGGATAATCCCATTATCCTGTGATGATCTCGATGTTTGCTTGAGATTTTGGATGTAGCCACGTAGGTGCCTGGCCTCTATCAGTATCCACTTAGGCAAGATCTAGAGATCTTCTCCTTCTTAATATGTGCTCTAAAAATTAGATCTGGATATGATCTTAAAGGTCTTCAAAATGGCTTTTGAAGATCAGCCATTATCTCTTGCAGCAGTGCTACCTTCTTCCTTTCTTGTCGCCTTTCTCTTACTTGGATCGCACGAAGCTCGAGTCCAAAAACTCTTGGATGTGGACAGGAGAGAGGAGACCTAAAGGTGGCACAGTGAGGGAGGGAGAGAAGCCTTGTGGCATGGGCAAAGGGTAGAAACTCTAAATTCTAGGTGCAGATAGGGTTTATATAGACCCCGCTGCGCCATGCCGTGCCACATCATCCTAGTCAATCATGGCTCTTTGTGCAATCAGATCTAAATCTGATTGATGAGATGACATCATCTGATGTAATCAGATTAGAGTTTCTCATAAATCTCCTAAGGTGGCACCAAGACTGGTCAAACAGGACTCCTTGGCACCATCTAATTTGAAACCATGAAGCAACCTGAAGTCCCATCTATACGGGACTCCAGGCGTGATCCTCATAGGGCGCACACTATGCTAGGTGTGCATGCCCTCCCTTTTTGCCTTTTAGTCAGGGGACAAAGCCTCATGTTCTCTCCTATGGGTGCATGATACATGGGCAGATATCTAAGTGTCAAAGGTCAACATTTGACCAAAGTCTAAAGACAAGATTTAGTAGGTCATGGAAAATGGTAGGTGTTGTTCAAATTTATCTCATAAATTAAGACAACCTTTTTCTAACCTAGACAAGCTCCAGTCAGACCAAGTAAAAGTTTCTGAGTGAGCCCAAACATATTTGGCTCGGTCGAGATAAGCTTTAATGATTGTTGGAGGAGAACATTAGGCTCATTCATTTGCTAGCATGATTTTCTTGAACCTAATTTAATCTTATTCAAATCAATTAAACTGGGTTAGTCCAATTGATGATATCCAGATCTGAACCCTTGTTTGTGTGATCTAGTTAGGTTCAGTTCTATATAGTAATGGGATATGTCACGATCCCTATCATTGACATCATCGAAATGTCTTCCAATGGATCAGAACTTTTCTGATTCAAACAACTAGGATGATCGATCATCCAAACCATTCTAATTGCTCCCAAAATCCACCAGTGACACCTAGCACATATGGTGGCAATCCATCAGAACTGAAAATGAACCTGTTGGTGTAGTTACCTGTGTGATTAAGTTCCTCTATCATGAGCCTCGATCAGATTAGGGTTAAGGTGATCTCGTCAAACTCTAATTTCCATCATATGAATTAATCAATCGATTCAAGTCTAATGTAAAAATCCTAATAGAAACTCTTTCTATTATTTCACTCTGCCATGGCCATGGGCTTATGGACTTGATTCTCATGATCATCATAGGGCTGGGAGGTAGGTAGATCCCCTATTGGTGCAATCCAATTCCTACAATGAACATGCTATAGCCAACATACACCGCAGGGTTTTGAATGGCTAGGATATCGAGTTATGGTGTATTCAAACTATAACACCCTCAAGATGAACTATTGATGCACCTCAAATCATGGAATCAGACACACCACTACAGCTTCGAGCCAATCATCGATGAGAAGGTAGACTTTCTGATGACTGCTCAAGGTGGTCATGCTCAGTGCCCTCTTCTCTAACGAGTATCTGTACTCTCGCTTTGGTGTCTCTACACCATAGACTCAAGACTCATCTATCCTAAAGAAGCGATGGTACACCAATCTTTCAGATCAATCACCATCCTCATGATGATCCTACGATCGAGAGCATTTTATGAGTTAATAATGAAAATTTATGTCTTAAATTTTCAATGCCTAAAAATATGAACCATCATTACCATTAACTTAAGCAATGTATCACAAACACTTTCAAATATACATTATGATAGAAAATAATTTATTTTATTATTTATAATCAAAATTATAATTTTGCCCTTAGATGTGTATTGCAACTGTCAGCCAATTCTGGCTTCTAGGGCATACATATCTAACAAACTCCTACTTGACCTAAAGACAATTGGATACAAATCTAAGTCCCATCTTCTTAAGGTAGGTTTCGATCTTCTGCTGGTTGAACAGATTTGTGAGTGTGTCTGCCACGTTATATGTGGTGTCGACTCTCTTGACCTCGACATAACCTTTCTCGAGGTAATCATGGATAAGATGGTATCGTCGCTTAATATGCTTAGATTTCTAGTGAGACTTCGGCTACTTAGCAAGGGCTATGGCATCATTATTATCGCAGTATAGAGGAATGGCATCCGATGGCATCACTCCAATCTCTGCAGTAAATTTTTTGTACCAAAATGCCTCTTTTACAGCTTTTGATGCAGCGAATTATTCTACTTCCATGATAGAATCTGCTATCACTGTCTGTTTAAAACTCTTCCAACTGACAGCACCACCATTATACACAAACTGACTCCCAGATGTTGACTTTTGATCATCAATATTGGACATAAAATTTGAATCTATATAACCCTAGACTTAGAGTTCTCCATTACCAAAAATCAACAACATATCCTTAGTTTTTCTCAAGTACTTAAGGATACATTTCACAGAAGTTCAGTGTTCTTCATCTGGATTCGACTAATATCTGCTCGTGACACTCACAGCATGGGCTATATCAGGTCGTGTACATAACATAGAATATATAAGGCTCCCTATTGCTGAAGCATAAGGGATCTTGCTCATGCGTTCAATCTCCTCTGGTGTGTTGGGACACATTTTCTTGGAGAGATGAATGCCATGTCTGAAGGGTACCAATTTTCTCTTAGATTTTTCCATGCTAAACCTCTTTAACACTTCCTCTATGTATATCATCTATGAAAGACCTAGCATCCTATTCAGTCTATCTCTATAGAATTTGAATCCTAGAATGAAAGATGCTTCTCCTAGCTCTTTCATGGAGAATTCTTTAGATAACCATATTTTAACTATAGTCAACATAGAAATATGATTTTCAATAAGGAGGATATCATCCACATACAGTACGAGGAAGATAATAGTGCTCCCACTGATCTTTTTGAAAATACATGGTTCCTCCTCATTTTTGATGAAACCAAATAATTTGATCACATCATTAAAACGAGTATTCCAGCTCCGAGATACTTTCTTAAGTCCATATATGAACCTTTGCAGCTTGCATACATTGTGATCAGCATCACTGGATGTGAAACTTAGCGGTTGTTCCATATAGATATCTTTCTCAAGGTATCCATTTAAGAATGCCGTTTTTCCATCTATTTGCTATATTTCATAATCGAAATAAGCTGCAATAGCAAGCAATGTGTGGATGGATTTTAGCATAGCTACTGGTGAAAAGGTATCCTGATAGTCAATGCCTTCACGCTGACTATAACCTTTTGCCACTAATCTAGTTTTAAATGTCTCCACATTCCCATCTGCACCAATCTTTCTCTTGTATATCCATTTACACCCAATAGCTACTATACCTTCTGGTGGATCTACCGAGGTTCAGACTTGGTTTGAGTGCATCAAGTCAATTTTTGACTTCATTGCCTCTAACCACTTTTCGGAGTTGATATCCGATATTACCTCATCATAGATTTTGGGATCACCATGAACCCCATTACCGATAAGAAATATTTTTTCTACTTCCTCTGAAATAGTACCTAAGTACCTCTTAGGGGGATGGAAAAATCTTTTTGATCTATGAGGTGGAGGAGGTAGTGATTGTATTGGCTCAACCTAATTTGGTTTTGTAGGATCCTTAGCTCGTTGCTCTTGGAAGACTTTCTCCTCTAGCTTGATCTGCTTTTCAAGAAAAATGGCATGTCGACTAACAATCACATTATGGTCTTCTAGAATGTTGAAATAATATCCTAATGATTCTTTAGGATATCCTATAAATCGAGCTCTAAAGGACCTATAGCCTAACATATCCGCTTGTTGTCTTTTGACATGAGCCAAACAACCCCAAATTCTAAGATGACTCAGACTTGGTTTCTTACCATGCCATATCTCATACGGTATGGTGGGAATGGTTTTAGAAGAAATCCTATTCAGTAAAATTATAGCAGTTAACACACTATGTCCCCAAAGAAAATCAGAAAGGTCTGTGAAGCTCATCATGGATCGGACCATATCTAATAGGATTTGATTTCTCCATTCTAAAATCCTATTGAGTTAAGGTATTTCAGGTGGAGTCCATTTTGAGACTATGCCATTTTGCTTGAGATAGTCCAGGAATTCTCGACTAAGGTATTCACTTCCTCGATCTGATCGAAGAAACTTAATGAATTTTTCAGTTGGCTTTTTGACTTCATGTCTGAATTCTTTGAACTTTTCAAAGGCTTCAGACTTGTGTCTCATAAGATACACGTATCCATATTCAGATAAATCATCGATAAAGATTATGATGTAATCAAAGTTGCCTCTAGTCGATACATCAAAATGGCTACACACATCAGTATGTACTAGGGTAAGGAGATCCGTGGCCCTTTCCTCATGTCCTACAAAAGGGAGCTTAGTCATTTTGCCATGAAGACATGATTTATAAATTGGATATGGCTCGAAAGTCAACGGACTCAATAGCCTGATTTTCTTCAATTTGTTAATCCTATCTTCTACTACATGACCTAGTCTTAGGTGCCATAGATAGCTATCATTTGGACTATCCCTAGGTCATTTTACAGCATTCACATTTTGCTTGATATTAAAGATAGATATATCAATATGTAACTAGTAGAGATCGTTAATGAGGAAACCACTTGCAATTTTATTTCTTCCATAAAGAATATTACAATGGTCCTTAAGAAAACTAATTACATAGCCTTCTTGTGCTAAATATGAAATAGAAATCAAATTTCTACTTGCGGCAGGCATATAATAACAATTCCTAAGTACTAAATCTAAGTCAGACGATAGTCGAAGAGGATAGGTTCCCACGACCACAGCAGCAACCCTTGCTCCATTTTCGATATGTAGGATCATCTTACCATCCCTCTACCTCCTGCTATTTTTAAGACACTGCATGGAAGTGCACAAATGAGCACTAGAACCAGAGTCAAGCACCCAACTAGATGCAGAAGAAACTATAAGATTAGATTCAATAACGAGCATACCTTTAGAAGGACCTGTCTCCTTCTTATTCTTTAGGATGGCCAGGTATGTAGGGCAGTTCCACATCTAGTGGCCATCAATATTATAATGAAAATACTTTCCTTTGTCAGCGGCCTTCTTCTTCAGCTTTGCCTTCTTTTTCTTTCCACCTTCTACCTTCTGCCTTTTCACAGACTTCTTCTTCTTTTCAAAAGACTTTCTCTTGGAAGAAGTTCGTTCCATAGTAAGTACTAAGTCTTTAGAACCTTTCATAGAAAGCTCAGCAGTAACCAGCATATTCATAAGTTTAGCTAGAGTATTCTAAAGTTTATGCATATGATAGTTCATGATGAACTGCCCATATACATTAGTCAAGGATTGCAGAATTATATCATTCTGTAGAACTTGGTCTAACTTCACTCTGAACTTCTCAAGATCTTCCAAGTCCTTGATCATCATCAGACAATAATCTTGGACTGACTGCCCATCATGCATTTTAGCCTTAAATAGTCATTTAGTGACTTGATATTTGGCTGCGCGACTTTGTTCACCAAACAACTCTTATAGGTGACCGATCATTTGGCTGGTAGTCTTGATATCTTCATGTTGGCACTGAAGCTCATCAGACATCGAGTCCAACATGTAGTATCTAACCTTGTTATCTTCATCCATCCATTTGTCAAGAGATGCTCTCCGTTCAGCGGATGGATGGGCTGGTAAGGTGGAGAGATCTTGCTCCAATACAAGAGTTAACTTCTTAAAATTCAAAATGATTTTAAAGTTTCAGAGCCAATCATTGTAATTGAGTTCGTTTAGTCTATGGGTGTTCAGGATACGAGCTAGTGGGTTGGATGCAGACATTCTCTTTTTTCCTATAGAGAGTCAAAGTTTTTAGTAAGATTTTATAATTAAGACTTGATCAATTTATTTAAAAGTTTAATTTTTAAATAAATTAGCTCCCACTATTTTCTTCGGATCCCTACACTCTCTCTATAGAGATATGAAAATCTTCATGATTAATGATTTCTAATGGGTGGTGCAGTCCCACCAACTGACTCATCACCTTACCTAATAGTTATTGGTGATGGGTTAGCCAATGAGTGAACAACTCTTATCCAATGATTCTCTAATCATGGTGCACCCTAGCTTGATCTCTAATTCATGAATCTCACAATGCTCAGAATATTGATCCACTCCTTAGTTAAGTCAGATCCATCGTTACCATAGATTGGATTCCTAATTGGGACTCTCACCATATCTAGAATATTGAGCCCAATCCATCCTCCAGCCCGTAGCATCCAATACCTAATAGACATGGTTGCATCTTCTTGGTGCAACTAAACTACTATGACCAGTCGAGAATAATCAACCCTAGGAAGGGCCTGCATATCTACAATGGTGGAAGAGCTTAGACTTAATCTTCTCTTGGGAAGATTTGATTTAGTTCTCTTTAAACTCGACTTGACATAGCCATAACCATTATGACTAACCTAGTTGCATGGGTTAGCTTAGATTATTAGCCACCAAATATATTTTATAATCTTAATTTTTAATTAGGTTTAGGATTCATAAAGGAAACATGAAAATAAAATCCTAGGGTTTCAAGATCTAGGGTTTTTTAGAAAATAAGTTTTAGATTTTTGATTAAGGATGAATGCGCAGCACCCCTACACATCACAAGAACATCCCATCGAATGGAAGGAGAGGGCCTTTAAACTCTTCTTTGTTCTCATGACTGGATGGCCAAAGGGAATGCCTTAATCAGAAACATGATGAATCTACAAAACTAGATAGATCTACATCATATATCACATATAAAAATTGATCTAACTTAAAAGTATGTTTTACATACATCTCATGTATCATATCATGCATATTTTTAGATCTAAATTATCTCATAAATATCTAAAAAATAAAATTTAAATTTGATCATATTAAATTAAATTTATTCAAGATAACTTTATAGATCTATTCTACAACTAGTCTAAATATACATCAATCATATTTCATATGAACAAAATTAAATAAATTTATTTTCTATTTTTTAGATCTAATTAAAATATTTATAATATCAAAAAATTATAATTAAAAAAATTTAAAAATTATAATTAATTAAATTAAAATTATGATCATGTTAGACTACACATAGAATAATTCTATTCCTAGTCTAATCATGTGTCTCATACATCTTAGATCTAAATTATTTAATTTTAATTTTTTAATTTTAGATCTAATCATATCTCATGTGACATCTAAAATCAACTAATTATTATATTAAAATTAAAATAAAATTAGATCTAATGAATTTTGAAAATCTGGCTCTAATACTAGTTGAAGGGAAAAACCCTATTTCTCTGGTCAGGTTCGTTCAGATCTTATTGGATCAAGAAAGATATTTCAAAAATTTTTTCTCTTAGATCTAAATTAGATCTGAGACTTTTAAAATTAGATTTTATTAATCTAATAAAATTAAATTAAATTAAATTAAATCTAATTTAATCATACCTTCGTTATGGGTAATCCTATTATCCTATGATGATCCCGATGTTTACCTGAGGTTCTGGATGTAGCCACACAAGCGTCTGGCCTCTACCAATATCCCCTCGGATAGCATCTGAAAATCTTCTCCTTCTCAATCTGTGCTCCAAAAATTAAATCTGGATCTAATCTTAAAGGTCTTCAAAATGACTTTTGAACATCAGTCATTGTCTCTTCTAGCAGTGCTGCCTTCTTCCTTTCTTGTCGCCTTTCTCTTGCTTGGATCACACCAAGCTTAAGCCCAAAAACTCTTGGACATGGATAGGAGAGAGAGGACCTGAAGGTGGCATGGAGAGGGAGGGAGAGAAGTCTTGTGGCATGGGCAAAGGGCAGAAACTCTAAATTCTAGGCGCAGATAGGTTTTATATAGACCCTATTGCGCCATGCAGTGCCACATCATCTTTGCCAATTATGGCTCTTTATGCAATCATATCTAAATCTGATTGGTGGAATGATATCATTTGATTCAATTAGATTATAGTCCCTCATAAACCTCTTTAGGTGGTGATAAGACTGGTCAAAAAGGATTCCTTGGCACCACCTAATTTGAAACCATGAAGCAACCTGGAGTCCCATCTGTATGGGACTCCAGGCATGATCCTCATGGGGTGCATGCCTCCCTAGGCAAGCACCCCTTCTCTTTCTACCTTTTAGTAGGGGGACAAAGCCCCATGTTCTCTCCTATGGGTGCATAGCATATAGGCAGATGTCTAAGTGTCAAAGGTCAATATTTGACCAAAGTCCAAAGACAAGATTTAGCAGGTGATGGAAAATGCCAGGTGTTGTCTTAAATTTATCTCATAAATTAAAATAATCCTTTTTTGATCTGGACAAGCTCTAGTCAAACCAAGTAAAAGTTTTTGAGTGAGCCCATACACATTTGGCTCAGTCGAGATAAGCTTTAATAATTATTGAAGAAGAATATTAGGCTCGATCATATGCTAGCATGATATTCTTGAACCTAATTGAATCTTATTCAAATTAATTAAACTGGGATAGTCTAATTGATGATATCCAGATCCAAACTCTTATTTGTATGATCTAGTTAGGTTCAGTTTCATATGATAATGAGATATGTCATGATCTCTATCATTGACATCATCGATATACCTTCTGATGGATCAAAAATTTTTTGATTCAGAAAATAGTATGATCGATCATCCAAATCATTCTAATTGCTCTCAAAATTCACCAGTGACACCTAGCAGCATATGGTGGCAATCCATTAGAATTGAAAATGAACCTCTTGGTGTAGTTACCTGTGTGATTATGTTCCTCTATATTGAGCCACGATTGGATTAGGGTTAAGGTGATCTCGTCAAACCCTAATTTCTGTCATATGAATTAATCATTCGATTCAAGTCTAATGTAAAAACTCTAATAGAAACTCTTTCTATTATTTTACTCTGCCATGGCCATGGGATTATGGACTTGATTCTCATGATCATCATAGGGCTGCTCCTCATCTACGGAGGTAGATAGATCTCCTATTAGTGCAATCCAATTCCTACAGTGAACATGCTATAGCCAACATACACCTCAGGGTTTTGAATGGCTAGAAGATCGAGTTTTGGTGTAGTCAAACTATAACATCCATAAGGTGAACTGTCGATGCACCTCAGATCAAAGAACCAGACACACCACTGCAGCTTCAAAGCAGTCATCGATGAGAAGGTAGACTTTCTCATGACTGCTCGAAGTGGTCACGCTCAGTGCCCTCGTTCTCTAATGAGTACCTGTACTCTTGCTTTGGTGTCTCTACACTATAGACTCAAGACTCATCTATCCTAAAGAAGCGATCGTACACCAACCTTTCGGATCAATCACTATCCTCATGATGATCCTACGATCGGGAGTATTTTATGAGTTAATAATAAAAATTCATATCTTAAATTTTCAACTCTTGAAAATACGAACCATCATTACGATTAACTCAAGGGATGTATCATAGATACTTTTAAATACACATTGTGATAGAAAATAACTCATTTTATTATTTATAGTCAAAATTATAATTTTGCTCTTAGATGTGTGTTACAAGTGTCAGCCAATTCTAGCTTCTAGGGCACACATATCTAATAGCTACATGGCCTGCACTATTTCGATGAGGTTCCAAACTTACTATACCAGTAGGTTGAACTACTCTAAATCCACCATAGCCGCTGGTGGAAGGGGTTGTGGTGTTGGTGATGGTGTTGAGGCAGGTGGATTTGGCTCAGATCTAGTGGCAGAGGTGGTGGATCTTCGAGTGGTTATCTACTTTAGGGGCATTCTAGAGACTATGAAGGATTAGACGGAGATGGATCTTGAAGAAAAGAACAATCAAAATCGACTAAGCACTCCTTTTAGAATAAGGGCTCAGCTTTCCTTTCTCTAATGCCAATTCTGTTAGTGCATAATTGGGTTGACACCGAATCGAGCTGAAGTTGATAGAGAAGAGGCCACCACTAGTGACTTGCAAAATAAAATTTCATCCAGAGTCAGGAGTGGTGGCTCCGACAGGATCCTTCGATGATCAAGTTAGCTCTTCTGGCCAACAAAAATGGAGTACTCAGAGTAACAAGAAGAGGAGTGAGAGCTTGAAGAAAACATATCTAGAGCATCCTTTTTATAGATATAGCTTGCAACAAACTGATGGCCATAGCTGTAATTGCCTGGTAGTGGGCCATTCAGGACCATGTGAAGTTTGTTATGGAGGGTGAGTGGTCGTTTGTTGTGGCATGCTAGTTTGTTAGGATTTAATAGTTGAAGCCTAGATGAACCATGCCATAGCGAATCAAGGGAGGTTTAGGATGTCCTCAGGATCAACCATGCATTATCTGATATTTATTTTATCTAGGATGGATGCCAAAGTCTTTTCGATGATGGGGAGAAGTTCGTTCGAAATGAGTTCTTTTGGACAGCTAGAAGGAGTCCAAAATGAATCCTGTTGAAGGAGTCCAGGATGAGTTCAACTTGGAAGGAAATCCCATCTGAGGGAGAGGTCTGGAAGAAGCTCGACTGAGGGAGAAGTTCGGAAGAAGCGAAGAAGCTCGACTGAAGGAGAAGTCTGGAGGAAGCTCGATTGAAGGAGAAGCCTGAAAGGAGTTTGATTGATGCAGAAGCTCGGACGGAGTTCGACTAATGGAGAAGCCCGAAAGGAGTCCAATTGAAGGAGAAGCTCGGTGGGAGTCCGACTAAAGGAGAAGCTCGAAAGGAGTCCAACTGATAGAGAAGCCCAGATAGAGTTCTGCTGAGAGAGAAGCCTAGAAGGAGTTTGACTGACGGAGAAGCCCAAAAGAAGTTCGACTGATGGAGAAGCCCAGACGAAGTCCTGTTGAAGAAAAAATTTTGAAAGAAGTATGACTGACAAAGAAGCCTGGATAGAGTCTTGCTAAAGGAGAAGCCCGATGGGAGTCCAACTGAAGGAGAAGCCTGGATAGAGTCCTACTGAAAGAGAAGCTCGGTGGGTGTCTGACTGATGGGAGAGCCCAAAAAGAGTTTGACTGATGGAGGAAGCCCGGATGGAGTCCTATTGAAGGAGAAGCCTGAAAGTAGTTTGATTGACGGAGAAGCCCGGATAGAGTCCTACTGAAGAAGAAGCCCATTGGGAGTCCAACTATAGGAGAAGCCCAAATGGAGTCCTGCTGAAGGAGAAGGCCGATGGAAGCTCGACTGATGGAGAAGTCCGATGGGAGTTCGACCATTTTGGAGATCGTTGAAGCTATAGTTGGAGCTCTTCTATGCTCATAGATATCTTTTTGTCAATCATCAAATTGAGCCTCGGTAGGAGTGGGGTTTATCTTCAACACCCATCAAACCCAACATCTGTCATATGAGTTAATCATTCGATTTGAGTTCGATATGAAATCCTAATAAAAACTCTTTCTATCATCTTCACACTACCATGACTATGGGCTTGTGGACTCAATCTCATGATCATTATAGGGCTACTCCTCATCTACCAAAGTAGATAGATATCCTATTGGTGCAATCGAATTTCTATAATGAACATGCTATAGCCAATATACACCTTAGGATTTTGAATGGCTAGGAGATCGAGTTATGATATAGTCAAACTATAACACCCTCAAGGTGAATTGCCAATGCACCTCAGGTCAAAGAACCAGATACACCATTATAGTATCGAGCTAGTCATCGACAAGAAGGTAGACTTTCTTATTACTGCTCGAGATGGTCATGCTCAGTGCCCTCATTCTCTGACGAGTACCTATACTCTCACTTCGATGTCTCCATACCATAGACTCAAGACTCATCTATTATATGAAAGTGATCATACAGCAATCTTATGGATCGGTCACCATCCTTGTGATGATCCTTTGGTTAGGAGTAGTTTATGAGTTAATTATGAAAATTCATGTCTTAAATTTTCAACTCTTAAAAATATGAATTATCATTACCATTAACTCAAATGATGTATCATAGATACTTTAAATACATACTATGATAGAAAATAATTCTTTTACTTAATTTATAGTCAAAATTATAAAATTATCATTAGAAGTATATTACAAGTATCAGTTAATCTAGCTTCTAGGGCACACATCTAACAAGGCATCCATCATATTGGGAATTAAGGTCTATAGGGATAGATCAAAGAGGATGCTATGTCTATCATAAAAGATGTACATAGAGGTGGTGCTGAAGAGGTTTAGTATGGAAAACTCCAAGAGGAGACTAGTAACCTTCAATCATGGTATTCATCTCTCCAAGAAGATGTATCCCATTGCACCTGAGGAGATTGATTGCATGAGCAAAATCTCTTATGCTTTGGCAATAGGGAGCCTCATGTATGCCATGCTGTGTACATGACCTAATATTGCCCATGTTGTGAGTGTCACGAGTAGGTATCAATGGAATCCAGATGAAGAGCACTGAACTTCTATAAAGTGTATCCCTAAGTACTTAAGAAGGACTAATGATATATTTCTAGTCATTGGCAATGAAGAACTCCAGGTCCAGGGGTATATAGGCTCGGATTTTATGTCTGATATAGATGATCGAAAGTTGACATCTGGTAGTCTGTTTGTATGTAATGGTGATGTTGTGAGCTAGAAGAGTTTTAAGCAGACCATGATAGTATATTTCACCAAAGAAGCAGAATATATGGCTACATCAGAAGCTACGAAGAAGGCATTCTGGATCAAGAAGTTCACCATAGAGCTTGGAGTGATGCCATCAGATGTTGTTCCTCTATACTGCAATAACAATGGGACCATAATCCTAGCTAAGGAGCTGAGGTCTCACTAGAAATCAAAGCAAATCAAGTGGTGATATCTCCTCATCCACTATTACCTTGAGAAGAAATATGTCGAGGTCAAGAAAGTTGATACCATAGATAATATGGCTGACCCATTGACAAAGTCATTAAGCCAGTAGAAGATTGAAGCCCACCTTAAGAAGATGGAACTTAGATTTATAGCCAATTGGCTTTAGATCAAGTGAGAGTTTGTTAGATGTATGCTCTAGAAGCTAGATTGGCTGACACTTGTAATACACATTCTAGGAATATTTTTATAATTTTAACTTAAAATTAATAAAGGATTATTTTTTTATATCACATCATGTATAAAGTGTTTGCGATACATTCTTTGTGTTAATAGGTATGATAATGCATATTTTTAATAGTTAAAAATTTAAGACATGTATTTTCATAATTAACTCATAAACTACTTTCGATCGTAGGATCATCATGGGGATGGTGATCGATCTGAAAGATTAATGTCTGATCACTTTCTTAGGATAGATGGATCTTGAGTTTATGGTATGGAGACACCAAAGTGAGAGTACAAGTACTCATTGAGAATGAGAATACTAAGCATGACTACCTCGAGTAGTCATAAGGGAGTCTACCTTCTCGTCGATGACTAGCTCGATGCTGCAGTTGTGTGTCTAGTTCTTTTACCTGACGTGCATTGATAGCTCATCTTGAGTGTGTTATAGTTTGACTATACCATAACTTGATCTCTTAGCCATTCATAATCTTGAGGTATATGTTGGCTATAGCATGTTCATTGTAGAAACTGGATTGCACCATGATGGGATCTATTAACCTCGGTATAGGACGAGTAGTTCTATGATGATTATGAGATCGAGTCCTTAAGCCCATGGCCATGGTAGCATGAAATAATAGAAAAGAGTTTTCTATTATGGTTCACATCAGACTCAAATTGAATAATTCAATCATATAACAGGGTGTTAGGTTTAACAAGTTTGTTAGATGTATGCCATAGAAGCCAGATTAGCTAACACTTGTAATACACTTCTAAGGATAATTTTATAATTTTGACTATAAATTAATAAAAAATTATTTTCTATCATAGTGTGTATTTAAAGTGTATGTGATACATCCTTTGAGTTAATGGTAATGATAATTTATATATTCAAAGAGTTGATTTAAGATATGAATTTTTATAATTAACTCATAAACTACTTGCGATCATAGGATCATCACGAGGATGGTGATTCATCCGAAAGGTTGGTGTATGATCGCTTTCTTTGAATAGATGAGTCTTGAGTCTATGGTGTGGAGACACTGGAGCAAGAGTACAGGTAATTGTTAGAAAATGAGGGCACCGAGCGTGACCATCTTGAGCATTCATATGGAAGTCTACCTTTTCGTCGATGACTGGCTTGATGTTGCAGTAGTGTGTTTGGTTCTTTGATCTGAGGTGCATCGGTAATTCATCTTGAGGGTATTGTAGTTTGACTACATCATAACTCAGTCTCCTAGTCATTCGAAATCATAAGGTGTATGTTGGCTATAGTACGTTTATTATAGAAATTAGATTGCACCAATAAGGGATATATCTACCTCGGTAGATGAGGAGTAGTCCTATGATGATCATGAGAATCGAGTCCATAAGCCCATGGCCATGGTAGAGTGAAGATGATAGAAAATGTTTCTATAAGAATTTTACATAGGACTCTAATCGAATGATTAATTCATATAACGGATATTGGGTTTGACGAGTTCACCTTAACCCTAATCCTGTCAGGGCTTAAGATAGAAGAATGCAATCACATAGGTAGCTACATCGAGAGGTGCAATTTTAATTCTGATGGATTGCCACTATATACTGCTAGGTGTCATAAGCTGATTTTGGGAGCAATTAGAATGATTTTGATAATCGATCATTCTAATTGTATGAATCAAAAAAGTTCTGGTCCATCGAAAGGTGTTTCGATGATGTCCATGATGGAGATCACGACATGTCTCATTACCATATAGAATTGAACCTAACTAGGTTATATAAATAAGGATTTGGGTCTGGATGTCATCAACTGAGCTAGGTCAGTTTGATTGATTTTGATTAGATCCAATCAGGTTCAAGGTAATCGTGCTAGCATATGATTGAGCCTGACTTTTTTCTTCTGAAATCTTTTTGATTCATCACAATCAAGTCAAATTTGATTTGACTCATTTTTATATTTAGAATGGATTTATTTTCATCTGATTGAAATAAGTCTAGGTTAGATTAATTATATAAATTAAATTCATTAATAGTCAAATTGGACTAGGGTCAAAAGTTGGCCTATTTGAGAGAATTGAGGGTCACCTGATCAGATGCTTTTAAAAATTTTTTAGAAAATTATTTTGATCTAATTTATAGATATGTGATAGAGCATGAGTTATGCATTGGGTGTACCAAATATCATGATTTTTGGAGGTGTCTAGAATGAGTGATGATAGAATTTGATTTGGATCAAACTCTTGAGAGAAGAGTTCAAGGCGCGGTGGACTCTTCCTTATCTACTCATGACAACACCTTTTTGAATCACTTTTAATGAAAAAAATAGATGAGATATGATGTATTTTTGTGGAAAATAAGTCCTAGAGTCCTAATGATAAAATAAATAAGTTATTTTGATCAAAAGGGACTCTAAGTAGGAGTTGGACATAAAAGCCTTTCTCACGTCAAAGTGCATTCAATGCAAGAAATAATTTTCCATGCCCAAAGTCTACCATCCCTAATATCCCACACCCCCTCTATCCTCTCTCTTCTTCTGTTCTACAAGCCTAAAAGGTTAGGCATAAATCTGAGAAGAAGGTCCAAGATTTTTGGCATAACATTCAGAATCTATGCGACGATGTTCATGTGACGGATGGGTTGCCTTCAAAAATAGTTTTGAAGGTTCTTCGGATCAGATCTAGAACTAATTTTTGGAGATAAGGTTGATGAGGAGAAGATATTTAGATTCTGCTTTAGTGGATACCAGTAGAAGCCAGGCGTGTCTGTGGCTCCTTCCAGAATCTCAAGAACCAATAGGATCATTCCAGGATAATTTGATTACCCAATTAGGTACTTTAAATTAAATCTAATTTAATTTTAATTTTTAATTTTTAATATCAGATCACTATGATTAGATCTGAGAACTCTTAGATCTGATTAGATCATTTAAGAACTTTTAGAAAAATCTTATTCAAATCTAATAAGATCTGTATGATCCTACGGCAGAAAATAATTTTTTTCCTTCAGAGTTTACCTTAACCATAATCCTATCGGGGCTCATGATAGAGGAACCCAATCACACAGATAGCTGCACTAAGAGGTTTGCATTTGGTTCTAATGGGTTGCCTCCATATACTGCTAGATGTCACTAGTGGATTTTAGGATCAATTAGAATTGTTTTAACGATCAATAATTCTAATTGGGTGAATCAAAAGAGTTCTTATCCATCGAAAGGTATTTCGATGATGTTGATGATAGAAATCATGAAATATCTCATTATCATCAATTAGGTTAATCCAGTTTAATTGATTTGGATTAGATCCAATCAGGTTCAAGAAAATATTGCTAAAATATGATTGAGCCTAAATTTTTTCTTTTGTAGTCATTTTAGTTCATCTCAACTGAGTCAAATTAGATTTGACTCATCCAAAAGCTCAGTACAGGTGTGTCCTGATTTGACTAGAGCTTGTCCTAATCAGATAAGGCCTTATCCAGATGTGATCAGGGCTTGTCCTGACAAAACAAAAGCTTGTCCTAAAATAACCAAAGGATGTTAGGACAAGGGTTATTTGACCTAATTTTTGCAGGAATGAAAGGAGAGGTGCGTGCACCCCTTGAATACTCTCTATGGGCCTACACCCCCTTAGGATTTACATGAGAATTGAGGATGCATGCCCCATATAGTGTGTGCCCCTTGAAGATTGGCATGGAAGTGTTTTGTTAAGAACAAAACACTAAGAGATTAGTCCCTTGCACCATCTACTCTTCTTATCCTTTATTCCATGTCATTTTTCTTGGATTTTTGTGTGACAAAAATCTGAAAAAAATTGGTGTGGGGCATGGAGATCATAGGAGATTTCTTCTTCATGTTGGCTTTGACCCGTTCAAAGTCATATGCGAAGGGACTCTTCAGTTGGTCTATAAATAGGAACCTGCATAAAGTGTTTGTGCATTCCAATTGATCTACAGTGAAGCTCTGTCTCTCCCACTATCTCCTATTTCTCTCTTCGAGATCCCCTCCCTCTTCTCCACACCTAAGAAGTTGGGTATTTCAGTAATCAAAAGTTGAGAGTAGCTGTCACAAAGATCAAGTCAGGAAGATCCCCATTAAGAGATGAACGAGCTACCTTCGAGATTGATTTTGAAGGCTCTACAGATCAGATTCAAATCTGATTTTTGGTGATCAAATCCAGTAGGAGAAGGCATCAAAAACTAGCTTATGTGGACCATGGTAGAGGCCAGGCAAGTGCATGGCTAGATTCAGAATATTAGATGCTATCAGATCATTGTTAGGGTAAAGAGTTTACCAGATTTTTGGGAACAATAGTTGTTGCAAAATTTATTTTAATTTTTATTTTTAATATCAGATCATAAGGATTAGGTCTAAGAGTTCTCAGATCTAATTAAATTTTGTAGAAAAAAATTTTAAAATTTTGTTATAGATCTAATTAGATCAAATCGATCCTATGGCAGGAAAAATGGCTTTTCCTTTAATTAATTGGGCTAATATGGTCTGATTGATTTGGATTAGATCTAATTAGGTTCAAAAAAATCATGCTAGCATATGCTTAAACCTAATTTTCTCCTTGTATAAACTTTCTGATTAGTTTGGACTCAATCAAATTTGATTTGGATTGTCCACGAACCTTGTATAGGTTTGACTATGAAGAAAAAATCTATTTTTCCGGCACAGGATCGTTCAAATCTAATTGGATCTAAAAAAATATTTTAAATTTTTTTTCTAAAATCTTAATCAAATATGAGACTTCTTGGATCTGGTCATAGAGATCTAATATTAAAAGTTAAAAATAAAATTAAATCAGATTTAATTTTAAGTACCTAATTTGGTAACCAAATTATCTTGCGATGATCTTGTTGATTCCTGAGGTTCTGGAAGGAGCCATGCACGCGCCTGGCCTCTAGCAGTATCCACTTGGGTAGGATCTGAATATTTTCTACTTAGAAATCTCTCCTCCAAAAATTTGATCTGGATCTAATTTGAAAAGCCTTCAAAATGAGTTCTGAGGGCAGCCTGTTCGTCTCACGAACACCATCGCGTAGATGTTAAATCTTGTGCCAAAAACCTTGGACCTTCAACTCAGATTTGTGCCTAAATTTTTAGGCATATAGAAGAGAGGGAGAGAGAGGATAGAGAGGGCATGGATATTAGAGGGAAGGCTCCTTTGGGTGTGAAAAATATAAAATACATTAAGGCAATTTCATGAGAAGAGTTCTTATACAAGACAGAGTGCCATAAAGAGTCCCTTTTGGATCAAAACCTTGTAATTCGACCATTGGGACTCTTGGACCTAATCTCCATGGAAAACCCCAGATCCCATTTGGTTTTGACACCAAAAATCCATCTAGAAGGTGGTAGCATGAAAGGATAAGGAAGAGTCCATGTGCGTCTAGGACTCTTCCCACAAAAATTTGATCCAAATCAAACTCTATCAAAACCCAATCTAGGAACCTCTAAAAATTACAAAATTTTGCACACCCAAAGTGTAATCGTGCCCTATCATATATCCAAAAACTAGAATAAAATAATTTCTATAAAATTTTTTAAAATTCTTGGATCACGTGACCCTCAATTCTCTCAATTGGGTCAACTATTGACCCTAGTCCAATTACACTAGGAATAAATTTAATTTTCATAATTAATCTAACCTGGACTTATTCTAGTCAGATGAAAATAAACTCATTCAAGATACAAAAATGAGTCAAATCAAATTTAACTTGATTGCAACAAATTAGAATGATTATAGAAGGAGAAAGTCATGCTCGATCGTATGCTAGCAAGATTACCTTGAACCTGATTGAATCTAATCCAAATCAATCGAACTAGATTATCTCAATTGATGACATCTAGATCCAATCCCTTATTTGTGTGGTCTAGTTAGGTTCAGTTTCATATGGTAATGAGACATGTCATGAGCTCCATCATCGACATCATCGAAATATCTTTCGATGGATCAGAACTTTTTTGATTCATACAATTAGAATGATCGATCATCAAAATCATTCTAATTGCTTCCAAAATCCACTAGTGACACCTAGTAGTGTATAGTGGCAACCCATCAAAATTAAAAGTGAACCTCTCGGTGTAGCTACCTGTGTGGTTGGGTTCTTCTATCTTGAGCTCCGACAGGATTAGGATTAAGGTGAACTCGTCAAACCCAATATCTATCATATGAATTAATCATTCAATTCAAGTCCTATGTGAAATCCTTATAAAAACTCTTTCTATCATCTTCACTCTACCATTGTCATGGGCTTATAGACTCGATTCTCATGATCATCATAGGGCTACTCCTCATCTACCAAGGTAAATAGATCTCTTATTGGTGCAATCCAATTCCTACAATGAACATACTATAGCCAACATACACCTCAGAATTTTGAATGGCTAGGAGATCGAGTTATGGTGCAGTCAAACTACAATACCCTCAAGGTGAATTACTGTTGCACCTCAGATCAAAGAATCAGACACACTACTGCAACATCGAGCCAGTCATCGACGAGAAGGTAGACTTCCTTATGAATGCTCGAGATGGTCACGTTCAGTGTCCTCATTCTCTAACAAGTACCTATACACTCCATCCGGTGTCTCCACATCATAGACTCAAGACTCATCTATTCAAAGAAAGCAATCGTACACCAACCATCCAGATCAATCACCATCCTCGTGATTATCCTACGGTTAGGAGCAGTTT
Source organism: Cocos nucifera (assembly GCA_006176705.1). NCBI lineage: Eukaryota > Viridiplantae > Streptophyta > Magnoliopsida > Arecales > Arecaceae > Cocos > Cocos nucifera. Next base: position 295,576 of record QRFJ01001296.1, on the reverse strand, counting down.
ATGAGTTAATTATGAAAATTGATGTCCTAAATTTTCAACTGTTTGAAAATATGAATTATCATTACTATTAACTCAAAGGATGTATCACACACACATTAAATACACACTATGCTAAAAAATAATTTTTTTATTAATTTATAGTCAAAATTATAAAATTGCCCATAGAAGTGTATTACAAGTGTTAGCCAATCTGGCTTCTAGGGCACACATTTAACAAACTCCCACTTGACCTAAAGCCAATTGGCTATAAATCTATGTCCCATTTTCTCTAGGTGGGCTTTGATCTTCTGCTGGCCTAAAGGCTTCGTTAGTGGATCTACCGCATTGTCCACAGAGTCGACTCTTTTGACCTCAATGTAATCCTTCTCGAGGTAATCACAGATGAGGTGAAATTATCGCTCGATGTTCTTGAATTTTTTATGAGACCTCGACTCCTTAGCTAGGGCTATGGCGCCATTATTGTCGCAGTATAGAGGGATGGCATTTGATGGCATCACTTCAAGTTCTACAGTGAATGCCTCCTTTACAGCTTTCGATGCAGCGATGTGCTCTACTTCCATGATGGAATCTGCTATCACAGTCTGCTTGGAACTCTTTCAGCTGACAGCACCACCATTACATATAAATAACTACTAGATGTTGACTTTCGATCATTTATATTAGACATAAAATATGAGTCTGTATAACCCTAGACCTGGAGTTCTCTATTACCAAAAATCAAGAATATATCCTTAGTCCTTGTCAAGTATTTAAGGATACATTTCACAGAAGTCCAGTGCACTTCACTTGGATTCAATTGATATCTACTCGTGACTCTCACAGCATGGACGATATCAAGTCTTGTACATAGCATGGCATACATGAGGCTTTCTATTATCAAAGCAAAATAGATCTTGCTCATGCGTTCAATCTTCTCGGTGTGTTGGGACACATCTTCTTTAAGAGATGAATACCATGTCTGATGGGCACCAATCCCCTCTTGAAGTTTTCCATGCTAAACCTCTTTAGTACCTACTCTATGCACATCTTCTATAAGAGATCCAGCATCCTATTCTGTCTATCCCTATAGACCTTAATTTCTATAATAAAGGATGACTCTCCTAGGTCTTTCATAGAGAACTCTTTTGATAACCATATTTTAACTATGGTCAACATGAGAATATCATTTGCAATAAGAAGGATGTCATCCATGTACAGTATGAGGAAGACAACAGTGCTTCTACTGAGCTTTTTGAATACACATAATTTTTTCTCATTCTTGATGAATCCAAATTATTTGATCACATCATTGAAACAAGCATTCCTGCTCTGAGATGGTTGCTTAAGTCCATAGGTGGACCTTTGCAGCTTGCAGACCTTATGATCAGCATCATTGGATGTAAAATCTAGCGGCTATTTCATATAGATATCTTCCTTAAAATATCCAATTAAGAAGGCTATTTTTATATCTATCTGCCATATTTCATAATCAAAATAGACTGCAACTGCAAGCAATGTATGAATGAATTTTAGCATGGCTACTAATAAGAAGATATCCTGATAGTCAATGCCTTCACGCTGACTATATCCTTTCGCCATTAACCTAGCCTTGAATGACTTTACATTCTCATCTGCACCTATCTTTCTCTTATAGATCCATTTACACCCAATAGGTACTATATCTTTAGGTGGATCTACCAAAGTTCAGATATGGTTCGAGCGCATTGAGTCAATCTCTGACTTCATTGCCTCTAATCATTTCTCAGAGTTGATATCTAAAATTGCCTCATCGTAGGTTTTGAGATCATCACCATGAACCCTATTTTCCATGAGGAACATTTTCTCTACATCCTCTGAAATAGTACCTATTTTCCATGAGGAACATTTCTTAGTCGGACTCCTTCAGCCGGCCGAACTCAGCGGCCAAGCTTCTTCCAAACTCTCCAATGGTCGGGTCTTAGCCGAACTTCTTCAACCTATCGAACTCCTCAGTGATCGAGCTCCAGTCGGACTCCCACGAAAGCCAAACTCTTTTGTACTCCTTCAGTCAGACTCCCACGAGAGCCGAACTTTCTCCACACCCCTCCAGTCAGATGCCTACAAAAGCCAAACTCCTTCCAAGCTTCCCCTTCGACCAAACTCCTCCAGGAGCTGAACTCCTCCTAGACTTCTCCCTCAGTCGGATTCCTCCAGTAGATTGCTCCCCGATAATCCCACCAGATGTATCCCCTTCATGAGTCTGAACTCCACTAGAATTGATATATGTTGAAGTCCACCAACCAACGTCTGCTTTCTTAGAGCTATGACTATTAAATCTCGATGAACGGTCATTATTAGTCCACTGCAGGCGACAGCGACCTGCTACCGAAAGGCGATGACTATCTCCAACAATCTATTATAGGTGGCACTGCAGATGGTGCCTCCCTTCATGATTGGCTCCACCAGACCTCGAGCGGCCCACTATTAGATAGGTGCAGCTGTCATCATTAACCTACGATAAGCTCTGCTGATAAAAAGGGATCCTTCAGATATGCTTTCTCTAAGCTTTAAGCTCTTCTCTCTAATACTCTACCAAACTCATTCCTGAGTACTCCATTTCTGTTGGCCAGAAGAGCTGACTTGATCGTCGGAGGGTCCTATCAGAGCCACCACCACCGACTTCGGACGAAACTTTATTTTATAGGTCACCAGCGGTGACCTCCTCCACCACTTTAGCTTGCCCCGACGTCAATCAGATTCTGCAATAATAGAATTGGCACTAGAGGAAGGGACCTCTGCCTCTAAGGTTCTCTTGTTCTTAAAGGAGTGCTCAGCGATGACCTCTCTCTCCCCTCTCTATAGATCTCCCTTCTTCCTCTCTAGAGTTCATTCTCAAGAGAAAATGCCTCCCAGGACAGCTTCAACCTAGTGATCGATGGCCTCCACACCTCGATCCCATTTAAATCCATCTGCTCTTGCTCCAACCCCAGCAACTCAGGTTCCGCCTATAGCCACGGTAGATGCAAAGCAGTTTAACTTACTTATCTAGCAAGTTCGTGGCCTAATAGAGGCGATGCAGGCCATGCATCGGCAGGCCCCGAAATCGACTTGATTGGTGCAGGATTCTCCAGAGTCCTGTAGTCTAGTCTAAGAATGGCCGACTTGGGCAACCCGACCTTCAATCCTCGAAAGGGAGAAGTAGAGGATGGAGGGCCCCTGCTCGAACCACGGCTTGACCCAGGGGGAAGCTTTGCACCCATTCCACCAGAAAACCCTAAAGATCAAAGATCGTGAAGATCTCTTGGATCAAAGGCTCTTCAAAATGAATTGATGAATCGAAGAACTCCTTCACACTCCCTCCTCACACGGTAATGACATTTGCACTGACCCTCCCTTTTTATAGAAAATCATGCAGGAACCGATCCTGTCGAACTTCAAGCTCCCACAGTTTGAGTGTTACGATGGGACCATCGATTCGATCGGCCACCTAGAAGCCTTTCAAATAATGATGTTGCTTCATAGTGCACCAGATGCTATTTTGTGCCGAGCTTTCCCCTCTACCCTTAAGGAAGCCACCAAAAATTGGTACTTGATGCTTAAGCTGAGTACCATGTTATTGTTCGATCAGATGAGCTATCAGTTTGTAGCCTACTTTGTCAGCAGTCGATGTCCGTACCGAGGTTTAGATTCCCTAATGACCATCAGGCAGAAGGAGGAAGAATCCATCCGGGCCTATGTCACCCTATTTAATGTTGCTGCATTGGAGGTTCGGAACCAAAATCAATCAATCGCCATAGTCGCTCTTAAGTACTTCCTCTAGAAGAATGATTTGCTGTTCTTCCTGAAAATGAAATATCTCAGGAATTTTGCTGACATGCTAGCTCGGGATGAAGGTTATGCCCAGGCTGAAGAGTTCTTCAAGGCCAAGGATGATGAAGCCAGTGGTGAGTGGCGAATCGATGGGCCGAGTAGGCCCACTGAAGAAGGGAAATCGAGTGAAGCTTGGCAGCATTCTCGAACTCCTTCTAGGTGTAGGCATGCCCGAACTCTCCCCTGAGCTCGGGGGTGAGGAAGCCTCGATGGAAGGGCTCGCCGAGGTTCTCCCCAGTGCCGAGGTTCTCCCTAACAAAGATTTTACAACTACGTCCTCCTTAATGCTCCAAAAGCCCAAGTGTTGATGAAAATCAGAGAACAACTTTTGAGATCGGAGAGGATGCATTCCCACCCTAGCAAGCACAATCCCAATAAGTTTTGCCTTTATCATCGTGACCATGGTCAGGACACTGAGGAGTGCATCCAACTCCAGGATGAGATCGAAGAGCTCGACAAGCGAGGTAGACTTGGCCGATTCCTATGGAGATGGCCTAAAGGATGAAAAGATCGATCGAGGGCATTACCACCGAGGGAGGAAGACCAATAAGAAGATCGGCCATCTCTCGGCATCATCAATACTATCTTGGGGGTACTTCAGCAAGGGGAGGCCAGTGGATCCGAGGGATCGGCGAAAAAATAAAGGATTGAGGAATCCATGACCTTTACCAAGATGGATGCCCAGAGGGTCTAGTTCCCGCACAATGACGTGATTGTAATCTCTTTGAACATTGTCGACTATGATGTACGCCGCATTTTAGTGGATAATGGAAGCTCGATCGATGTATTATTTTATGATGCTTTCTCAAAAATGTCCTTATCCAATGATTGCTTTGGGCCTATGAATTTTTCACTGATAGGATTCACTGGCAATGTCGTACCAGTTGAGGGCATAATAATTTTGACTGTGACTACAGGGCAACACCCAAACTCGACTAAGGCGTAGGTCAATTTTCTGATCGTGAGGATTTCGTTCATCTATAATGCTATTCTCGATCGACCTGGTCTAAATGCACTTCAGACGGTGGTGCCAAGCTACTATTTGAAGATGAAGTTTTCGACAAGTCATGGGATCAGAGAGGTCAGGGGAGATCAGGCTCTAGTAAGGCACTGCTACTCAATCGCCCTACATAAGGAAGGGCGGTCCAACCTTAATCCTGTTGACGGGCTAGATGTCTGCGATGACCTCACTGAGGAGCGAGGTGAGCCTATGGAGGACCTTATCTCTGTACCCTTCAATGATGGAAATGTGGGGCATGTGGCATAGATCAGCTCTAACTTGGGATCAGGAGCAACTAGTTGCCTTCCTCAGGCAGAATGTGGACGACTTTACCTGAACTCCAGCGGATATGCCCAAAATCGATGCCGAGGTCATAGAACATCGACTGGACTTTGATCTTGAGCATCGACTGATAAGAGAAAGGATGCACCACCATGCCTCAGAGAGATAAAAAGCAATCACCGAAGAAGTAGAAAAGCTCCTCAAGTTGGATTCGTTCGGGAGGTTAATTATCCAATCTGGGTCTCAAACATGGTCCTCATCAAAAAGGTGAACAACAAGTGGAGGATATGCATCAACTTTAAAAAATTGAACAAGGCCTGCCTGAAGGACAGCTACTCTCTGCCTAGGATTGATCAACTGATAGACGCAACCTTGGGCCACAAGCTCCTCACCTTCATGGATGCTATCTCCGATTATAACCATATATGGATGGTGCTCGAGGATGAGGAGAAAACTACTTTTGTTATTGATGGTGATCTTTATTGTTACAGGGTCATGCCCTTTGGTTTCAAAAAAGTAGGGGCAACATACCAGTGTTTGATCAATAAGATCTTCAAGAAGCAGATCGACCGCAATATGGAGGTGTACGTGGATGACGTGCTCATCAAAAGTTGGGCTTCTACAGACCACCTTACTGACCTTGAAGAGACCTTCGGCGCACTCAGGAAGCATAAGATGAAACTAAACCCGACCAAGTGCTCCTTTGGTATGACCTCCGAAAAGTTCTAGGGTTCATGGTGTCGAGGCGTGGGATTGAAGCAAACCCCGAGAAAGTCTAGGCCATTCAGGAGATGACCACTCCAAAAATGATCAAAGAAGTCCAGTGCCTGACTGAAAAAGTGGCATCCTTCAATCAGTTCATCTCAAGATCGATCGAACAGTGTATGCCCTTCTTTCAAGTTCTCAGGCAACCAAAGAACTTCTATTAGACGGTGGAGTGCCAACGGGCGTTCAAGGAGTTTAAAAACTACCTCGACTCACCTTCACTGCTGGCAAAGCCCGATCTCAGAGAGGAGTTGTTCTTATACCTAGCAGCCTCCCTGGTGGCCCTGACTGTGGTCCTGATCAAGGAAGAAGCGAATATGCAGCGACCAATCTACTACGTAAGTCAAGTTTAGAGGGATGTGAAGACCAGATACTCTAGGCTAGAAAAACTAACTTACTCTCTTCTAATTATTGCCAGAAGACTCCGACCTTACTTTCAAGGGCACACCATAACGATCCTTACAGATCAATCAATAAAAGTAGTCCTTCATTGAACGGACGCCTTTGAGAGAATCACAAAATGGGCAATTGAGCTCACGGAGTTTGACATCCACTATTGATTTCGACCATCGATCAAAGCTTAGGTATTGGCCAATTTTGTGCTAGAATGCACAATTCCAGTTGAAGCCGAGCTTGAACAGATCGAGATCGACGGCCTACTATTATGGCCGAACCCCCTCGAGGAAAGTGCTGACCTTTTTGAAGGCTTTTGGGCTCTGCACATGGATGGTTCATCCAACTCTGGGGGAGCTGGTGTGGGGTTTATCTTGGTCAATCCCAAGGGAGTCGTCATCGAGTATGCGCTATGCTTCGAATTTCCTACGACTAACAATGGGGCCGAATATGAAGCATTAATAGTCGGATTAAAAATAGTGAGGGAGTTGAAAATAGATTAACTTCAAGTCTACAGTGATTTTCAGTTGGTGGTCGGCTAGGTTAATGGCAGCTACGAAGCACGAGAGGAAGGCATGGTGAATATCTTGAAGAAGTGAAGGACTTGACTTCAGCCTTCGACAGTTTTGGCATTCGACAAATTCCGAGGGTAGAAAATGCAAGAGCCGATCTTCTCTCCAAGTTGGTTGATGCGTGCTAATTTATAGCTATGGCAAGTGCACCTGTCGATCAAGTAATAAAGTGAATGAGTAGAGTATCATTCCTAGAGGATTGAAAAACAAGTACTGAAAAGCTCTTTCCTATGCTTTATTTAGAAGATCGATTTATGAGAATAAAAATTTAAAAAAAATAAAGAAAATAAAAAAATAATTAAAAGCTTTTAATTAAATAAAGAGAGTGTAAATTATTAGGCTTTTAAACTCAAGAGCAATGGATTACTACGGCAATCGGTTCACCAACTCAGTCAATACAATATTCAGATTTTTAGATTAATTTTATTTCATGTGACGGTGGAGCCACCTAATTTATTCACTACCCTTTGGTCCAGGCATAGCAAAACTATTAATATTTATTAACTATCCTTTGGTCCAGGTGTAATTTAAATAAATATTAATGCATTAGGTTTTGTGAAACCCTCTAATTAAAATACGCTGCGTCCAAAGCGCACTAAAATTCCCGCATGCATATGAATTCTAATTTGATTCATAATACAAGGTATATAATCAAGAAGCATTAACGTAGATGTACTTGGTCCGTAACATCTATGTTCATCAGATCAATTAGAAGATGGCCAGTAATCTAAAAGCATTAAGATCAGATTTATATACTCCTCATGAATAAAATTTAAAAATAAGTCATACTGAATATTGCATCAAAAGAGTGGTTACACCCTAGCCTTAGTAAAAAAAATTTAGTTCATAATAACAAGTTCAAAAATAGCAAATAAAAAAAAAAGCATAGAGAAATTAGACTGTTTGATTGCTGGAATTGATTATCTACTGCTTTTGATGTGGAGAACTTGGCGAAGAAGAAGAGGCTCCTTAATCGATGTCTTGATCATCGAAGAAAAATCAAAAACCTTTTTTGATTTTCTCATAAATCACTTTTTTTTTCTACCTCTCTCCTCTTTCTTTCTCTCTCTCTCTTTTTCCCTCTTTCTCTCTATTTCTCTCTTTCCGTCTCTCTCTGATTCCTCTTATTTTTCACGACAACACTAGTTTTTTATAGAATAAGAGTTTGATTTCCCCCAAAATCCATCAAAAATTAGGTTTTAGACTCCCAAAATAACTCAAATTAGGATCTGGGTAATTCTGCCCGTTAGATCTTGATCAAGCAATCCAAAAATCACTCAAAAATCCTTCAAATAATTCAGATCAAGTCGGATTTAATATCAGCCGTTGGATCAAATCTGGGCCGTCCGATCGCGTTGAAAGAAGCCTTCTGATCTATTGTTTAACATCAAAATGAATATCAGCCATTGGATCTCGATCGGGAGCTATGGATGCCATCCATCAATGCCTTCATTTCGGCCGTCTGATCAAGCTTCAGTGAAAATCGCCCGTTGGATCAGCAAAAGTTTCCAAATTACCCTCCAAGGACCATGTGCGAGCCCGATCTTGCGTAGACCGCCACGTTCTTCAGCCAATCAGAGCATGCCTCTTGCTATGAAATTTTTGAATTGCCCTTCAGATGGTCCATCGTGCGCTGTGAAAAATGCTGACGTCATCCTGACGTCAATGTTGCGTCGGTGGTTTTTTTTTTTTTTTGAAATTCGATTCTGGGCTCGTTTGAAGTCCGTTTTATCTGAAATTTTTTTTATCTGAACCAGAAAAATAAGATCCTCACACTGATGGCCTTCTTTCCTGCATAAAATTAATAAATATATTAATTTTTAGTAAAAGAGATTAATTTATTTTATAATTTAATACTTTTATTAGTATATTTTTATCACTTATGACACCCCCTAACTTAGTCATTGCTAGTCCCTTAGCAATGTTTTATTTAATACCATGTTTCAATAAGATTATCCATCACAAAGATAAAATCTAGGATTAAAGGTCAAAAAGTTTAGAAAATACTGCTAACTAAGCATTGAGCTTCAGAAATAAATTTTTCAGTCAATATAGTTAAAAACTTTCTTAGAGTACATCAAAGATCTATAGCACTTGTGTTCGTGATGACTAACTTTAGCATTTCAGTATTAAATTAAAAGAATAAAAGTATCCTCTCTTATCACCTATTTTGGTCAATTTTCTATACATTCTCAATTTTATACTCATGAATTAAGGTAGCTTTCACACTGCCTTTTCTTTTCTTTTTTTTTTTTCTTTTTTTTTTTACTGTGCTAAGCATCCTGGCCTTCCCTTCACCATTTTACGTGAATTTCGACACTTGACCTAGGTGCAGAGACCCAGTTACTAGGCTTTGGGCAATCTACATATACTCTGTCTTTTGCACTTTATTTATAGGCAGGTAGCTCTTTACTTAAATTCAAGTTTCTTTTATTAGAATGTATATTAATTATCAATTTTTAGTGATAATTGAATCCTCAGTTGGCCTTATAATCAATACCTACTTTGCCTTGTTAGTGTGCATGTGCAATAAAAAGTGCTAATAATCTTTTAATGACCTAAGTAGGCTGCTAAAAGTTGACCAAATAATCTACTTCTTTAACTCATTACATTCATTAGCAAATAATTCTATCTTTTATCACTTATCCAGTTTATCTTGCTCAAGATTTTCTTCTTGACACATGGGTTTTTTTTTTTTTTTTTTAATATATATAATTATTCTACATTATCTTAAAAGAGAAAGAAAAATAAAGGATGTAATAAAGGATAGGAAGGAATACACCTGATTTTGTTCAGTCTGGTTCTTTGGAGCTTTGAAATTTTGCTTGAGTTCTCATTGATTTTTCTGCAAAATTGAAAATACACACCAGAGCAATAAAAGAGCAACAACAAATTACTAAAAAATAAAAAAAGAAAAAGAAAAATGATCAAAACTAAAAAGAAAAGAAACAACCTATCTAGTAGTTCTGATTTATAGTCTTCAGCTTGACTTTCTTTTAGTTCTAAAGTGGATCAATCTGGTGCCACTTCAATTGGAATACTTTCATGTTTGATCGAGTCTTCTTTTAATTTGACATTGCTCGCTTTTATAGTCTCAAACCTATTTTCTACAGAATTCTCATATAATGGATTGTCAATAATATCAATTAGAAAATAAGTTTGATTATCATCAATATGTTTAGTATCTTTAAAAACATTAAAAGTAACTTGTTCGTCTTGGACTCTAAGAATTAATTTTTCTTATTGAACATCTATTAAAGCTCCTCCAGTAGCTAAAAAGGGTCTCCCTAAAATAAGGGGTACATCATAATCTTCTCTCATATCAAGAACAATAAAATCAACAGGAAAAATAAACTTGTTTACCTTTACCAAGACATCCTCCACTATACCTCTTGGATATTTAATAGATCTATCTGCTAATTGAAGAGTAATAGTGGTAGATTTCGGTTCTCTTAGACCCAGCTTTCTGAAAATAGAAAAAGGCATGAGATTAATGCTTGCTCCTAAATCACATAAAACTTTATCAAAACTACAATCACCAATAATGCAGGGGATAGTAAAACTCCCTGGGTCTTTTAGCTTCTGTGGTAATTTATTTTGAAGTATTGCTGAGCATTCTTCATTCAAATTTATTCTCTCATGCTCCTTCAGCTTTTTCTTATTTGTTAAGATTTCTTTAAGAAACTTGGCATACCTGGGCATTTGAGTAATAGCATCTACAAAAGGAATATTAATATGTAAATTTTTTAAAATTTTGAAAAAATTAGAAAATTCCTTTTCTAGATGCTGTATTTGTCTCTCTGGGAATGGTAGTGGCAGCACGTAGGGCTTCACATTTGGATCAGTAAATCGTATACCTAGAGACCATCCATCTACTGGTTGTTTTGGTGACTAACGAGTTTGAGTTGATGGTTCCTTATTTGTAGTTGGCTCTTCAGTCTCTTTCTTCTGATGTAGCTCCTCTAACTTTGTTCTATTTCTTATGGTGATAGCATTGACTTGCTCCATTAGATTTGTCTCCGTTTTGCTGGGCAAGGATCCTTGAGGTCTCTCGGAGATTATCTTAGCCATTTGACCTATTTGCATCTCTAAGTTTCGAATTGCTGCTGTTTGGTCCTGCCTAAGTTTGGCTTCCAAATTTTTTATAGTTGCTTCTTGGTTTGGCATAAATTTGACAATCAGCTCTTCCATGTTGGACTTCTTTTCAAATACTTGGAATCTCGGGGGTGGCTGTTGTGTTGCATTTTGATTGCTCCATGAGAAATTTGGGTGCTGCCTCCACCCTTAATTGTATGTGTTAGAGTAGGGAATGTTTTGTTGCGGCCTGAAAAAATTATCAATATAATTAGCTGTATCAGTTATTTTAGCAAAAGAATTACTTATCTGGCAATTGCTCGTATCATGTCCTCCTCCACATAGGTCACAATTAATGCTCTAAACATGCATAGCTGCTCCCTTTAAGTTGTTGACTTTGGCTTTAAGGGCTGCAATTTCAGCTAGTAAAGTTGGCACGCAATCTACTCCCTGCACAACTACTAGTCTTTTTGGCATCATGCGCTCTGTCTGCCATTGATAGCTATTTGATGCCATCTCATCGATCAGATTGAAAGCTTCTTCCTCCATTTTTTGATTAATGGTTCCTCCTACTACTGCATCAATCATAGAATGATTAGAAGGAGATAAACCATTATAGAAAGTTTGTACCTAAAGCCATACGGATAGTTGATGATGTGGACATCTCCTCAGCAGTTCCTTGAAATGCTCCCAAGCCTCATATAGTGTCTCCATGTCCATCTGCATAAAAGAAGTAATATCGTTGTGCATCTTAGCAGTCTTGAAAAGTGGAAAGTACTTGGCTAAGAATTTTTGGGCTAGGACATCCCAAGTTGTGATAGAACCTGCAAGAAGAGAATGAAGCCAATTTTTAGCTTTATCCCATAAAGAGAAAGGAAATAACCTTAATCTAATAGCATCATCCGACACCCCATTAATTTTAAAAGTATCACAAAGTTCAAGAAAATTAGAAATATGGGCATTCGGATCATCATGCACGTGTCCACTGAATTGGACAGTTGATTGAATCATCTGGATCATCGCCGACTTTATTTTGAAGTTGTTTGCTCGTACAGGCGGTCTCCTGATGCTCGAAGCTACATCGGCTATAGATGGTGTGATGTAATCATTTAATGGATGATGTACTGGTCGAATAGCTTCATGCTGTCCTTCAGTCGCCATATCCACTCCTAGATTGATGTCGTTAGGATCTTCAGCTGCCATGTTTCTCTCTTGTTGTAGTCTTCTAATAGTCCTTTCAATTTTTAGATCTAAAGATAGTAAGTTACTATATCCAGTATGTGTCATGCACTAAAATTTTTTTTTTTAATAATAAAAATTGAAAATAAATTTCTAAAGTAAAGCTAGGATCAAAATTTTAATATTATTTTAGACACAATCCCCGGCAACGACGCTAAAAACTTGATGCGTGCTAATTTATAGCTATGGCAAGTGCACCAGTCGATCAAGTAATAAAGTGAATGAGTAGAGTATCATCCCTAGAGGATTGGAAAATAAGTACTGAAAAGCTCTTTCCTATGCTTTATTTAGAAGATCGATTTATGAGAATAAGAAATTAAAGAAAATAAAGAAAATAAAAAAAATAATTAAAAGTTTTTAATTAAATAGAGAGAGTGTAAATTATTAGGGTTTTAAACTCAAGAGCAATGGATTACTAAGGCAATCGGTTCACCAACTCAGTCAATACAATATTCAGATTTTTAGATTAATTTTATTTCATGTGACGGTGGAGTCTCCTAATTTATTCACTATCCTTTGGTCCAGGCATAGCAAAACTATTAATATTTATTAATTATCCTTTGGTCTAGGTGTAATTTAAATAAATATTAATGCATTAGGTTTTGTGAAACCCTCTAATTAAAATACGCTGCGTCCAAAGCGCACTAAAATTCCTGCATGCATATGAATTCTAATTTGATTCATAATACAAGGTATATAATCAAGAAGCATTAACATAGATGTACTTGGTCCATAACATCTATGTTCATCAGATCAATTAGAAGATGGCCAGTAATCTAAAAGCATTAAGATCAGATTTATATACTCCTCATGAATAAAATTTAAAAATAAATCATACTGAATATTGCATCAAAAGAGTGGCTACACCTTAGCCTTAGTAAAAGAAAATTTAGTTCATAATAACAAGTTCAAAAATAGCAAATAAAATAAAAAGCATAGAGAAATTAGACTGTTTGATTGCTGAAATTGATTATCTGCTGCTCTTGATGTGGAGAACTTGGCGAAGAAGAAGAGGCTCCTTGATCGATGTCTTGATCGTCGAAGAAAAATCAAAAACCTTTTTTGATTTTCTCACAAATCACTTTTTTTTTTCTACCTCTCTCTCTCTCTTTCTTTTTCTCTCTCTCTTTTTCCCTCTTTCTCTCTATTTCTCTCTCTCTATTTCTCTCTTTCCATCTCTCTCTGATTCCTCTTATTTTTCACTACAACATTGGTTTTTTATAGAATAAGAGTTTGATTTCCCCCAAAATCCATCAAAAATTAGGTTTTAGACTCCCAAAATAACTCAAATTAGGATCTGGGTAATTCTGCCTGTTAGATCTTGATCAAACGGTCCAAAAATCACTCAAAAATCTCTTAAAATAACCCAGATCAAGTCAGATTTAATATCAGCCGTTGGATCAACCGTTGGATCAAATCAGGGCCATCCGATTGCATTGAAAGAAGCCTTCTGATCTATTATTTAACGTCGGGATGAATATCAGCCATTGGATCTCGATCGAGAGCTATGGATGCCATCCATCAGTGCCTTCATTTTGACCGTCCGATCAAGCTTCAGTGAAAACCGCCCGTTGGATCAGCAAAAATTCCCAAATTACCCTCCATGGACCATGCGCGAGCCCGATCTTGCATAGACCGCCACGTTCTTCAGCCAATCAGAGCACGCCTCTTTCTGTGAAATTCTCGAATTGCCCTTCAGATGGTCGACCATGCACCGCAAAAAATGCTGACATCATCCTGATGTCAGCATTGCGTCGGCGATTTTTTTTTTTTTTTTTTGAAATTCGATTCTAGGCTCGTTTGAAGTCCGTTTTGCCTGAAATTTTTTTTATCTGAACCAAAAAAATAAGATCTTCACATTGGTGGCCTTTTTTCCTACATAAGATTAATAAAAATATCAATTTCTAGCAAAATAGATTAATTTATTTTATAATTTAATACTTTTATTAGTATATTTTTACCACTTATCATTGGCCACTTTAGCCCCATCCAAACTGCCCAAAGAAGTATTTTTGGAAACTCTGAAGTACCCAAATCTAGAGGAATCTCAGGTCATCCTGTAGATGGAGTTTGAGCTAAGCTGGATTGACCCATTGGTCTTCTACATCAAGGAGGGAGTCCTTCCTCATGATCCAAAAGAAGCTCAAAAACTCAGGAATTAAGCCTCCCAATACATCTTGTACGAGGGCAGGCTATATAAGAGGTCGTACTCGCTTCTGCTGCTAAGATATCTCTGACCTTCAGAGGCTGACCTCATGTTGTCGGAGGTGCACGAGAGACTTTGTGGAAGTCACGTAGGGGCCAGATCCATGTCGCAATAACTACTTCAGCAAGGTTACTACTGGCCGACCTTGTTTCACGACTTCATGGAGTATGTTAAGAAATGCGACCGCTATCAGAAGAATGCAAACGTACAAAGGTAGCCAGCCTCCAAGCTTACTCCGCTAAGTGCACCTTGGCCATTTGCATAATGGGGAATGGACATACTTGGCCCTTTCTCGACAGCGCCCGAGCAGCAAAAGTTCCTCCTGATCACGATCGATTATTTAAACAAGTAGGTCGAAGCCAAACCACTAGTGAAGATTATCGAGGCTAAGGTACAAAACTTCATCTGAAAGTTGGTAGTCTGTCAATTTGGTCTACCCCAAACTCTCATAACCGATAATGGGTGGCAGTTCACTGGGACGAGGTTCGTCAAGTTCTGTGAAAACCAAAACATCTCCCACCACTTCATGTCGGTAGCTCATCCACAAGCTAATAGGGAGGCTGAGTGACCAACCGAACTCTACTCCAAGGCATCAAGACGAGGCTCGACAGAGCAGGAAGGACCTGGGTGGACGAACTCTACCATGTTCTCTAGGTGTACCGAACCACGCAAAGGTTGCCAACTGGAGAAACTCCATTCGCCTTGGCCTTTGGCATGGAGGCGGTTATTTCGATTGAATATAAGCTTCCATCAGCATGAGTTGTAGCCTTCAATGAGCAGCACAACCCATAGGACCTTAGAGCTAACCTTGACCTGTTGGAAGAAAAAAGGGAGGAAGCCCACATCTGGATGGCAGCCTACAGATGGAAGGTGGCCCGGTACTATAACTCCAGAGTTAGAAGTAAGACATTCAGGGTGGGGGACTTAGTGCTTCTGAGAGTAGCCGTCTCTCAGCCTCAGATCCAGGAGAAGCTCGGCCCAAACTGGGAAGGCCCATATGAAGTGGTGGAGGTCATCCGGTCCGAAACTTATCGCCTAAAGGAGCTCGAAGGGATAATGCTTCCACGACCTTAGAACTCAGAAAACCTGAGGATGTATTACCAGTAATCTACCTTCAATAAAACTCCTTCATTTTAGTTTTACTATTTCTTGGTGCAAGAACTACGTGATGATAGGAAAGAAGCAGTCAATAGTGGCCGTGTCAGAAATAGGAGGAGAACCTCATCCTAACATGAGCGAGTCGAAGTCCTTCAACCTCGGTTGTAGGAGATAAGATCACCTCCATGCGATCGGACCAACCTCGGCTATAGGAGATAAGATCTCCTCCAAGTGCCCATATCAACCTCGACTGTAGGAGATAAGATCTCCCCGAGCCAACTTTGGCTGTTGGAGATATGATCTCCCCCGATCGACTGGGTCGACATTGGCTATAGGAGATAACATCTCCCTGGAGCGTCCGTATAAACCTTGGCTGTAGGAGATAAGATCTCTCCTAAGCCAACCTCGACCATAGGAGATAAGATCTTCCCCAAGCGACGTGCCAACCTTGGTTGTAAGAGATAAGATCTCCTCGAGCACCCATATCAACCTCGGCTGTAGGAGATAAGATCTCCCCAAGCGATTGGGCCAACCTTGGCTGTAGGAGATAAGATCTCTCCGAGCATCTGTATCAACCTCAGTTGTAGGAGATAAGATCTCCCTCGAGCCAACTTCGATCGTAGGAGATAAGATCTCCCCCGAGCACCCGTATCAACCTCGATTGTAGGAGATGAGATCTTTCTCGAACCAACCTCGACTGTAGGAGATAGGATCTCACCCAAGCAACTGGGTCAACCTCAGCTACAGGAGATGAGATCTTCCCCGAGCCAAACCTCGGCTATAGGAGATAAGATCTCCCCAGAGCGATCGGCCAACCTCGGCTGTAGGAGATAAGATCTTCCCCGAGCCCCCATTTCAATCTCGACTGTAGGAGTTAAGATCTCTCCCGAGCCAACCACGATCGTAGGACATAAGATCTCCCCGAGTGATCGGATCGACGTCGGCTGTGGTAGATAAGATCTCCCATGAGAGGCCATATCAACCTTGGCTGCAGGAGATAAGATCTCCCTCAAGCGCCTGTATCAACCTTGACTACAAGAGATAAGATCTCCCTTAAGCGACTGGGCCAACCTCGACTGCAGGAGATAAAATCTCCCCCGAGCACCCATATCAACCTCGACGATAGGAGATAGGATCTCCCCTGAGCGACCGGGGCCAATATCGGCGGTAGGAGATAAGATCTCCCCCGAGCGCCCATATCAGCCTTGACTGTGGGAGATAAGATTTCTCTTGAGTGACCAGGCCAACCTCGGCCATAAGAGATAAGATCTCCCTGAGCGATCGGCCAACCTCGGCTGTAGGAGATAAGATCTCCCCCGAGCACCCGTATCAACCTCGACTACAGGAGATGAGATCTCCCCCAAGCCAACCTCGACCGCAGGAGATGAGATCTCCCTCGAGCGATCAGATCAACCTCGACTGCAAGAGATGAGATCTCCCCCAAGCCAACCTCAACCGTAGGAGATAAGATCTCTCCCGAGCGATCGGGCCAACCTCGGCTATAGGAGATAAGATCTCTCCCGAGCATCCGTATCAACCTTGACTGTAGGAGATAAGATCTCCCCCGAGCAACCGGGCCAACCTTGGTTGTAGGAGATAAGATCTCCCCCAAGCACCCTTATCAACCTCGACTGCAGGAGATAAGATCTCTCCCAAACCAACCTCGATCGTAGGAGATAAGATCTCTCCCAAGTGATCGGGTCGACCTCTCGACTGTAGGAGATAAGATCTTCCTGAGCGTTTGTATCAACCTTAGCTATAGGAGATAAGATCTCTCCGAGCGACTGGGCCAACCTCGACTGCAGGAGATAAGATCTCCCTCGAGCATCCATATCAACCTCGATCGTCGGAGATAGGATCTCTCCTAAGCGACCGGGCCAACCTCGGCTACAGAAGATAAGATCTCTCCCGAGTGCCCATATCAACCTCAGCTACAGAAGATAAAATCTCCCCTGAATGACTAGGCTAACCTCGACCGCAGGAGATAAGATCTCCCCTAAGGGATCGGGCCAACCTCAACTGTAAGAGATAAGATCTTCCTCGAGCACCTATATCAACCTCGACTGCAAGAGATAAGATCTCTCCCGAGCGACCGGGCCAACCTCGACAGCAAGAGATAAGGTCTCCCCCGAGCGCCCATATCAGCCTCGACTATAGGAGATAAGATCTCCCCTGAGCGACCGGGCCAACCTTGGCTGCAAGAGATAAGATCTTCTCTGAGCGCCCGTATCAACCTCGACTGTAGGAGATAAGATCTCTTTCGAGCCAACCTCGACTGTAGGAGATATGATCTCCCCCAGGTGCCGTATCAACCTCGGCTGCAGGTGATAAGATCTCTCCCAAGCTTCAGCCTCAACTATAGGAGATAACATCTCCCCCAAGCCAACCTCGACTGTAGGAGATAAGATCTCCCCCAAGCGCCTGTATCAACCTTGGTTGCAAGTGAAAAGATCTCCCTCGAGAGACCAAGTCGGCCTTAGCTACAGGAGATGCGGCCCCCCCAAGCCTCAACTTCAACTTCAACCTCGATTGCTAGAGATGATATCTCCTCCGAGGAGCTCAACCTTCGACCTCGACCGTAGGAGATGAGATCTCCTTCCACCTCGGCTGGAGATGAGATCTCCCATGAGCTTCAACCTGAACTGGTGCAGAGCCCTGAAGAGGACTACAGCAGTTACCTTTACTGCACTCCCTTCCTTCGAATTTCGAACTTGAAAGTGGGGGGGACTATTATTAGGGATAAACCCTGCTCCTATCGAAGTCCAATCCGCTGCTCAGCTTAATACAATCGATAGCCATGGAAGAGCCCCAACGGTCGAGTCTTTGTCGAACTCCTTCAGCCGACCAAACTCCTCAACAGTCGAGCTTCTTTTGAACTCTCCAGCGGTCGGGTCTTACCCAAACTTCTTCAGCATATCGAACTCCTCAATGGACGAGCTTCAGTCAGTCTCCCATGAGAGCTGAACTCCCCCATACTCCTTCAATCGAACTCTCATGAGAGTTGAACTCCCTCCGTGCTCCTTCAGTCGGACGCTTATGAGAGCGGAACTCCTTTCGAGCTTTCCCTTCGGTCGAACTTCTCTAGGAGCCAAACTCCATCCGAACTTCTCCCTCAGTCAGATTCCTCTAGCGGATTGCTCCTATATAATCCCACCAGATGTATCCCCTTCAGGAGTCTGAACTTCTCTAGAATTGATATATGCCGAAGTCCACCAACCAATGCCTAGTTTCTTAGAGCTACGATTATTAAATCTCGACGAATGATCCGCATCAGTCTGCTGTAGGCAACAGTGACCCACTACCGGATGGCGATGGCTGTCACCATCAATCTATTACAGGTAGTGCTATAGACAGCGCCTTCCTCCGTAAGACCTCGAGCAGCCCGCTATCAGGCAGCTGCAGCTATCACCATCAACCCACTACAAGCTCTGCCTATAAAAATGGATCCTCCAGATATGTTTTCTCTAAGCTCTAAGCTCTTCTCTCTAATACTCTATCAAACTCATTCTTGAGCACTCTATTTCTATTGGCCAGAAGAGCTGACTTGATCGTTGGAGGGTCCTACCGGAGCTACCACCATCAACTCCAGATAGGACTTTGTTTTGCAGGTCATCGATGGTGACCTCCTCCTCCTCCACTCTAGCAATCTCTAGCATCAACTTGATTTTGTGATAATAGTACCTAACTACCTTTCAGGAGGATGGGAAATCCTTTCTAATCTATGAGGTGGAGGTAGTGATTGGATTTGCTTAATCTGATTGGATATCATAGGGTCCTTAGCTCGTTGCTCTTGGGAGACTTTCTCCTCGAGCCTAATCTATCTTTCGATGCCTCCATCTTGAATAAACTACTTTTCAAGAAAGATGGCATGTCGACTCATAATCATATTGTGGTCTTTCAAAATATTGAAATAATATCCTAATGATTCTTTAGGATATCCTATGAACCAAGATCTAAAGGACCTATACTTTAACTTATCCTCCTATTGTCTCTTGACATGAGCCGGACAATCCCAAATTTTGAGGTGACTCAAAATTGGTTTCTTACCATGCCATATCTCATACGGTGTGATAGGAATGGTTTTAGAGAGAACCCTATTCAGTAAATATATAGCGATTATTAGACTATGTCTCCAAAGAAACTCAGAAAGATTCATGAAGCTCATCATAGATTGGAGCATATCTAATAAGGTCCGATTTCTTTGATCTAAAATACTGTTGAGTTGAGGTATTCCAGGTGGAGTCCATTGAGAGACTATACCATTTTGCTTAAGATAGTCTAAAAATTTTTGACTAAGGTATTCACCTCCTCGATCTGATCGAAGAATCTTAATGAATTTTCTAGTTTATTTTTTTGCTTCATGTCTGAATTCTTTAAACTTTTCAAAAGCTTCAAATTTATGTCACATTAAATACACATATCCATACCAAGATAAATCATTGATAAAGATGATGAAGTAGACATAGTTGCCTCTAGCAAGCACATCAAATAGGCCGCACACATCAGTATGTACTAGGGCAAGTAGTTCTATGGCCCTTTCCCCATGTCCTACAAAAGGAAGCTTTGTCATTTTGCCATGAAGGCATGATTTATAAATTAGATATGACTCAAAAGTCAATGGACTCAATAGGCCAGATTTTTCCAACTTGTTAACCCTGTCTTCTAGTATGTGACCTAGACTAAAGGGCCATAGATACCTATCGTTTAGACTATCCCTAGGTCATTTTGATCCTATGGCATTCATATTTTGCTCGATATTGAAAATAGAAACCTCAATATGTAAATGATAGAGACCATTTATAAGAAAACCACTTGCAATTTTATTTCTTTCATAAAGAATATTACAATGGTCCTTAAGAAAACTAATTACATAGCCTTCCTGTGCTAAACAAAAAGCAGAAATCAAATTCTTGCTTGCTGTAGGCACATAAAAATAGTCTCTAAGAACTAAATCTAATCCAAATGGTAATCGTAGAGGATAGGTTCCTACGGCCATTGCAGCAATTCTTACTCCATTCTTGATGTGTAGGATTATCTCACCATCCCTCAGCCTTCTGCTATCCTCAAGATCCTGCATAGAATTGCATAAATGAGCACTAGAACTAGAGTCAAGCACCTAGCTAGATGCAGAAGAAACTATAGGGTTAGATTCTATAACGAGCATACCTTCAGAAGGATCTGCTTCCTTCTTGTTCTTCAGGCTGGCCAGGTACAAGGGGCAGTTCCACTTTCACTGACCGTCTGTGTTGTAATGAAAATATTTTTCTTTGTCAGCGGCCTTCTTCTTTGACTTTGTCTTCTTCTTCTTCCCACCATCCACCTTCTACTTCTTCACGGACATCTTCTTCTTTTCAAAAGTCTTTCTCTTGGAAGAAGTCTGCTCCACAGTAAGTACTGAGCCTTTAGAACCTTTCATTGAAAGCTCAGTAGTAACTAGCATATTCATAAGTTCTATCAGAGTATTCTGTAGGTTATGCATGTGGTAGTTCATGATGAATTGTCCATACGCATCAATCAAGGATTGCAGAATTATATCAATCTACAAATCCTTGTCCAACTTGACATGGAGCTTCTCAAGCTCTTCTAAGTCCTTGATCATCATCAGATAATGATCTTGGACTGACTGCCCATCATGCATTTGAGCCTTAAAAAATCTTCTAGTGACTTGGTACTTGGCTGTGCAACTTTGTTCACCAAACAACTCTTGCAGGTGAGCCTATATTTGGTGGCTAGTCTTAATATCTTCATGTTAGCGCTAGAGCTCATCATACATCGAGCCCAACATGTAATACCTAGCTTTGTTATCGTCATCCATCAACTTCTCTAGATATGCTCTCTGATCAGTGGATGGACGGGTTGGTAAAGTGGGAGGGTCCTATTCCAACACATGAGTCAACTTCTCAGAACTCAAAATAATTTTGAAGTTCTAGAGCCAATTTGTGAAGTTGGATCCGATCAGTCTTTGGGTGTCCAGGATATGGGCTAGTGGGTTGGATGTAGACATTCTTTTGTAGAAAGTCAAAATTTCTAATTAGATTTTATAACTAGACTTAGTCAATTTATTTAAAAATTTTAATTTTAAATAAATTAGGCTTTCATTATTTTTTTGGATCCCGATATTTGGTGAGTAGAGATGTGAAAATCTTCATGATCAATTGATTTCTAGTGGATGGTGCGGTCCCGCCGACTGGCTCACTACCTCACCTAACAGTTATTGGTGATGAATCAATCGATGAGTGGACAACTCTTATCCAATGATTCTCTAATCATGGTGCATCTAATCCTGATTTCTAATTCATGAATCTCATCATGTCTGAAATATTGATCCACTTCTTAGTTAAGTCAGACCCACCATTTGCATGAATTGGATTTCTAATTAGATCCCTCACCATTTCCAAAATATTGAGCCCAACCCATTCTCCAACCCATAGCATCCAATGTCTAATAGATGTAGTTGCATCTTTCCAGTATAACTAAGCCACTATAATCGGTCGAGAGCAATCAACCCTAGAAAAGGCCCATACATCAACAACGGTGGAAGACTAATTGACTTAATCTTTTTTTAGGAAGATTCAATTTAGGTCTCTTAGACTTTACTCAATCATAACGGTTATGATAAGCCTAGTGGCTTGGGTTAGCTTGAATTGTTAGCCACCTCAAATCAGAACTAGATTGACACAAATGGTCGGATAAGTGAGATCGGTGGAAGGAATATGCCATTAACTCGATAATAACACATTCAGATCGAATAGCTCCCAATTAAAAATCAATCGATCATATCTGCCAAACTTACCTTAGACATCGAATTGTCGAATCAGAACTAATCAGGTTAGCCTACAATTCAAGCTCGTACCATGGTGCCAAATTAGATCTTAATTAGATCGATCACATGTGGCTATGAGTCAACCTTGACACAGGTTTATAACTATTGGGCTGATCAATTCTAAGCACTCTTGATCCCACCTAACCAATTCTTGATCTGATTTGATCAATCCCTAGACCTAATTGAACTATCCAAGCCTGAACCCAATTTTATGAAAATATCTTAGATCTAAAAATTCTTAATTTTAGGCCTAATTAGATTCATAATCTTAATTCTTAATTAAGTTTGGGTTCATAAATAAAAAGCATGTATCAAAATCCTAGGATTTTAGAATTTAGAATTTTGCAGAAAATAAGTTCTATTTTCTGGTTAAGGACGAATGCGCAGCACCCTTACACACAATAAGAATACCTCATCGAATGGAAGGAGAGGGCCTTTAAATCCTACTTTATTCTTATGATCGGACAGCCAAGGATCATGCCTTAATCAAAAATATAATTGAAACTACAAAACTAGTTGGATGTAGATCATATACCACATATATAACTAATGATCTAACTAATACATGTTTTGCGTACATCTCATGTATCATCGCTAAATTAAACATGCATGGCTTTTAGATCTAAAATATCAGATATAACATCTAAAAAATAGATTCAAATTTGATCATATCAAAATAAAACTATTCTAGATAATTTGTAGAACTATTCTACAACTAGTCTAAACATGCATCTTTTCATATCACATATGAATAAATCAAATATTAAAAATTTTATTTTTGATTTTTTAAATCTAATTATAATAATTATAATATAAAAAAATAGAAATTAAATAAATCTAAAATTATATTTAATTAAATTAACAACATGATTATACTACACTACACATAGAACTATTCTATTTTTAGTCTAATCATGCATCTCATACATATTAGATCTAAATAATTTAATTTTAATTTTTTAATTTTAGATCTAATCATATTTGATGTGATATCTAAAACTTTTTAAAATCAAATAAAAAATAAAAATAAAATTAGATCTAAAATAGATTCGAAGAATTGTAATCGTAGCTCTGATACTAGTTGAAGGAAAAACCTATTTTTCCGACATAGGATTGTTCAGATCTGATTGGATCTGAAAAAATATTTTAAAATTTTTTTTTAAAATCTTAATTAGATCTAAGACTTCTCGAATTTGATCATAGATGTTTCTTCAAGAATTAATTTTGATGATTACAAAGCATTTGAGCGGATTACTACTGAATTTAGCTTGGAAAAATACTTTTTGTATTTCAAGAGCAAAATCATAATTTTATTAAATTTTGATCAAAGAGCCTCAAGAGCAAGTATAGAAGATTTCTAATCCTTTGAAGGCAGTCCATGATTTTTGGATGCTTATTTTGAAAGAAAATCAAGTTTGAAGTGAAAGGGTCGACCCCTAGATCGTTCCTTACTGAGAAGGGCTGTTTGGCATGCTATCTTTGTGCCAAGGGTTGACCCCAGTGTCAATCTCTGCTGTTTTGAAGGCTAAAAATATAGAATGACTATTTTGTTGGATTTTATCTCAGAGATCGACCACTGAGGTCGACCTCTACTATTTTGAAAGCTAAAAATATAGAATGATTATTTTTTTGGATTTTGTCTCAAAGGTCGACCTTGAGGTCGACCCCTATGCCATGAGTCGAGCCCTGTGCCATGAGTCGACCCATGATTCGACCCCTACAATGAAATTTTTTCTACAATGACTATTTTTTTCTTATTTTGGCAGATTTTAATGATTTCTTCAATATCTCCAATGGCTACAAATCTTATCTAGGATTCTCTTCTCTACCTATTGAAGATCTAAAAGGCTTTAAATAAGAAAAAATACAAGAGATTAAAGAACTAATTTTTTTCCCTAAGCAAAAAGTATTTATCAAGAAAAGAAGCTTTCATCTTCAAGTTTACCAACCTCTCAAGAGCTCATTCAAGTCTCCAACAATCTTGAGGAAAATCAAAGAAGCTTCCTCCATTATCGTGAAAAGCATTCTTAAGGTTTTATTTGCTCACAAAGAGAGCTAAACTTATATTTGATTGTCATTAAATCTTTTACTCTACTTTACTATTTTGTTTCAAGTTTTGGGGGGTTCCAAAACTTGGGAAGGTTGATCCTAACATTGAATAGGATTGTATTGGATTGGCTTGTATCCAAAAAATAAGTGTTTTAGCTTAAGATAGCTAGGGTTGGAGGTTTTCAATGGTGTAATCAGTTTGAATATGTTTAGTAGATTTTAATTCTCAAGTAGGAGCTTGGAGAGTGGATGTAGGTGCAAAGAAAGCACTGAACTACTATAAATCTTACTTGTTTGTGGTATACTTACTATCATTCTTTCCTTAGTTTGTTAAATTCTTGCTCTCTAGTCTTTTATATTTTTTTCTCTAACCAAAATTGCTTCACACACACATCTTGCATATCATTATTCAATCTTGATATCTTTAAATTAGCTTTAAAATTTTAAAAATCCAATTCATTCCCCCCTCTTGGGTTGCATAGCTAGGCAACAAGTGGTATCAGAGCTTGGTGGTCTAGCCGTACTTTGATTTAACCATTGAAAAGCCAAAGATTTATGGCAACCCAAGTTAGTATTTTTCTAGCCGAGAGGTAGTCCATAAACAGACCTCCACTTTTCAATGGGACAAACTATACCTATTGGAAAGCTCGAATGAGAATTTTCATACAAGCATTTGACTATGATATGTTGAGTATTATAGTTAATGGGCCACACACACCAACTAAAATAATTGATGATAAGGAATCAATCAAACCCAAAAAGGAATGGGATGAAATTGATAAGAAAATGGCTCAACTCAATGCAAGAGCCATCAATGTTTTATATTGTGCTCTAAATGCTAATGAATTCTATCGCATTTCAACATGCATATCGGCTAAGAAAATATGGGATAGATTAGAAGTAACTCATGAAGGCACCAATCAAGTTAAGAAGTCAAAAATTAACATGCTTGTGCACAAATATAAACTTTTCAAAATAAAGCATGTTGAGTCAATAACTATAATATTTACTAGATTTATGAATATTATAAATGGTCTTAAAAGTCTTGGCAAGTCTTACTCTAATAATGATCTTGTGAGGAATATTCTTAGGTCTTTGCCAAGGACATGGAAAGCCAAAGTGACTGAAATCCACTAAGCCAAAGATCTGAATATTTTATCCTTGGAGGAGTTTCTAGGATCTCTAATGACACACGAGCTAAGCATGAAACAACATTAAGAAGAAGATGTCAAGAAAAAGAAGACAATAGCCCTTAAATCCACCACTCAATAAGATGAGAAATCCGATAAAACAGAAGATGAAGAATAAGATGAAGAAATAGCCCTCATCACAAGAAAGTTCAAAAGATTTTTGAAGAAAAAATAAGGGATGAGAAAGAGGCTACCTACTAATGGGGAGCATAGCAAGGAAAAAGATAGAGAGCAGCCCCTTATTTGCTATGAATGTAAGAAGTCAGAACACTTTAGGTTTGAATGTCCTCAACTTAAAAAGGTTCCCAAGAAATACAGGAAAAAGGCTATGGTGGCAACATAGAGTGATAATGACTACTCAAGCTTCGAAGAGGAAGAAGCTCATGAGTAAGCCAACATGTGCCTTATGGCATATGAGAATGAGGTGTGTCTTGCATCCAAAGGAGAAAATCAAAAATGGTATCTTGATAGCGGATGCTTAAGATACATGATCGGTGATGAGTCCTAATTCATCATGCTTGATGCTAAAAATGGAGGGATGGTCACATTTGGAGGCAATGGTAAAGGAAAGATTATTGGTGTAGGTAATGTTGGTATCAATTCCTCCAAGTATATTGAAAATGTTTTATTAGTAGATGGTTTAAAACACAATCTCTTAAGTACTCGTCAACTTTGTGATAGGGATTACAAAGATGTTTTTGAATCTTCGTTGTGCATTGTAACTAGTCCCAATGATGGTGACATTAAGTTAGTTGGTCATACGCATGGTAATGTTTATATGGTAGATTTGAATGATCTTTCTATGATAAACATGTAATGTCTAGTAGCTATGAATGCCAAAATTAATGAGACTAGTTGGCTTTGGCATCGTAAGCTTGCACACATTAGTATGCACACACTTTCAAAGCTTATCAAAAAGGAATTAGTTATCGATTTAACAAAATTAAACTTTGAAAAAGATAAAATTTATGATGCATGCCAACTAGGTAAACAAACAAGAGTCTCATTCAAATCTAAGAACATTGTTTCAACTTCTAGGCCATTGAAACTTTTGCACATGGATTTATTTGGTCCTACAAGAGCAGCAAGCTTAGGTGGAAAATGCTATGATTTCGTAGTTATCGATGACTACTCATGTTTTACATGGATTTTTTTTTTGGCACACAAAGATGAAACTTTTCATAATTTCACAAAGTTTTACCAAAAAGTTATAAATAAAAAAGAATTTTTAATTCAAAGCATTCGAAGCGATCATGAAACCAAATTTGAAAATCAAGAGTTTAAAAAATTTTATGATGAAAAAGAAATTAGCCTTAATTTTTCAGCACCTAGGACACCCCAATAAAATGTAGTAGTAGAAAAAAAAAATAGAACTCTAGAAGAAATGGCCCGTACTATGCTATGTGAAAGCAACCTTTCAAGATACTTTTGGGCGAAAGTAACTAACACAACATGTTACATCTTAAATCATGCCCTAATCAGATCAATTTTAAAGAAAACATCTTATGAGCTTTGGAAAGGAAGAAAATCTAACATTGCCTATTTTCATATTTTTGGTTGTCGATATTTCATTTTGAATAATGGTAAAGAAAAATTAGATAAATTTGATGCAAAATCTGATGAAGCTATTTTTCTCCTCTTCTAGTAAAGCTTTTAGAGTTTTTAACAAAAGAATCTTAGTAGTAGAGGAGTCAATACATGTTGTTTTTGATGAGACTAATGATTTTTCATCAAGGAAGAGTGAGGGTATTGATGATGCAGATCCTATTATAGAAGGATTGAAAAAGATCACTCTAAAGAATTCAACAATTCAAAATGAAGTGAATCATGAAGACAAGCAAGAAATTAAGGGTGAAGGACAACATGAACAACGTCAAGGTACAAATGATCTTCCAAAAGAATGGAGGTATGTTCATAATCATCCTAAAGCACTAATTATTGGTGATCCTACATATGGGATAAGAACTCGCTCTTCACTTAGATATGCATACAATAATTTTGCACTTGTTTCTCATTTTGAATCGAAAACCATTGATGAAGCCGAAAAAGATTATAATTGGATAAATGCAATGCAAAAGAAACTTAATCAATTCGAAAGAAATAATGTATGGACTTTAGTATCAAGACCTAAAAATTATCCAATAATTGGTACAAAATGGGTATATAGAAATAAATTGGATGAAAATAAAAATATAATTAGGAATAAAGTAAGATTAGTTGCAAAGAATTATAATCAAGAAGAAGAAATTGATTTTGATGAAACATTTGCACCTATTGCTAGACTAGAAGCAATTAGACTTTTACTCGCTTATGCGTGCTTTATGAATTTCAAGCAATCTCAACTGGATGTTAAAAGTGATTTTCTAAATGGATATATTGCTGAAGAAGTTTATGTAGAATAACCTTTCGATTTTGAAAATCTTGCTTTTTCAAATTATGTTTTTAGGTTAAATAAAGCATTATATGGTTTAAAACAAGCACCTAGGGCTTAGTATAAAAGACTAAGTAAATTCTTGCTTAATAATAGATTTTCAAGACAAAATGTAGATACAATCCTTTACATTTAAAGAGATCATGATGATATCTTAGTAATACAAATATATGTTGATGACATTATATTTGGATCTACTAATGAAACTTTATGTCAAGATTTTGCTAAGCTCATGCAGGGGGAGTTCGAGATGAGCATGATGGGTGAATTAACATTCTTCATCGAACTTCAAATCGAACAAATAAAAGAAGGGACCTCCATCACTCAAAGCAAGTACATAAGTGAACTACTCAAGAGATTTAGGATGGAGAGCTCCAAAGTAATTGGTACCCCCATGAGTCCATCACGTAAGCTTGACAAAGATGAAGGAGGTAAAAGTGTTGATCAAAAACTTTATAAAGGCATGATTGGTTCTTTATTGTTTAACTGCTAGTAGACAAGATATCATGTTTAGTATTTGTTTATGTGCATGATTTCAATCTAATCCAAAAGAATCACATTTAAATGCTGTAAAAAGAATACTTAAATACCTAAAAGGAACTCAATCTATAGATTTATGGTACTCTAAAAATTTATCAATCAATTTAATTGGATATTCAGATGCAAACTTTATTAGATATAAATTAGATAGAAAAAATACTAGTGGAACTTGCCAATTTTTAGGAGTTAACTTAATCTCTTGGTTTAGTAAGAAGCAAAATTCGATAGCATTGTCTATAGTAGAGGCCGAATACATTGCAGTCAGAAGTTATTGTGCACAAATCTTATGGATTAAGAAACAACTTGAGGACTTTGGCATTAAACTAAATAAAACTCCCATAAGATATCATAATACTAGTACCATAAATCTAACTAGGAATCCTATCCAACACTCTAGGTCAAAATACATTAAAATAAGACATCATTTCATAAGAGAGCATGTTCAAAATAATGACAGAATTCTTGATTTTGTTTATACTGAAAATCAACTAGTTGATATTTTTACTAAGACCTTAAGTGAAGATAAATTCTATGAGACTAGAAGAGAATTAAGAATTCTTGATCCCCTAGCTTAAACATCTTTATGATTTCAAGCTCTCTTCTATCAAAAATATCATCTTAAACTATCTTGAGCCTATATCTCACTTTTCCTTCTCAAAAAGCTCAAATCTAGCCATCTTCTGATCACTTTCATGTGTAAAATTCAAACCCTAAAATCTTAGATTTTTTCAGAATTTTTTCATCAACTTTTGGATTTTCTTGTACCATGGGTTGACCTAAGGGATGACTTGTAGGCATTCTGGTAAATTGACCAAAATCCTTTTTGCCTGGCCCTATTAATCAAGAGCTCCTTTGGCCAAGAGGCCGACCTCCCCTATTTCTCGCTTCATTCGAACAAATCGACCTTTCTCCCCAATCTTTTAATTAAAGAAATCTCTCAAAATCTCCCTTTCTTCCAAGATCCTTTCCTCAAATTGCCCCTTAGGGAACCAAATCTCTTTCTATTTTTTCTATATTTGGGCGGTTTGAAGATTTCTAGCAAGCCCTTGTCCTAAAACCCACCATTCGCTCTTTCCTCAAAACCTTTCATTTTCTTCTCAAATCTTCTCTATTTCACTTTCCCTTGACTCTCTTGTGTGGGATTGAGGCTTCTATTGGTTGGAATGGCACCCAAGATGAAATTGCCATAAAGAAGGAAGTTGGTCGGTTGCTTAGAGGAAGAAGCCCACTGAAAAAGAACTACACTAGAGCCCTCTCCTGGTCTAACCACTGCCTCCAGACGATCTTCACAATCTCCTCTTACACCAAGTAAGGTCCCTCTATCTGATAGAAAAGTTAAACCTGAGAAGAATGTAGATTTTAATTTCTTTGAGAAAGAAGGATTCTCTTTTGTGTCAAAGATCAAAAGGCAAGGATGGGATTTCTTTTGCAAACTGAAGGAAGCTACATATGTAGATTTGGTTAGAGAGTTTTATCAAAATTTGGAATACTTTAATGAAATAGTAAAATTAGTTGTTAAAGGTTCAAAGTTATTCTTGATCCAGTTCACCTGGAGGAAATTCTGAGATTGCCATGTGAAGGTTACAAGGAAATGGAACTAATCCCATAAAGAAGAAGGACTGAGAGCCATCTTGGGGAGAGAATTCGAAGAAAATTTGAATAAATTAGAGGCCAAGATTCTTTCTACTAAAATAAGAGTGTTACACACCATGGTTATCAAGTTATTTGTCCCTAGGAGTGGCAGGCATGATTTATTATCTGGTAGGGACATATGTATCATGTTTCATGTGATTACAGAGTCCCCTTTTAACCTCCCTATTTTGATGATAGAAATGATGAGAGAGACCATGAATAGGTCTAAGGCACATCTACCCTATGGTATGGCCCTCTCATTAGTGTTTAGAAGGTTTGGAGTTAGTTTTGAAGGAGAGCCAATTGTCAGATTATATCACACCGATACCATCAACTGCCACACACTGCATCGTATGGGTTTTTCAAAGATTGATGGTAGTTGGTCCAAAGATGCTGAGGATGTAGAGAGAGCTAAGGAGGAGGGACCATCTTCACCTCCTCATGATCATAGAGGATCTCTTGATATTCAGTTTGTATCTGATAATGAGGCTGGTCCCTCAGAGTCAGTGAGGAGAGATGCAGATGTGGCACCATCGAGGAGCATAGACACAAATGTTAGATTCATTGATGACCAGATTAGGAGGATCACTGATCAGTTGATTCAGTCGATTGTTGATATCCTATCTCAAAGGATTGCAGGTCTTTTATCTCAGCAGATAGCCAGTACCACTCAGGCGGAGAGTACTCACTTCATCCCATCCTCTGATTAGTCTGTGATTCCATATGTATCTACTATCTTCCAATTGCTTACTGCTCAGTCTGCATGACTTGGGAACCTCGAGGGATATGTTTTGAGATTGACAGGCAGAGTTTTAGATTTGCAGAGGTAGATTTTGGATTTGGCTCATCCACAGATGAGAGAGGATATTACAGAGATATTAGATCTTATAGCTGAGGCAGCCAGACTTCGAGGTGTTCTGAAGGATGGTTTTGACTTCCTGAGGAGAGAGTTTAGAGACTTCAGTGATACTCTATCTATACTGATTGGTACCCTTACTCAGTCCATGTCAAGAGCACTGGATCATTTAGACACTATCTGGATTGCTCTTCTTGCTCAGCCCACTCCCTCTCAGATTCCTGGGTCATCTTGTCCAGCTGCTCGAGCCCGCACCTCCACCCGTGGTCGAGGCAGATGTGGTCGAGGATGAGCTCCTAGATTTGATCCTGTCAGACTCCATCACATCTCTGATTCTTCATCTGATTCAGATGCTTTCAGCCATGATCTCTAC
This sequence comes from Cocos nucifera, assembly GCA_006176705.1. Lineage (NCBI taxonomy): Eukaryota > Viridiplantae > Streptophyta > Magnoliopsida > Arecales > Arecaceae > Cocos > Cocos nucifera. The sequence continues at coordinate 264,225 of QRFJ01001296.1, read as the reverse complement.
TAGATCTAGTTTAGTCATCTTTGTATTAGGTTATGATCTAGTATCTCTTAGTTGTTTTTATGAATTGTTGATCAAGTCATGGTTGGTTATTTTTTTTTTTTTGGTTCAAACTTATGTAATTAGCACTATTGGCTATTTAGGTCATGGATAGTTGTATCCATGAATTTGGTATGTTTTGATTGCCTAATTCTCATGAATACTTTTGATACCTTTATATTTTGTATGTTTAGCACTTATATATTTTGATGACTTGATGTTATGATAATCATTTGAATGTAAATATGTGATGATGTCATTTGAATGATGTGAAATAAAATCTTTGTAAATTGACTAAATTTCATTATGATCATTATGTTGTAAATTAAAAGTTTTATTATAAACTCTTATTCTAATAGAAAAATATATGGAATAATATAACAGGGAGGCTTTTTTATTTTTGAATTTTAAAATCTTTTAAGATCTTACTTTATGATGTCAAAAAGGGGGAGTAGAGTAAATAAAATTGGGCTATAAGCAAAATTAAAGTAAAATTGATGAAAAAAATAAAATAGAAGTAAAATTATGTGATGTAGCATGCTCCTTCAAAATTTTTGAAACCCTGAATCAATACTTTTGCATGCTTTATTTTTGCTTATGCTCAAATATTTTGTCATCATCAAAAAGGGGGAGATTGTTGCTCCAAGAATTGATTTTGATGATTACAAAGCACTTGAGGAGATTACTAATGAATTTACCTTGAAAAAAGACTTTTTATATTTCAGAGACAAAATTCTAATTTTATCATATTTTGATCTCAAAGCCTCAAGAGCAAGTATAGAAGATTTCTAATCCTTTGGAGGTGGTCCCATGATTTTTGAATGCTTATTTTGGAAGAAAATCAAGTTTGAAGTGAAAGGATCGACCCCTAGGTCGTCCCCTACTGAAAAGGATTGTTTGGCATGCCGTCTCTGTGCCAAGGATCAACCTCTACTATTCTGAAGGCTAAATTATAGAACGGCTATTTTTTTGAATTTTGTCTCAGAGGTCGACCTCGAGGTCGACCCCTGTGCCATAAGTCAACCCATGAGTCGATCCCTGTGCCATGAGTTAACCCACTATAAATCTTGAGATTTAGCTTGGGATAGCTAGGGTTGGAGGTTTCCAATAGTGTATTCAATTTGAATACAGTTAGTTGATTTTAATTCCCAAGTAGGAGCTTGAAAAGTAGATGTAAGTGCAAGGAAAGCACTGAACCACTATAAATCTTGCTTGTTTGTGGTGTGCTTGCTATCTTTCTTTCCTTAGTTTGTTAAATTCTTGCTCTCTAATCTTTTATATTTTTTTCTCTAACCTAAATCACTTCACGCACACATCTTGCGTATCATCATTCAATCTTGAGATCTTTAAATTAGTTTTAAAATTTTAAAAACTCAATTTATGCCCCCCTCAGGAGATCTAATATTAAAAGTTAAAAATAAAATTAAATCAAATTTAATTTCAAGTACCTGATTTGGTAATCTAATTATCCTATGATGATCCTGTTAATTTTTGAGATTCTCGAAGGAGCCATGCACATGCCTGACTTCTACAAGTATCTACTTGGGTAGGATCTGAATGTCTTCTCCTCATGAATCTCTACTCCAAAAATTAAATCTGGATCTAATTTGAAAAGCCTTCAAAACAACTTCTGATGGCAGCCTGTTCGTCTCACGAATACCATCATGTAGATGCTAAATCTTATGCCAAAAACCTTAGACCTTCAACTCAATTTTTTGCCTAACTTTTTAGGCATGTAGAAGAGAGGAAGAGAGAGGATAGAGTAGGTGTGGATATCAAAGGAAAGGCTCCTTTAGGTGTGGAAAAAATAAATTACATTGAGGCAATTTCATGAGAAGAGTTCTTATACAAGATATAGCACCATAAAGAGTTCCTTTTTGATCAAAAACCTTATTAATTTGACCATTGGAACTTTTGGATCTGATCTCCTTGAAAAACCATAGATCCCATCTAGTTTTGGTGCTAAAAATCCATCTAGAAGGTCGTAGCTGAAAGGATAAGAAAGAGTCCATGTGCGTCTAGGACTCTTCTCTCAAGAGTTTGATCTAAATCAAACTCTATCTAAACAAAGTCTAGGCACCTCAGAAAATCATTAAATTTTGCACAGCTAAAGCATAACTCTTACCCTACGTCATATTCTAAAATTTGAGCAAAATAATTTCTATATAATTTTGTAATATTTTTTGATCATGTGACCCTCAATTCTCTCAATTGGGTCAACTATTGACCCTAGTCCAATTGCACTAGGAATGAATTTAATTTTCATAATTAATTTAAGCAGGACTTATTCTAGTTAGATGAAAATAAACTCATTCAAGATATAAAAATGAGTCAAATCAAATTCAACTTGGTTGTGATGAATCAGAAAGATTATAGAAGAAGAAAGTCAGGCTCAATCGTGTGCTAGCACAATTATCTTGAACTTGATTGGATCTAAACCCAATCAATCAAACTAGGTTAGCTCAATTGATGACATCCAAACCCAAACCTTTATTTGTATAATTTAGTTAGATTTAGTTCCGTATGGTAATAAGACATGTCATGATCTCCATCAGCAACATCATCGAAACACCTTACGATGGACCAGAACTTTTCTAATTCATACAATTAGAATGATCGATCATGAAAATCATTCTAATTGCTCCCAAAATCCACCAGTGACATCTAGCAGTATACAGTGGCAACCCATCAGAACTAAAAGTGAACCTCTTGGTGTAGCAAGCTATGTGATTGGGTTCTTTTATCTTGAGCTCTGATAGGATTAGGGTTATAGTGAACTCGTCAAACCCAATATCTGTCATATGAATTAATCATTTGATTTGAGTCCTATGTGAAATCCTTATAAAAATTCTTTCTATCATCTTCACTCTACCATGGCCATGGGCTTATGGACTCGATTCTCATGATCATCATAGGACTACTTCTCATTTATCAAGGTAGATAGATTTCTTATTGGTGCAATCCAATTCCTACATGGAACATACTGTAGCCAACATATACCTTAGGATTTTGAATGGCTAGGAGATTGAGTTATGGTGTAGTCAAACTACAATACCCTTAAGGTAAATTATCGATGCACCTCAGGTCAAGAAACTAGATACACTACTGCAACATCGAGCCAGTCATCGACGATAAGGTAGACTTCCTAATGAATACTCGAAGTGGTCATGCTCAGTGCCCTTATTCTTTAACGAGTGCCTGTACTCTCGCTCCGGTTTCTCCACACCATAGACTCAAGACTCATCTACTCAAAGAAAGCGATCATACAACAACCATCTGGATTAATCACCATTCTTATGATGACCCTATGGTCGGGAGTAGTTTATGAGTTAATTATGAAAATTCATGTCTTAAATTTTCAACTCTTTGAATATATGAATTGTCGTTACCATTAACTCAAAGGATGTATCATGTATATTTTAAATACACACTATGATAGAAAATAATTTTTTTATTAATTTATAGTCAAAATTATAAAATTGCCCTTAGAAGTGTATTACAAGTGTTAGCCAATCTAGCTTCTAAGGCACACATCTGACCAACTTGATCTTATCCTAGTTAGAATAAGACTTGTCTTGATCAGATCAAGGCTTGTCCTGGTCTTATATGATGGGCATCTAGACAAGGGTCATTTTGATCTAGTCTATATAGGAAAGAAGGGAGGAGGCATGCTCCCCTGGGATTTCTCTTAAGGCATGCGCTCAAGATGATTTGCATGGAGAGAAGAGGGTGCATGCCACCTTAGTGGATAAACATTTGGGGTTACCTATTCAAGTGATTTTGAATAGGTCCAAGAGTTTGAAAAGTTCAAACTATTGGGAGAGAGATTATCTGCGCCAACTCCATATTATCCTAATAATATGGCACCATTTTTTCTTGGATTTTGTGCGACAAAATTTAGATAAAAATTAGTATATGTTGTGGGGTTATAGAGAGAGTCCTACTTTAAGCTAATTGACTAGGTCAACTACCTAACGCCCTAGGACTCCTTGCTACCTTATTTGGTCTATGAATAGGGACCTAGGCCAAAGATGTTTAGCCATTCCAATTGCCCATGCCTAGACTCTATTTCCACTCCCATCCATGCTTTCTCTCCCTCCTCTTCTCCCTCTTCTCCAAGCTGAAGGGTTGGGTGGATCAGCCATTTGAGATTGGAGTGTTGTTGCCACGAAGACCGCATCAGGAGTTCTAGATTGTGTGACAATCGACCTACTGTTAGAGGTTGGATTGAAGGCATACCCAAAAGTTCTAGATTTAGATTACCTGAGATCTGATCCAAAAGAAGAAAGCTTCTAGATCTGATTCAACTGGGGATGCTGGCAAAGGCAGGGCATGTGCATGGCTATAATCAGAACCTCTGTTAGCATTCGGATCATCACTATGGGTGAACTTCACCCAAATCAGATGATATTTATATCATAATTTTGTATTTTATTTTAGATCAATCTAATTAGATCTAAAAACTTTCAGATCTAATCAGATCAATAAAAAAAAATTAAAAATTTTTGCTGCATGACCTAATCCGATCGGGCTGATCCTATGATAGTTTCTTTAGTAGCTTGTACGATAATGACTTGACTCTAAGTTGGTTTCCACATACTCCATGAATTTTTCTCAAGGCCTAATTAGCTTCAGAAGATCAGAGGCATTTTAGAAGTGGTTGGGAATAAGACCTCTTATATAGCTTGTTCTCATATAAGATATAATGGGGGGCTTGGTTTCTTAGTTTCCAAGCCTCTTTGGAGTCTTTGGGAAGAATGCTACTTTTGAGATATAGAACCAAAGGATCAATCCAACTAGGCTCATGGTCTATTTGCATAATTATCTAGGGTTCCTCTAAACTTGGGTGCTGAAAAACTTTGAAGAAAACCTTCTTTGATAACTTATTCGGAGCTAAGGTAGCTAATTTGGACAAAAGGTCAGCTCTAGAATTCTCTGCCCTCAGGATCTGTTGAATGTCAAAATTGCTGAAGGTCGATGTCAAACTTTTCACTTTATCTAAGTATTTTTTTATAATTTCCTCCCAAACTTCATAGTTATCATTAACCTACCCCACCACCAATTGCAAATCACTATAGACTTTCACATGGCCCTGTTAGATATATGTGCCCTAGAAGCCAGAATTGGCTGACACTTGTAATACACTTCTAGGGGCAAAATTGTAATTTTGACTATAATTAATGAAATGGGTTATTTTCTATCACACCTGTGTATTTAGTGTCTGTGATACATTCTTTGAGTTAATGGTAATGATAATTTATATTTTCAAGAGTTGAAAATTTAAGACATGAATAATCATTATTAACTCATAAACAGCTCCGGACCATAGGATCATCACGAGGATGGTGATTGATCCGGAAGGTTGGTGTACGATCGCTTCTCTTTAGTAGATGAGTCTTGAGTCTACGGTGTGGAGACACCGGAGCGAGAGTACAGGTACTCGTTAGAGAACGAGGGCACTGAGCGTGACCACCTCGAGTAGTCATTAGGGAGTCTACCTTCTCGTCAATGACTGACTCGATGCTGCAGTAGTGTGTCTGGTTCTTTGACCTGAGATGCATCGGCAGTTCACCTTGAGGGTGTTATAGTTTGACTACACCATTACTCGGTCTCCTAGCCATATGGAACCCTGAGGTGTATGTTGGCTATAGCATGTTCATTGTAGGAACTGGATTGCATCAAGATGGGATCTATCTACCTCGGTGGTAGAGGAGTAGCCCTATGATGATCATGAGAATCAAGTCCAGAAATCCATGGCCATGGTAGAGTGAAATAATAGAAAGAGTTTCTATTTAGATTTTCACATTGGACTCGAATCGAATGATTACATCATATGACAGAGACTAGGGTTTGACGAGTTCACCTTAACCCTAATCTGATCGGGGCTCAAGATAGAAGAACTGAATCACACAGGTAGCTGCACCAAGAGGTTCGCATTCAGCTCTGATGGGTTGCCACCATATACTGCTAGGTGTCACTGGTGGATTTTGGGAGCAATTAGAATGATTTAGATGATCGATCATTCTAGCTGTTCGAATCAGAAGAGTTCTGATCCATCGAAAGGAGTTTCGATGATGTCTATGATAGAGATCATGACATATCCCATTACCATACAGAACTGAACCTAACTGGGTCACACAAACAAGGGTTTGAATCTGGTGATCATCAATTGAACTGATCTAGTTCAATTGATCTGAATGAGATTCAATTAGGTTCAAGGAAATCGTGCTAGCACTCGATTGAACCTAACGTTCTTCTTTTACTATCATAAATAAGTTGTCCTGACTGAGCCAAAGGAGTTTGTGCTCAATCAGAGGCCTTCATATGGTCTGACTGGAGGTTGTCCAAGTCAGAATAGGTTGTCTTATTTGTAAGACATTACCTGCCATTTTTGGTCACCTGCCATTTCTTGTTCTTTGACTTTGGTCAAAAGTCTACCTTTGACTGGTCAAACGTTGACCATTCACCCTTTGACTTTTGACCACATGTCATGCACCTATTGGAGAGCTGGTGGGGGCCTGTCCCCCTGCCAGAACCTGGCAAGGAGAAGGGCGCACGCCAAGGGTGGCGTGAGCCCAAGTAGGAGGCGCCTAGGAGTCCTTGTTGGACAAGGACTCCACCTCCCTTTTGGATTCCAATCAGAGTTCTACTAAGAATCCAGTTTGACTGGTCTTAGGCGCCCTCTAAGGAGGAATCCAGGGGTCTCTATTCCAACCAATCAGATTTAGATCTGATTTCACAAAGGGTTGTGATTGGTTGAGAGGAAGAGGAGTTGGATCACAAGAGGTCTATAAATAAGACCCTGCGCCCAACCCTAATTCCAAGTGAAAGTGAATGCAATTGAGAAACCCCACGCCCCAAGGCTGCCTCTCCCCTCCTTCTCCATGCCATAGCTTCTTCTCCCCTTGCTCTCCACGTCCAAAAGGTGTTTTGGACTTAGGTTGGTGCGATTCAGATCAAGGAAAGGCGATCAAAAGCAAGAAGGCTGCGCTGCTGCAAAAGGACGACTGCAGATCTTCAAAAGAGTTTTGAAGATCCTCCAGATCAGATCCAGATCTAATTTTTGGAGGTGTGATAGAGAAGAAGAGGATCTCCAGATCCAACCCGAGTGGATACCGGTAGAGGCCAGGCGCTTGCGTGGCTAAGATCCAGAACCTTCCGCTGCAATCAGGATCATCTACAGGGTAATAGGATTACCCAAATCAGGTAAATTAAATTTGATTTAATTTATCTTATTTTATTTTATTTATTAAAATAATAAGAATCAGATCTGAAATATATCAAGATCTGATTGAGATCAAGAAAAAAATTTTTGAAATATATCTCTTGATCTAATCAGATCTGGACGAACCTGGACCGGGAAATCAGGATTTCCCTTCAACTGGTATCAGAGCCATGGTTCTAAATTGTTTAGATCTGATTTTAATTTTATTTTAATTAGAAAATAAAGTGATTTCAGATGTCACATGAGATGTGATCAGATCTGAAATCAGAAAAATTAAAATTAAATGATTTGGATCTAAGAACATGAAGATATGCATGACTAGTTCTAGAATAGAATAGTTCTATAGAATAGTTTTGCATGTCTTTGATTTAATCTGATTAAATCATATTTTAGATCTTCTTATTTACTATTTTCTGATATTATAAGTGTTATAATAACATCTGATAAACAGCAAATAAAAATTATTTAATTTTAAATATCATATGAGATATGATTGATGCATGTCTAGACTAGTTGTAGAATAGTTCTACATAATTGTCTAGATTAGAATTTATTTTGATTAGATCAATTTAAATCTAATTTTTTAGATTATTATGAGATAATTTAGATCTAAAAACATGCATGATTTGATACATGAGATGTATGCAAAATATGCCATTGATTAGATCTAAATTTGTATATATGAGATATATGATATAGATCTATAACTATTTTGTAGATTTACATGTTCCTGATTAAGGCGTTCCTCTTGGCCGTCCGGTCATAAGAACGAAGAAGGGTTTAAAGGCCCTCTCTTCCCATTCGATGGGGTGTTCTTATGACGTGTAGTAGGGGTGCTGCGTGTTCGTCCTTAATCAGAAACCCAAAACTTACTTTCTGCAAAACCCTAGATCCTGAAACCCTAGGATTTATTGTGCATATTTTGTTTATGAACCCAACTTAATTAAGAATTAAGTTTATGGAATATTAATTAGGTCTAAAATTGAGAATTTCAGATCTAAGACATATTCATAATACTGGGTTCGGGCTTGGGTAGCTCAATTAGGTCTAAGCGGTTGATCAAACCGAATCAAGAGTTGGTTAGATGGGATCAACAATGCTTAAATTGACCAGCCTAATAGGATTAAGTCTGGGTCAAGATCGAGTCACGATCAAGCAAGACCTAATTAGGCTCAGAGGTTAGAGTCTGGATTGTAGGCTAACCCAATTGGTTCTGACTCAACAATTTGGTGTCTAAGGTAAGTTTGGCACAGACGACCGACTGGTTTTTAATTGGAAGCTACTCGACCTGAATGCGTTCTTGTGCGAGTTAACGGCATATTCCTTCCACCGGTCTCACTTACCTGGCCATATCTGTTGACACAGTTCTGATCTGAGGTGGTCAATAATCCGAGCTGACCCATGCCACTAGGTTAGTCATAATTGTTATGACTAAGCCAAGTCTAGTTTAATGAGACCTGAATCAATTCTCCCTAAGAAAAGATTAAGTCCGAGGTCTTCCACCATTGTAGACGTGCGGGCCCTTCCCGGGGTTGATTGTTCTCGGCTGGATACAGTGGCTCAGTTGCACCGGGAAGACGCAACCATGTCTATTAGGCATTGGATGCTATGGGCTGGAGGATGAGTTGGGCTCAATATTCCGGATACGGTGAGAGACCCAATTAGGAACCCAGTCTATGCAAATGGTGGGTCTGACTTAACTAAGGAGTGGATCAATATTCCGGATACGGTGAGATTCATGAATTAGAGACCAAGTTTGGGTGCACCATGATTAGAGAATCATTGAACAAGAGTTGTTCACTCATTGGCTAACCCATCACCAATAACTGTTAGGTGAGGTGATGAGTCAGTTGGTGAGACCGCACCACCCACTAGAAATCATCAATCGCGGAGATTTTCGCATCTCTACAGAGGGAGTGTAGGGATCCGAGAAAATAGTGGGAGCTAATTTGTTTAAAAATAAAATCCCTAAACAAATTGGTCAAGTCAAAATTACAGTATCTAACTAGAATCTTTGACTCTCTACAGGAAAATGTCTGCGTCCAACCCACTGGCACGTATCCTAGACACACATAGACTGACTGGACCCAATTATAAAGATTGGCTCAGGAACTACAAAATTGTTTTGGGTTCAGAGAAGTTAACACATGTTTTGGACCAGGACCCTCCCACCTTACCAGCTCGTCCATCCACTGAACAGAGAGCGTCTCTGGAAAAATGGATTGACGAAGACAATAAGGCCAGATACTACATGTTGGGCTCGATGTCTGATGAGCTCCAGCGCCAACATGAAGATATCGGGACTGCTCGCCAAATGTTGGCTCACCTGCAGGAGATGTTTGGTGAACAGAGTCGCGCAGCCAAATATCAAGTCACGAAAATGACTTTTTAAGGCTAAGATGCGTGATGGGCAGTCAGTCCAAGATCACTGTCTGACAATGATCAAGGACATGGAAGAGCTTGAGAAGCTCGGTGTGAAGTTGGACTTGGACTTGCAGAATGATATTATTCTGCAATCCTTGACTGATGCATATGGGCAATTCATCATGAATTACCACATGCATAAACTTCAAAATTCCTTGGCCGAGTTGATGAATATGCTGGTTACCGCTGAGCTTTCTATGAAAGGTTCTAAAGGCTCAGTTCTTGCTATGGAACGGACTTCTTCCAAAAGAAAGTCTTATGGAAAGAAAAAGAAGTCTGTGAAAAAGCAAAAGGTGGAAGGATCAAAGAAGAAGAAGGCAGAACCGAAGAAGAAAGGCCGATGGCAAAGGAAAGTGTTTCCATTGCAACAGCGACGGCCATTGGAAGCGGAACTGCCCTACTTACCTGGCCACCCTGAAGAACAAGAAGGAAGGTCCTTCTGGAGGTATGCTCGTTATTGAGTCTAACCTTACGGTTTCTTCTGCATCCAGTTGGGTGCTTGACTCTGGTTCTAGTGCTCATCTGTGCACTTCTATGCAGGGTCTTGAGGATAGCAGGAGGCTGAGGGATGGAGACATGATCCTACGCGTCGGTAATGGAGCAAGAGTTGCTGCAGTAGCCGTGGGAACATACCCTCTGCGATTACCATCTGGTTTAGACTTAGTTTTAAAAGACTGTTATTATGTGCCTGCAGCTAGCAGGAATTTGATTTCTGTTTCATGCTTAGCACAAGAAGGTTATGTGATCACCTTCTTTAAGGACCATTGTAACATTCTTTATGAAAGAAATAAAATTGCAAATGGTTTCCTTGTTAATGGTCTTTATCAGTTGCATATTGATGTACCTGTTTTAACTATCGAGCAAAACGTGAATGCCAAACGACCTAGGGATAGTCCAAACGACAGATATCTATGGCACCTGAGATTAGGTCATATAGCAGAAGATAGGATTAACAAATTGGAGAAAAATGGGCTATTGAGTCCATTGACTTTTGAGTCATATCCAACTTGTGAATCTTGTCTTCAAGGCAAAATGACTAAACTCCCTTTTGTTGGACATGGGGAGAGGGCCACAGATCTCCTTGCCCTAGTACATACTGATGTGTGCGGCCCATTCGATGTGCCGGCTAGAGGCAATTTTGTCTACTTCATTACCTTTACCGATGATCTGTCTAGGTATGGGTATGTGTATCTTATGAGACACAAGTCTGAAGCCTTTGAAAAGTTCAAAGAATTCAGACATGAAGTAGAAAAACAAACTGGAAAACCCATTAAGGTTCTTCGATCAGATCGAGGAGGTGAATACCTTAGCCGGAAAATTCCTAGACTATCTTAAGGAAAATGGCATAGTCTCTCAATGGACTCCACCAGGAACACCTCAACTCAACGGGGTTTCAGAACGGAGAAATCGGACTCTATTGGATATGGTTCGATCCATGATGAGCTTCACAGACCTCCCTGATTTTCTTTGGGGACATTCATTATTAACTTCAATCTATTTACTGAATAGGGTTCCCTCTAAAACCGTTCCTACCACACCGTATGAGATATGGCACGGTAAGAAACCAAGTCTGAGTCATCTCAGAATTTGGGGTTGTCCGGCTCATGTCAAAAGACAACAAGCGGACAAGTTAGAGTTTAGGTCCTTTAGAGCTCGATTCATAGGATATCCTAAAGAGTCATTAGGATACTATTTCTACATTCCAGAAGACCACAATGTGATTGTGAGTCGACATGCCATATTTCTTGAAAAATAGTTTATTCAAGATAGTGGCATTGGAAAGCAGATTAAGCTTGATGAGAAAGTCTCACAAGCAGAAAGAGCTAAGGACCAAGTGGAACCAAATCAGGTTGAGCCAATAAGAACACTACCTCCTCCACCTCGTAGATCGGAAAGAGTTTCCCGTCCCCCTGAAAGATACTTAGGTATTATTTCAGAGGATGTAGAGGAAATGTTCCTCATAGGTAATGGTGCTCATGGTGATGATCCCAAAACCTACAACGAGGCGATATCAGATATCGACTCCGAGAAATGGCTTGAGGCAATGAAGTCAGAAATTGACTCGATGCACTCAAACCAAGTCTGGACCTTGGTAGATCCACCAGAAGGTATAGTACCTATTGGGTGTAAATGGATCTTCAAGAGAAAGATTGGTGCAGATGGGAATGTGGAGACATTCAAGGCTAGACTGGTGGCAAAAGGTTATAGTCAACGCGAAGGCATTGACTATCAGGATACCTTTTCCCCGGTAGCTATGCTAAAATCCATCCGCACATTGCTTGCCGTTGCAGCCTATTTCGATTATGAAATATGGCAAATGGACGTGAAAACGGCATTCCTAAATGGATATCTTGAGGAAGATATCTATATGGAACAGCCGCTAGGTTTCACATCCAGTGATACTGATCACAAGGTTTGCAAGCTGCAAAGGTCCATATATGGACTTAAGCAAGCATCTCGGAGCTGGAACACTCGTTTCAATGATGTGATCAAAAAGTTTGGTTTCATCAAAAATGAAGAGGAACCATGTGTTTTCAAAAGGGTCAGTGGGAGCGCTGTTGTCTTCCTCGTATTGTACGTGGATGACATCCTCCTTATTGGGAATGATATTCCCATGTTGACATCAGTCAAGATGTGGTTGTCCAAGGAATTCTCCATGAAAGACCTAGGTGAAGCATCCTTTATTCTAGGAATTAAGGTCTATAGGGATAGACCGAATAGGATGCTAGGACTTTCACAGAAGATGTACATAGAGGAAGTACTAAAGAGGTTTAGTATGGAAAACTCTAAGAGGGGATTAATACCCTTCAGACATGGTATTCATCTTTCCAAGAAGATGTGCCCCAGCACACCTGAGGAAATAGAACGCATGAGCAAGATCCCTTATGCTTCTGCAATAGGGAGCCTCATGTATGCCATGCTATGTACACGACCTGATATAGCCCATGCTGTGAGTGTCACAAGCAGATATCAGTCAAATCCAGGTGAAGAACACTGGACTTCTGTGAAATGTATCCTTAAGTACTTGAGAAGAACTAAGGATATGATGTTGGTCTTTGGTAACGGAGAACTCCAAGTCCAGGGATACACAGACTCGGACTTCATGTCCGATATAGATGATCGAAAGTCGACATCTGGCAGACTGTTTGTGCTGGAAGAGTTCCAAGCAAACGGTGATACCATCTCATCCGCGATTACCTTGAGAAAGGTTACGTTGAGGTCAAGAGAGTCAACTCCACAGATAATGTGGCAGACCCACTTACAAAGCCGTTGGGCCAGCAGAAGATCGAAGCCCACCTTGAGAAGATGGGACTTAGACTTGTAGCCAATTGGCTTTAGGACAAGTGGGAGATTGTTAGATATATGTGCCCTAGAAGCCAGAATTGGCTGACACTTGTAATACACTTCTAGGGGCAAAATTATAATTTTGACTATAATTAATGAAATGGGTTATTTTCTATCACACCTGTGTATTTAGTGTCTGTGATACATCCTTTGAGTTAATGGTAATGATAATTCATATTTTCAAGAGTTGAAAATTTAAGACATGAATAATCATTATTAACTCATAAACAGCTCCCGACCATAGGATCATCACGAGGATGGTGATTGATCCGGAAGGTTGGTGTACGATCGCTTCTCTTTAGTAGATGAGTCTTGAGTCTACGGTGTGGAGACACCGGAGCGAGAGTACAGGTACTCGTTAGAGAACGAGGGCACTGAGCGTGACCACCTCGAGTAGTCATTAGGGAAGTCTACCTTCTCGTCAATGACTGACTCGATGCTGCAGTAGTGTGTCTGGTTCTTTGACCTGAGATGCATCGGCAGTTCACCTTGAGGGTGTTATAGTTTGACTACACCATTACTCGGTCTCCTAGCCATATGGAACCCTGAGGTGTATGTTGGCTATAGCATGTTCATTGTAGGAACTGGATTGCATCAAGATGGGAATCTATCTACCTCGGTGGTAGAGGAGTAGCCCTATGATGATCATGAGAATCAAGTCCAGAAATCCCATGGCCATGGTAGAGTGAAATAATAGAAAGAGTTTCTATTTAGATTTTCACATTGGACTCGAATCGAATGATTACATCATATGACAGAGACTAGGGTTTGACGAGTTCACCTTAACCCTAATCTGATCGGGGCTCAAGATAGAAGAACTGAATCACACAGGTAGCTGCACCAAGAGGTTCGCATTCAGCTCTGATGGGTTGCCACCATATACTGCTAGGTGTCACTGGTGGATTTTGGGAGCAATTAGAATGATTTAGATGATCGATCATTCTAGCTGTTCGAATCAGAAGAGTTCTGATCCATCGAAAGGAGTTTCGATGATGTCTATGATAGAGATCATGACATATCCCATTACCATACAGAACTGAACCTAACTGGGTCACACAAACAAGGGTTTGAATCTGGTGATCATCAATTGAACTGATCTAGTTCAATTGATCTGAATGAGATTCAATTAGGTTCAAGGAAATCGTGCTAGCACTCGATTGAACCTAACGTTCTTCTTTTACTATCATAAATAAGTTGTCCTGACTGAGCCAAAGGAGTTTGTGCTCAATCAGAGGCCTTCATATGGTCTGACTGGAGGTTGTCCAAGTCAGAATAGGTTGTCTTATTTGTAAGACATTACCTGCCATTTTTGGTCACCTGCCATTTCTTGTTCTTTGACTTTGGTCAAAAGTCTACCTTTGACTGGTCAAACGTTGACCATTGACCCTTTGACTTTTGACCACATGTCATGCACCTATTGGAGAGCTGGTGGGGGCCTGTCCCCCTGCCAGAACCTGGCAAGGAGAAGGGCGCACGCCAAGGGTGGCGTGAGCCCAAGTAGGAGGCGCCTAGGAGTCCTTGTTGGACAAGGACTCCACCTCCCTTTTGGATTCCAATCAGAGTTCTACTAAGAATCCAGTTTGACTGGTCTTAGGCACCCTCTAAGGAGGAATCCAGGGGTCTCTATTCCAACCAATCAGATTTAGATCTGATTTCACAAAGGGTTGTGATTGGTTGAGAGGAAGAGGAGTTGGATCACAAGAGGTCTATAAATAAGACCCTGCGCCCAACCCTAATTCCAAGTGAAAGTGAATGCAATTGAGAAACCCCATGCCCCAAGGCTGCCTCTCCCCTCCTTCTCCATGCCATAGCTTCTTCTCCCCTTGCTCTCCACGTCCAAAAGGTGTTTTGGACTTAGGTTGGTGCGATTCAGATCAAGGAAAGGCGATCAAAAGCAAGAAGGCTGCGCTGCTGCAAAAGGACGACTGCAGATCTTCAAAAGAGTTTTGAAGATCCTCCAGATCAGATCCAGATCTGATTTTTGGAGGTGTGATAGAGAAGAAGAGGATCTCCAGATCCAACCTGAGTGGATACCGGTAGAGGCCAGACGCTTGCGTGGCTAAGATCCAGAACCTTCCGCTACAATCAGGATCATCTACAGGGTAATAGGATTACCCAAATCAGGTAAATTAAATTTGATTTAATTTATCTTGTTTTATTTTATTTATTAAAATAATAAGAATCAGATCTGAAACATATCAAGATCTGATTAAGATCAAGAGAAAATTTTTGAAATTTATCTCTTGATCTAATCAGATCTGGACGAATTGGACCGGGAAATCAGGATTTCCCTTCAGGCCCGTCCCTAGCTCCTTAGCTATCTTCAATCCTATAATCAGAGCTTCATATTTTGCTCCATTATTTATCATGAGGAACTCAAAGTATCGTGCATATTCGGCGATATCTTTTTCTGGACTAATAAGGATCAAACCTACGCTTGCTCGAGAAGAATTTGATGGACCGCTACATATAGGGCCCAAAATTCCTTAGGAAGGTTCATTTTCTCTTCAGGAGAGTTTGACTAAAAATCAGAAGTGCTGACTGAAGGGGAAATCCTGATTTTTTGGATCAGATTCATTCAAATCTGATTGGATTAAGAGGCATATTTCAAAAATTTTTTCTTAGATCCAGATCAGATCTAACATTTTTTGGATCTAATTTTATGATATGATAAATAAGAAAACTAAATTAAATTAAATCTAAATTAGTTTTACTTTGATATGGATAATCCAATTACCTGTTGATGATCTTACTGATTGCTTGAGGTTCTGGATCGAGCCATGCAAGCGCCTAGCCTCTATCGATATCCACTCAAACTGGATCTGGAGATCTTCTTCTTTTCTTTCTTTTCTCCAAAAATTAGATCTGGATCTGATTTGAAAAATCTTCAAAAACTCCTTTTGAAGATGTGCTGCTGTCTCTAGTAGCAGGGCTGCCTTCTTTCTTTCCTATCGCCGTTTGATTGCCTGAATCACACCAAACTCATGCCCAACTTTCCTTGGGCATGAAGAGGAGGGAGAGGATCCAAAGATGGCATGGAAGGAGAGAGGAGCAGCCTTGGGGTGTGCCTAGGAGAAAACTCTTGAAAAAGTTGGCGCAGACAGGTCTTTATATAGACCCTGCCACGCCACACAGTGCCACGTCACCCCGACCAATCACGTTGCTTCGTGCAACCAGATCTAAATCTGATTGGTGGGATGACATCACCTAATCCAATCAGATGAGAGACCCATAGATTCATCCTAAGGTGGTGCCTAAGACTGGTCAAAGTCTATTGATGAGGGTCAGCTAGTTTGAATCCAAGAAGCAACCTGGAGTCCCATCCGTATGGGACTCCAGGCATCCCTATCCATGGGCGCACGCCATCCTAGGCATGCATCCCCTTCTTTCCAAAATCCAATAAGGAGACAATCCCCTATCTACTCTTCAATAAGTGCATGACACATGGGCAGATGTCGAAGGGTCAAAGATCAATGTTTGACCAAAGTCAAATGATAAGAATTAGTAGGTGATAGAAAATGGCAGGTGTGTCTCAAATTTATCTCATAAATTAAGACAACCCTTTTCAAATCTGAACAAGCTCCAGTTAGACCAGGCAAATGTACCTGAGTGAGCACAAAATCATTTGGCTCAGTCGAGACAACTTTTATGATAAGGAAAAGGAGAATGTTAGGTTCATTGTGTGCTAGCACGATTTCCTTGAACCTAATTGAATCTAATTCAAATCAATCGAACTAGGTTAGTTCAATTGATGATATCCAAATCCAAACCCTTATTTGTGTGACCCAATTAGATTCAATTCTATATGGTAATGGGATATGTCATGATCTCCATCATCGACATCATCAAAACTCTTTTCGATGGATCAGAACTCTTCTGATTCACACAACTAGAATGATCGATCATCCAAATCATTCTAATTGTGACCAAAATTCATCAGTGACACCTAGCAGTATATAGTAGCAACCCATCAGAACTAAAAACGAACCTCTCGGTGCAGCTACTTATGTGATTAAGTTCTTCTATCTTGAGCCCCAATCAGATTAGGGTTAAGGTGAACCATCACACCCTAATTTCTATCATATGATTTAATCATTCGATTCAAGTCCGATGTGAAAACCTTAATAGAAATACTTTCTATTATTTCACTCTCTATCATGGCCATGGGCTTATGGACTTGATTCTCATGATCATCATTGGGTTGCTCCTAATCCACCAAGGTAGATAGATTCCATCTTAGTGCAATCCAATTCCTATCATGAACATGCTATAGCCAACATATACCTTAGGATTTCGAATGGCTAGGAGACTGAGCATGGTGTAGTCAAACTATAACACCCTCAAGCTAAACTGTCGATGCACCTCAGGTCAAAGAATCAGACATACCACTGTAGCTTTGAGTCAGTCAACAATGAGAAGGTAGACTTTCTTATGACTACTCGAGGTGGTCACTCTCAGTGCCCTCATTCTCTAATGAGTACCTATACTCTCGCTTCGATGTCTCTACACCATAGACTCAAGACTCATCTACTATAAAGAAGCGATTGTACACTAACCTTCCATATCAATCACCATCCTCATGATGATCCTATGGTCAGGAGCATTTTATGAGTTAATAATGAAAATTCTTGTCTTAAATTTTCAACTCTTGAAAATAAGAATTATCATTATCATTAACTCAAGGGATGTATCACAGACACTAAATACACATATATGATAGTAAATAATCTATTTTATTATTTATAATCAAAATTAGAATTTTGCCCCTATAAGTGTTTTACAAGTGTCAGCCAATTCTGGCTTCTAGGGCACACATATCTAACAAACTTTCACTTGACCTAAAGCCAATTGGGTACAAATCTAGGTCCCATCTTCTCAAGATGGGCTTCAATCTTCTACTGGCCTAACAACTTTGTAAGTGGGTCCGCCGCATTATCTGCAGAGTCGACTCTCTTGATCTTGATGTAATCCTTCTCGAGGTAATCGCGGATGGGTGGTATTGCCGCTCGATGTGCATGGATTTCTGGTGAGAACTCAACTCCTTAGCAAGGGCTATGGCGCCATTGTTGTCACAGTACAGAGGAATGGCATCTAATGGCATCACTCCAATCTCTATGGCGAACTTCTTATACCAGAATGCCTTCTTTGTAGCTTCTGATGTAGCGATTTATTCTACTTTCATGGTGGAATTTGCTATCACTGTCTGCTTCAAACATTTCCAACTGACAACTCCACCATTGCATACAAACAGACTCCCAAATGTGGACTTTCGATCATCTACATTGGACATAAAGTTCGAGTCTGTATAACCCTGGACTTGGAGTTCCCTATTACAAAAGACCAATAATATATCGTTAGTTCTTCTCAAGTACTTAAGGATATATTTCATAGAAGTCCAGTGTTCTTCACCTGGATTCGACTGATATCTTCTCGTGACACTCACGACATGGGCTATATCAGGTCGTATACATAACATGACATACATGAGGCTCCTTATTGCTGAGGCATAAGGGATCTTGCTCATGCGTTCTATTTCCTCAAGTATGCCAGAGCACATCTTCTTGGAAAGATGAATACCATGTCTGAAGGATACTAAACCCCTTTTAGAGTTTTTCATGCTAAACCTCTTTAGCACTTCCTCTATGTACATCTTCTATGAAAGTCCTAGCATCCTAGTTGGTCTATCTCTATAGACCAAATTCCCAGAATAAAGGATGCTTCTCCTAGGTCTTTCATGCAGAATTCTTTAGATAACCACATTTTAACTGTGGTCAACATGGGAATATCATTCCCAATAAGGAGGATGTCATCTACGTACAATATGAGGAAGACAACAGCGCTCCCACTGACCTTTTTGAAGACACATGGCTCCTCCTCCTTCTTGATGAAATCAAATATTTTGATCACATCATTGAAACGAGTATTCCAGCTTCGAGATGCTTGCTTAAGTCCATATATGGACCTTTGCAGCTTGCAAACCTTGTGATCATCATCACTGGATGTGAAACCTAGCGACTGTTCCATATAGATATCTTCCTTAAGATATCCATTAAACAATGTCGTTTTCATGTCCATTTGCCATATTTCACAATCGAAATAGGCTGCAACAGCAAGCAATGTTCGAATGGTTTTTAGCATAGTTACTAGCGAAAAGGTATCCTAATAGTCAATGCCTTTGCATTGACTATAATCTTTTGCCACTAATCTAGCTTTGAATGTCTCCACATTCCCATTTGCACCAATCTTTCTCTTGTAGATCCATTTACATGAAGGGAAATCCTGATTTCTCGATCCAGGTTCGTTCAGATCTGATCAGATAAAGAGATATATTTCAAAAATTTTCTCTTTGATCTATATCAGATCTGGGATGTTTTAAATTTGATTAATATTATTTTAATAAATAAAATAAATAAGAATAAATTAAATCAAATTTAATTTACCTGATTTGGGTAATCCTATTACCCTGTTGATGATCCTGTATGCAGCGGAAGGTTCTGGATCTAGCCACGCAAGTGCCTGGCCTCTATCGATATCCACTTAGGCTGGATCTAGAGATCCTCTTCTTCTCTATCACATCTCCAAAAATTAGATCTGGATCTGATCTGGAGGATCTTCAAAACTTCTTTTGAAGATCAGCAGTTGTCCTTTGCAGCAGCGCAGCCTTCTTGCTTTTGATCGCCTTTCTCTTGCTTGAATCGCACCAACAAAAATCCAAAACTCCTTTTGGATGTGGAGAGCAAGGGGAGAAGGTGGTTTGGCATAGAGAAGGAGGGGAGAGGCAGCCTTGGAGCGTATGGAAACCCTTATCTCAATCATATCATGTTAAAATCTGAGTTGGGTATAGGGTCTTATTTATAGACTAGCTGTGATCCAACTCCTCTTCTTCCCAACCAATCACAACCCTTTGTGAAATCAGATCTAAATCTGATTGGTGGGAATAGAGTCCCCTGGATTCCTCCTTAGAGGGCACCTAAGACCAGTCAAACTGGATTCTTAGAAGAACTCTAATTGGAATCCAAAAGGGAGGTGGAGTCCTTGTCCAACAAGGACTCCTAGGCACCTCCAACTTGGGCACACCCTAGGGTGGAAAGTCAAAGTGTCAATGGTCAACGTTTGACCAGTCAAAGTGTAGACTTTTGACCAAAGTCAAAGAACAAGAAATGGCAGGTGACCAAAAATGGCAGGTAATGTCTTATAAAATAAGACAACCTATTTCTGACTTGGACAACCTCCAGTCAGACCATATGAAGGCCTCTGATTGAGCACAAACTCCTTTGGCTCAGACAGGACAACTTATTTATGATAGCAAAAGAAGAACGTTAGGTTCAATCGAGTGCTAGCACGATTTTCTTGAACCTAATTGAATCTCATTCAGATCAATTGAACTAGATCAGTTCAATTGATGATCACCAGATTCAAACCCTTGTTTGTGTGACCCAGTTAGGTTCAGTTCTGTATGGTAATGGGATATGTCATGATCTCTATCATCGACATCATCGAAACTCCTTTCGATGGATCAGAACTCTTCTGATTCGAACAGCTAGAATGATCGATCATCTAAATCATTCTAATTGCTCCCAAAATCCACCAGTGACACCTAGCAGTATATGGTGGCAACCCATCAGAGCTGAATGCGAACCTCTTGGTGCAGCTACCTGTGTGATTCAAGTTCTTCTATCTTGAGCCCCGATCAGATTAGGGTTAAGGTAAACTCGTCAAACCCTAGTCTCTGTCATATGATGTAATCATTCGATTCGAGTCCAATGTGAAAATCTAAATAGAAACTCTTTCTATTATTTCACTCTGCCATGGCCATGGGCTTGATTGATTCTCATATTATCATAGGGCTGCTCCTCTACCACCGAGGTAGATAGATTCCATCTTGATGCCATCCAGTTCCTACAATGAACATGCTATAGCCAACATACACCTCAGGGTTCCATATGGCTAGGAGACCGAGTAATGGTGTAGTCAAACTATAACACCCTCAAGGTGAACTGCCGATGCACCTCAGGTCAAAGAACCAGACACACTACTGCAGCATCGAGTCAGTCATTGACGAGAAGGTAGACTCCCTAATGACTACTCGAGGTGGTCACGCTCAGTGCCCTCGTTCTCTAACGAGTACCTATACTCTCGCTCCGGTGTCTCCACACCATAGACTCAAGACTCATCTACTAAAGAGAAGCGATTGTACACCAACCTTCCGGATCAATCACCATCCTCGTGATGATCCTATGGTCGGAGCAATTTTATGAGTTAATAATGATTATTCATGTCTTAAATTTTCAACTCTTGAAAATATGAATTATCATTACCATTAACTCAAAGGATGTATCACAGACACTAAATACACATATGTGATAGAAAATAACCCATTTTATTGATTTTAGTCAAAATTATAATTTTGCCCCTAGAAGTGTATTACAAGTGTCAGCCAATTCTGGCTTCTAGGGCACATATATCTAACAATCTCCCACTTGTCCTAAAGCCAATTGGCTACAAGTCTAAGTCCCATCTTCTCAAGGTGGGCTTCGATCTTCTGCTGGCCCAACGGCTTTGTAAGTGGGTCTGCCACATTATCTGTGGAGTTGACCTCTCTTGACCTCGACGTAACCCTTCTTGAGGTAATCAATGGATGGGGTAGATATCACTGCTATGTTTGCTTGAAACTCTTCCAGCTGACAGCACCACCATTGCACACAAACAGACTCCAGATGTCGACTTTCGATCATCTATATCAGGACATGAAATCCGAGTCTGTGTATCCCTGGACTTGGAGTTCTCCATTACCAAAGACCAACATCATATCCTTAGTTCTTCTCAAGTACTTAAGGATACATTTCACAGAAGTCCAGTGTTCTTCACCTGGATTTGACTGATATCTGCTTGTGACACTCACAGCATGGGCTATATCAGGTCGTGTACATAGCATGGCATACATGAGGCTCCCTATTGCAGAAGCATAAGGGATCTTGCTCATGCGTTCTATTTCCTCAGGTGTGCTAGGGCACATCTTCTTGGAAAGATGAATACCATGTCTGAAGGGTATTAATCCCCTCTTAGAGTTTTCCATACTAAACCTCTTTAGTACTTCCTCTATGTACATCTTCTGTGAAAGTCCTAGCATCCTATTCGGTCTATCCCTATAGACCTTAATTCCTAGAATAAAGGATGCTTCACCTAGGTCTTTCATGGAGAATTCCTTGGACAACCATATTTTGACTGTCGTCAACATGGGAATATCATTCCCAATAAGGAGGATGTCATCCACGTACAATACGAGGAAGACAACAGCGCTCCCACTGATCCTTTTTGAAAACACATGGTTCCTCTTCATTTTTGATGAAACCAAACTTTTTGATCACATCATTGAAACGAGTGTTCCAGCTCCGAGATGCTTGCTTAAGTCCATATATGGACCTTTGCAGCTTGCAAACCTTGTGATCAGTATCACTGGATGTGAAACCTAGCGGCTGTTCCATATAGATATCTTCCTCAAGATATCCATTTAGGAATGCCGTTTTCACGTCCATTTGCCATATTTCATAATCGAAATAGGCTGCAACGGCAAGCAATGTGCGGATGGATTTTAGCATAGCCACTGAGGAAAAAGGTATCCTGATAGTCAATGCCTTCGCGTTGACTATAACCTTTTGCCACTAGTCTAGCCTTGAATGTCTCCACATTCCCATCTGCACCAATCTTTCTCTTGAAGATCCATTTACACCCAATAGGTACTATACCTTCTGGTGGATCTACCAAGGTCCAGACTTGGTTTGAGTGCATCGAGTCAATTTCTGACTGCATTGCCTCTAGCCATTTCTCGGAGTCGATATCTGATATCGCCTCATTGTAGGTTTTGGGATCATCACCATGAGCACCATTACCTACGAGGAACATTTCCTCTACTTCCTCTGAAATAATACCTAAGTATCTTTCAGGGGGATGGAAAACTCTTTCCGATCTACGAGGTGGAGGAGGTAGTGTTCTTATTGGCTCAACCTGATTTGGTTCCAATTGGTCCTTAGCTCGTTGTACTTGTGAGACTTTCTCATCAAGCTTGAATCTGCTTTCCAATGCCGCTATCTTGAATAAACTATTTTTCAAGAAAGATGGCATGTCGACTCACAATCACATTGTGGTCTTCTGGAATGTAGAAATAGTATCCTAATGACTCTTTAGGATATCCTATGAATCGAGCTCTAAAGGACCTAAACTCTAACTTGTCCGCTTGTTGTCTTTTGACATGAGCCGGACAACCCCAAATTCTGAGATGACTCAGACTTGGTTTCTTACCATGCCATATCTCATACGGTGTGGTAGGAACGGTTTTAGAGGAAACCCTATTCAGTAGATAAATTGAAGTTAACAATGAGTGTCCCCAAAGAAAATCAGGGAGGTCTGTGAAGCTCATCATGGATCGAACCATATCCAATAGAGTCCGATTTCTCCATTCTGAAACCCCGTTGAGTTGAGGTGTTCCTGGTGGAGTCCATTGAGAGACTATGCCATTTTCCTTTAGATAGTCTAGGAATTTTCGGCTAAGGTATTCACCTCCTCGATCTGATCGAAGAACCTTAATGGGTTTTTCCTAGTTTGTTTTTTCTACTTCATGTCTGAATTCTTTGAACTTTTCAAAAGCTTCAGACTTGTGTCTCATAAGATACACATACCCATACCTAGACAGATCATCGGTAAAGGTAATGAAGTAGACAAAATTGCCTCTAGCCGGCACATCAAATGGGCCGCACACATCAGTATGTACTAGGGCAAGGAGATCTGTGGCCCTTTCCCCATGTCCAACAAAAGGGAGTTTAGTCATTTTGCCTTGAAGACAAGATTCACAAGTTGGATATGACTCGGAAAGTCAATGGACTCAATAGCCCATTTTTCTCCAATTTGTTGATCCTATCTTCTGCTATATGACCTAATCTCAGGTGCCATAGATATCTGTCGTTTGGACTATCCCTAGGTCGTTTGGCATTCACGTTTTGCTCGATAGTTAGAAATAGGTACATCAATATGTAGCTGATAAAGACCATTAATAAGGAAACCATTTGCAATTTTATTTCTTTCATAAAGAATGTTACAATGGTCCTTAAAGAAGGTAATCACATAGCCTTCTTGTGCTAAGCATGAAACAGAAATCAAATTCCTGCTAGCTGCAGGCACATAATAACAGTCTTTCAAAACTAAGTCTAAACCAGATGGTAATCGAAGAGGGTATGTTCCCACGGCTACTGCAGCAACTCTTGCTCCATTACCGACACGTAGGATCATGTCTCCATCCCTCAGCCTCCTGCTATCCTCAAGACCCTGCATGGAAGTGCACAGATGAGCACTAGAACCAGAGTCAAGCACCCAACTGGATGCAGAAGAAACCGTAAGGTTAGACTCAATAACGAGCATACCTCCAGAAGGACCTTCCTTCTTGTTCTTCAGGGTGGCCAGGTAAGTAGGGCAGTTCCGCTTCCAATGGCCGTCGCTGTTGCAATGGAAACACTTTTCTTTGACATCGGCCTTTTCTTCTTCGGCTTCTGCCTTCTTCTTCTTTGATCCTTCCACCTTTTGCTTTTTCACAGACTTCTTTTTCTTTCCATAAGACTTTCTTTTGGAAGAAGTCCGTTCCATAGCAAGAACTGAGCCTTTAGAACCTTTCATAGAAAGCTCAGCGGTAACCAGCATATTCATTAATTCGGCCAAGGAATTTTGAAGTTTATGCATGTGGTAATTCATGATGAATTGCCCATATGCATCAGTCAAGGATTGCAGAATAATATCGTTCTGCAGGTCCAAGTCTAACTTCACACCGAGCTTCTCAAGCTCTTCCATGTCCTTGATCATTGTCAGACAGTGATCTTGGACTGACTGCCCATCACGCATCTTAGCCTTAAAAAGTCATTTCGTGACTTGATATTTGGCTGCGCGACTCTGTTCACCAAACATCTCCTACAGGTGAGCCAACATTTGGCGAGCAGTCCCGATATCTTCATGTTGGCGCTGGAGCTCATCAGACATCGAGCCCAACATGTAATATCTGGCCTTATTATCTTCGTCTATCCATTTTTCCAGAGACGCTCTCTGTTCAATGGATGGACGGGCTGGTAAGGTGGGAGGGTCCTGGTCCAAAACATGGGTTAACTTCTCAGAACCCAAAATAATTTTGTAGTTCCTGAGCCAATCTTTATAATTGGGTCCAGTCAGTCTATGTGTGTCCAGGATACGTGCCAATGGGTTGGACGCAGATATTTTCCTATAGAGAGTCAAAGATTCTAGTTAGATACTTGTAATTTTGACTTGACCAATTTATTTAGGGATTTTATTTTTAAACAAATTAGCTCCCACTATTTTCTCGGATCCCTACACTCCCTCTGTAGAGATGCAAAAATCTCCATGATTAATGATTTCTAGTGGGTGGTGCGGTCTCACCAACTGACTCATCACCTCACCTAACAGTTATTGGTGATGGGTTAGCCAATGAGTGAACAACTCTTGTTCAATGATTCTCTAATCATGGTGCACCCAAACTTGGTCTCTAATTCATGAATCTCACCGTATCCGAAAATATTGATCCACTCCTTAGTTAAGTCAGACCCACCATTTGCATAGACTGGGTTCCTAATTGAGTCTCTCACCGTATCCAAAATATTGAGCCCAACTCATCCTCCAGCCCATAGCATCCAATGCCTAATAGACATGGTTGCATCTTCCCGGTGCAACTGAGCCACTGTATCCAGCCGAGAACAATCAACCCCGGGAAGGGCCCGCACATCTACAATGGTGGAAGACCTCAGACTTAATCTTTTCTTAGGGAAGAATTGATTCAGGTCTCATTAAACTAGACTTGTCATAGTCATAACAATTATGACTAACCTAGTGGCATGGGTTAGCTCGGATTATTGACCACCTCAGATCAGAACTGTGTCAACAGATATGGCCAGGTAAGTGAGATCGGTGGAAGGAATATGCCATTAACTCGTACAAGAATGCATTCAGGTCGAGTAGCTTCCAATTAAAAACCAGTCGGTCGTATGTGCCAAACTTACCTTAGACACCAAATTGTTGAGTCCAGAACCAATTGGGTTAGCCTACAATCCAGACTCTAACCTCTGAGCCTAATTAGGTCTTGCTTGATCGTGACTCGATCTTGACCCAGACTTAATCCTATTAGGCTGGTCAATTTAAGCATTGTTGATCCCATCTAACCAACTCTTGATTCGGTTTGATCAACCGCTTAGACCTAATTGAGCTACCCAAGCCCGAACCCAGTATTATGAATATGTCTTAGATCTGAAATTCTCAATTTTAGACCTAATTAATATTCCATAATCTTAATTCTTAATTAAGTAGGGTTCATAAACAAAATATGCACAATAAATCCTAGGGTTTCAGGATCTAGGGTTTTGCAGAAAGTAAGTTTTGGGTTTCTGATTAAGGACGAACACGCAGCACCCCTACACATCATAAGAACACCCCATCGAATGGAAGAGAGGGCCTTTAAATCCTTCTTCATTCTTATGACCGGACGGCCAAGAGGAACGCCTTAATCAGGAACATGCAATACTACAAAACAGTTTTAGATCTATATCATATATCTCATATACAAATTAGATCTAATCATGGCATATTTTGCATACATCTCATGTATCGAATCATGCATATTTTCAGATCTAAATTATCTCATAATAATCTAAAAAATTAGATTTAAATTGATCTAATCAAAATAAATTCTAATCTAGACAACTATGTAGAACTATTCTACAACTAGTCTAGACATGCATCAATCATATCTCATATGATGTTTAAAATTAAATAATTTTTATTTGCTATTTTTTAGATGTTATTATAATAATTATAATATCAAAAAATAGTAAATAAATAGATCTAAAATATGATTTAATCAGAATTAAATCAAAAACATGCAAGACTATTCTATAGAACTATTCTATTTTAGAACTAGTCATGCATATTTTCTAATCTTAGATCCAAATCATTTAATTTTAATTTTTTCTGATTTCAGATCTGATCACATCTCATGTGACATCTAAAATCACTTATTTTTTAATTAAAATAAATTTAAAATTAGATCTAAATACTTTTAGAACCATTGGCTCTGATACCAGTTGAAGGAAAATCCTGATTTTCCGGATCCAGGTTCGTTCAGATCTGATCAGATCAAGAGATATATTTTAAAAAATTTTCTCTTTGATCTATATTAGATCTGAGATATTTCAGATCTAATTCTTATTATTTTAATAAATAAAATAAAATAAAGATAAATTAAATCAAATTTAATTTACCTGATTTGGGTAATCCTATTACCCGTTGATGATCCTGTATGCAGCGGAAGGTTCTGGATCTAGCCACGCAAGCGCCTGGCCTCTACCGGTATCCACTCAGGGCTTGGATCTGGAGATCCTCTTCTTCTCTATCACATCTCCAAAAATTAGATCTGGATCTGATCTGGAGGATCTTCAAAACTCCTTTTGAAGATCAGCAGTCGTCCTTTGCAGCAGTGCAGCCTTCTAGCTTTTGATCGCCTTTCTCTTGATTGAATCGCACCAACCAAAATCCAAAACTCCTTTTGGACGTGGAGAGGAGAGGGAGAAGGTGGTTTGGCATGGAGGAAGGAGGGGAGAGGCAGCCTTGGGGCGTATGGAAATTTGATTCTCAATTCATTTCATTTTAATCTGAGTTGGGCGCAGGGTCTTATTTATAGACTATGCTGTGATCCAACTCCTCTTCTTCCCAACCAATCACAACCCTTTGTGAAATCAGATCTAAATCTGATTGGTGGGAATAGAGTCCCTTGGATTCCTCCTTAGAGGGTGCACCTAAGACCAGTCAAAGTTGGTTCTTAGGAGAACTCTAATTGGAATCCAAAAAGGAGATGGAGTCCTTGTCCAACAAGGACTCCTAGGCGCCTCCAACTTGGGCACACGCCTAGGGTGGCGTGCGCCCTCCTCCTTGCCAGGTTCTGGCAGGGGGACAGGCCCCCACCAGCTCTCCAATAGGTGCATGACATGTGGTCAAAAGTCAAAGTGTCAATGGTCAACATTTGACCAGTCAAAGGTAGACTTTTGACCAAAGTCAAAGAACAAGAAATGGCAGGTGACCAAAAATGGCAGGTAATGTCTTACAAAATAAGACAACCTTTTCTGACTTGGACAACCTCCAGTCAGACCATATGAAGGCCTCTGATTGAGCACAAACTCCTTTGGCTCAGTCAGGACAACTTATTTATGATAGCAAAAGAAGAACGTTAGGTTCAATCGAGTGCTAGCACGATTTTCCTTGAACCTAATTGAATCTCATTTCAGATCAATTGAACTAGGATCAGTTCAATTGATGATCACCAGATTCAAACCCTTGTTTGTGTGACCCAGTTAGGTTCAGTTCTGTATGGTAATGGGATATGTCATGATCTCTATCATCGACATCATCGAAACTCCTTTCGATGGATCAGAACTCTTCTGATTCGAACAGCTAGAATGATCGATCATCTAAATCATTCTAATTGCTCCCAAAATCCACCAGTGACACCTAGCAGTATATGGTGGCAACCCATCAGAGCTGAATGCGAACCTCTTGGTGCAGCTACCTGTGTGATTAAGTTCTTCTATCTTGAGCCCCGATCAGATTAGGGTTAAGGTGAACTCGTCAAACCCTAGTTTCTGTCATATGATGTAATCATTCGATTCGAAGTCCGATGTGAAAATCTAAATAGAAACTCTTTCTATTATTTCACTCTGCCATGGCCATGGACTTCTGGACTTGATTCTCATGATTATCATAGGGCTGCTCCTCTACCACCGAGGTAGATAGATTCCATCTTGATGCAATCCAGTTCCTACAATGAACATGCTATAGCCAACATACACCTCAGGGTTCCATATGGCTAGGAGACCGAGTAATGGTGTAGTCAAACTATAACACCCTCAAGGTGAACTGCCGATGCACCTCTCAGGTCAAAGAACCAGACACACTACTGCAGCATCGAGTCAGTCATTGACGAGAAGGTAGACTCCCTAATGACTACTCGAGGTGGTCACGCTCAGTGCCCTCGTTCTCTAACGAGTACCTATACTCTCGCTCCGGTGTCTCCACACCGTAGACTCAAGACTCATCTACTAAAGAGAAGTGATTGTACATCAACCTTCCGGATCAATCACCATCCTCGTGATGATCCTATGGTCAGGAGCAATTTATGAGTTAATAATGATTATTCATGTCTTAAATTTTCAACTCTTGAAAATATGAATTATCATTGCCATTAACTCAAAGGAAGTATCACAGACACTAAATACACATATGTGATAGAAAATAACCCATTTATTGATTTTAGTCAAAATTATAATTTTGCCCCTAGAAGTGTATTACAAGTGTCAGCCAATTCTGGCTTCTAGGGCACATATATCTAACATTACACCCAATAGGTATTATACCTTCTGGTGGATCTACCATGGTCCAGAATTGGTTTGAGTGCTGTGAGTCATTTTTTGACTTTATTGCCTCTAACCATTTCTTGGAGTCGATATATGATATCGCCTCGTTATAGGTTTTGGGATCATCACTAAGAATTCCATTACCTACTAGGAATATTTTTTCTACATCCTCTGAAATAGTACCTAAGTACCTCTCAGAGGGACGAAAAATCTCTTCCGATCTACAAGGTGGAGGAGGTAGTGTATGGATTTGGCTTAACCTGATTTGGTTTCATATAGTCCTTAGCTCGTTGCTCTTGTGAGACTTTCTCTTCGAGCTTGATCTACTTTCCAATGCCACTATCTTGAATAAACTATTTTTCAAGAAAGATGGCATGTTGACTCACAATCACATTATGATCTTCTAGAATGTAGAAATAATATCCTAATGGTTCTTTAGGATATCCTACGAATCGAGCTCTAAAGGACCTAAAGTCTAACTTGTCCGCTTGTTGTCTTTTGACATGAGTCGGACAACTCCAAATTCTGAGATGACTCAGACTTGGTTTCTTACCATGCCATATCTCATATGATGTGGTAGGAATGGTTTTAGACGAAATCCTATTTAGTTAGTATATTGTAGTTAACAAACAGTATCTCCAAAGAAAATCAGGGAGGTCTGTGAAGCTCATCATGGATCGGACCATATCTAATAGGATTCGATTCCTCTGTTCTGAAATCCCGTTGAGTTGAGGTGTTCCAGGTGGAGTCCATTGAGAAACTATGCCATTTTTCTTGAGATATTCCAAGAATTTTCGACTAAGGTATTCACCTCCTCGATCTGATCGATGAACCTTAATGGGTTTTTCAGTTTACTTTTCTACTTTATGTCTGAACTCCTTGAACTTTTCAAAGACTTCAGACTTGTGTCTCATAAGATACACATACCCATACCAAGATAAATCATTGGTAAAGGTT
This sequence comes from Cocos nucifera, assembly GCA_006176705.1. Classification (NCBI taxonomy): domain Eukaryota; kingdom Viridiplantae; phylum Streptophyta; class Magnoliopsida; order Arecales; family Arecaceae; genus Cocos; species Cocos nucifera. The sequence continues at coordinate 233,790 of QRFJ01001296.1, read as the reverse complement.
ATGAAGTGACTAGGTTCCCTCTAGTCGGCACATCAAATAGGCCGCACACATCAGTATGTACTAGGGCAAGAAGATCCATGGCCCTTTTCCCATGTCCTACAAAAGGGAGCTTAGTCATTTTGCCATGAAGACAGGATTCACAAATTGGATATGACTCGAAAGTCAATGGACTCAATAGCCTGATTTTCTTTAAATTGTTAATCCTATCTTCTACTATATGACCTAATCTTAGGTGCCATAGATACCTATCATTTAGACTATCCCTAGCTCGTTTTGATTTTATGGCATTCACATTTTGCTTAAAATTAAAAATAGATACATCAACATGTAACTGATAAAGATCATTAATAAGTAAACCACTTGCAATTTTATTTCTTTCATAAAGAATGTTACAATGGTCCTTAAGAAAACTAATTACATAGCCTTCTAATGCAAGGCAAGAAATAGAAATAAAATTCCTGCTTGCTGCAGGCATATAATAACAGTCTTTTAACACTAAGTCTAAACTAGATGGTAGTCCAAGGGGGTATGTTCCCACGACCACGACAGCAACTCTTGCTTCATTTTTGATGTGTAGGATCATCTCACCATCCCTCAGCCTCCTGCTATTCTCAAGATCTTGCATAGAAGTGCACAAGTGAGCACTAGAACCAGAGTCAAGCACCCAACTGGATGCAGAAAAAATCGTAAGATTAGACTCAATAATGAGCATACCTCCAGAAGGACCTGCCTCCTTTTTCTTTAGGATAGCTAGGTAAGTAGGGCAGTTCCACTTTCAGTGGCCATCATTGCTGCAATGGAAATACTTTTTTTTGTCAGCGGCCTTCTTTTTTGGCTCTGCTTTTTTCTTCTTTCCTCCTTCCATCTTTTGCTTTTTCATAGACTTCTTCTTTTTTCCAAAAGACTTTCTCTTAGAAGAAGTCCATTCCATAGCAAGCGCTGAGCCTTTAGAACCTTTCATGGAAAGCTCAGTGGTGACCAGCATGTTCATAAGTTCGGTCAGGGAGTTTTGAAGTTTATGCATATGGTAGTTCATGATGAACTGCCCATACGCATCGATCAAGGATTGCAGAATTATATCATTCTGTAGATCCAAGTCCAACCTCACTCTGAGCTTCTCAAGCTCTACCATGTCCTTGATCATCATCAGACAATGATCTTGGACTAACTGCCCATCATGCATCTTAGCCTTGAACAGTCGTTTAGTGACTTGATACTTGACTGCATGACTCTATTCACCAAACAACTCCTGTAGGTGAGCCAACATTTGACGAGCAGTCCTGATATGTTCATGTTAGTGCTGAAGTTCATCAGACATTGAGCCCAATATGTAGTATCTGGCCTTGTTATCATCGTCAGTCTACTTATCTAGAGATGCTCTCTACTCAGTGGATGGACGAGCTGGAGAGTCTTGGTCCAGTACATGAGTTAACTTCTCAGAATCCAAAATGATTTTGAAGCTCCGGATCCAATTCTTGTAATTTGGTCTGATCAGTCTATGGGTGTCCAGGATTCATGCTAGTGGGTTGGATGCAGATATTTTCCTATACAGAGTTAAAGTTTCTAGTTAGATATTGTAATTAAGACTTAACCAATTTGTTTAAGGATTTTATTTTTAAACAAATTAGCTCCCACTATTTTTTTGGATCCCTACACTTTCTTTGTAGAGATGCAAAAATCTTCACGATTACTGATTTCTAGTGGGTGGTGCAGTCCCACTAACTGACTCATCACCTCACCTAACAGTTATTGATGATGGGTTAGCCAATGAGTGTACAACTCTTGTTCAATGATTATCTAATCATGGTGCACCTTAACTTGGTCTTTAATTCATGAATCTCACCATGTCCGAAATATTGATCCACTCCTTAGTTAAGTCAGACCCACCATTTGCACAAACTGAATTTCTAATTGGGTCTCTCACCGTATTTGGAATATTGAGCCCAATTCATCCTCCAGCCCATAGCATCCGATGCCTAATAGACATGGTTGCATCTTCCTGATGTAACTGAGCCACTGTAACCAGTCGAGAATAATCAACCCCGGGAAGGGTCTGCACATCTATAATGGTGGAAGACCTTGACTTAAACTTTTCTTAGGGAGATTTGATTTAGGTCTCATTAAACTAGACTTGACATAGTCATAACCATTATGACTAACCTAGTGGCATGGGTTAGCTCGGATTATTGACCACCTCAGATCAGAACTGAGTCAACAAACATGGCCAGGTAAGTGAGATCAGTGGAAGGGATATGCCATTAACCCGATAAGAATGCATTCGAGTCGAATACCTCCCAATTAAAAACCAGTCGATCATATCTGCCAAACTTACCTTAGACACCAAATTATTGAGCCAGAACCAATCGGGTTAGCCTATAATCTAGACTCTAACCACTGAGCCTAATTAGGTCTTAGCTTGATCGATCACATTCATGACTCGATCCTAGCCCAGACTTAATCCTATTAGGCTGGTCAATTTTAGCAGTATTGATCCCATCTAATCAACTCCTGATTCAATTTGATCAACCGCTTAAACCTAATTGAGCTACCCAAGCCCGAACCCAATTTTATGAACATGTCTTAGATCTGAAAATTCTTAATTTTAGACCTAATATATTTCATAATCTTAATTTTTAATTAAGTTTAGGGTTCAAAAATAAAACATGCAAATAAGATCCTGGGATTTTAGGATCTAAGATTTTGCAGAAAGTATGTTTTCAATTTTTGATTAAGAACGAACGTGCAGCACCCCTACACATCATAAGAACACTCCATCGAATGGAAGGAGAGAGTCTTTAAATCCTACTTTATTCTTATGACCGGATGGCCAAGGGGAATGCCTTAATCAGAAATACAACTAATCTACAAAAATAATTAGATCTAAGCATATATTTCATATAAGAAAATTGATCTAATTAAAACATATTTTATATACATCATATCATGCATATTTTTTAATTTAAATTATCTCATAATTATTTAAAAAATTAAATTTAAATTTGATCTCATCAAATAAGATTTAATCTAGACCTATTTGTAGAACTATTCTACAACTAGTCTAATCATGCAACTATTATATCTCATATGAACAAATTTAATTTAATTTATTTTTTATTTTTAGATCCAATTATAACATTTATAAGATCAAAAAATAGCAAATAAGTAGATCTAAAAATCATATTTAATCAAATAAAAATCAAGATTATACAAGACTACACATTGAATAATTCTATTCCTAGTCTAGTTATGTATCTCATATAAATTAGATCTAGATTAATTAATTTTAATTTTTTATTTTTCTAATTTTAGATCTAATCACATCTCATGTGATATCTAAAATCATTAATTTATTAGATTAAATTAGATCCAAATAAATTTAATGGAAACCTGGCTCTGACCTATAGGTTCCAAGATCGCAATCTGGCTCTGATACTAGTTGAAGGAAAAATTCTGATTTCCCAGGTTAGGTTCGTTCAAATCTGATTGGATCAAGAGGCATATTTCAAAAATTTTTTCTTAGATTTAGATCAGATCTAATATTTTTTAGATCTAATTTTATGATCTAATAAATAAAAAAATTAAATTAAATTAAATTTAAATTAGTTTTACCTTGATATGGGTAATCCGATTACACATTGATCATCCTACTGATTGCTTGAGGTTCTGGATCTAGCCACGTAAGTGCCTGGCCTCTACCGATATCCACTTGGGTTGGATCTGAAGATCTTCTCTTTCTCTTTCTTTTTTTTAAAAATTAGATCTAGATCTGATTTGAAAAATCTTTAAAAACTCCTTTTGAAGATGTGCAGCTTTCTCTTATAGCAGGGCTGCCATCTTGCTTTCCTGTCGCCTTTTGATTGCCTGAATCGCACCAAACTCATGTCCAACTTTTCTTGGGCATGGAGAGGAGGGAGAGGATCTGAAGATGACGTGGAAGGGGAGAGGGGCGGTCTTGGAGCATGGCTAGGAGAAAACTCTTGAAAAAGTGGGTGCAGATAGGTCTTTATATAGACCCTGCTGCACCACATAGTGCCACATCACCCCGACCAATCATGTTGCTTCATACAATCAGATCTAAATCTGATTGGTGGGATGACATCATCTGATCCAATTAGATGAGAGATCCATAGATTCATCCTAAGGTAGCGCCTAAGACTGGTCAAAGTCTATTGATGAGGGTCACCTAGTTTGAATCTAAGAAGCAACCTGGAATCCCATCCATATGGGACTCCAAGCATCCCTATCCATGGGCGCACGCCATCCTAAGCATGTGCCCCCTCCTTTCCAAAATTCAGTAAGGGGACGATCCCCTATCTGCTCTTCAATAAGTGAATGACACATGGGCAGATGTCCAAGGGTCAAAGGTCAATGTTTGACCAAAGTCAAAGGACAAGAATTAACAGGTGACGAAAAATGGTAGGTATTGTCTTAAATTTATCTCATAAATTAAGATAATCCTTTTCTAATTTGGACAAGCTCCAGTCAGACTAGGCAAAGGTATCTGAGTGAGCACAAACTCATTTAGCTCAGTCAAAACAACTTTTATGAGAAGAAAAAGGAGAATGTTAGGTTCATCGTGTGCTAGCACGATTTTCTTGAACCTAATTGAATCTAATTCAAATCAATTGAACTGGATTAGTTCAATTGATGATATCTAGATCTAAACCCTTCTTTGTGTGATCCAGTTAGGTTCAGTTCTATATGGTAATGGGATTTGTCATGATCTCCATCATCGACATCATTGAAACTCTTTTCGATAGATCAGAACTCTTCTGATTCACACAACTAGAATGATCGATCATCCAAATCATTCTAATTGCTCCCAAAATCCACTAGTGATACCTAGCAGTATATGGTGGCAACCCATCAAAACTAAAAATGAACCTCTTGGTGTAGCTACTTGTGTGATTAAGTTCTTCTATCTTGAGCTCCAATCATATTAGGGTTAAGGTGAACTCATCAAACCCTAATTTCTATCATATGATTTAATCATTCGATTCAAGTTCGATGTAAAAACCTTAATAGAAACTCTTTCTATTATTTCACTCTCTGCCATGGCCATGGGCTTATGGACTTGATTCTCATGATCATCATAGGGCTGCTCCTCATCCACCGAGGTAGATAGATTCCATCTTGGTGCAATCCAATTCCTACAATGAACATGCTATAGCCAACATACACCTCAGGGTTTCAAATGGCTAGGAGATCGAGTCATGGTATAGTCAAACTATAACACCCTCAAGGTGAACTATCGATGCACCTCAGGTCAAAGAATCCGACATACCACTACAGCTTCGAGTCCGTCATCGACGAAAAGATAGACTTCCTTATGACTACTCGAGGTGGTCACGCTTAGTTCCCTCGTTCTCTAATGAGTATCTATACTTTCACTTCGATGTTTCTACATCGTAGACTCAAGACTCATCTACTATAAAGAAGCGATTGGAAACTAACCTTTCGGATCAATCACTATCCTCGTGATGATCCTATGGTCAAGAGCATTTTATGAGTTAATAATGAAAATTCTCGTCTTAAATTTTCAACTCTTGAAAATAAGAATTATCATTACCATTAACTCAAGGGATGTATCACAGACACTAAATATACATATGTGATAGAAAATAATTCATTTTATTATTTATAGTCAAAATTATAATTTTTCTCCTAGAAGTGTATTATAAGTGTCAGCCAATTCTGACTTCTTGGGCACACATATCTAACACTGACTTCTTATTGTTCAAGCTTGATTGGATCCGGAATAGTGTGTTCTACCATAAAATCGATCAGTACTTAAGCTTTAATAGATGGCCGAGGTTGAAACTTGATATCAAATTTAGTGAGCTGCTATTCTTTCGAAAGTATTTGGTCGATGAAGAACTGTCTTTACAAGTTGTTCTATGAGAAGCATCACCATATATCCTTAGAAATACGGTTGGAGCTTCCTAGCTGCAATCAATAAAGTATAGCTCAGCTTTTTCAATTTTGTATATCTTATTTCCGCATCTCTTAAAACTTGATTTATGTAGTAGATTGGCTTTTGAACTTTATTCTTCTCTCTCACTAGGACAGCTCCAATGGCCATAAGAGATACTACAAGATACAAGAACAACTCCTTGTTGGGTTCGGTCTTGGTAAGGAGGAGAGGTGAGTTGAGGTAGCTTTCTGGTTTCTTATAGGCTTGCCAACATTCAGGGATCCAGTAGAAGTTCTTTGGTTATTTGAGCATTTAGAAGAAGGGCATGCAGCATTCCGCCAATCTTGAAATGAAATGGTTCAAAACCACGATCTTTTCCTTTAAGCGCTGAACTTCTTTTATTATCCTGGGAACGGTCATCTCTTAGATGGCTCAAATCTTCTCTAAGTTTGCTTTGATGCCATGCCTCAACATCATGAACCTCAAGAACTTTTCTAAAGTCACCCCAAAAATGCATTTGGTTGGGTTCAATTTTATTCTGTACTTCTTAAGAGTGTTAAATGTCTCTTCCAGGTCTATAATGTAACTTCTTGAAGATCGACTTTTGACAAGCATATCATCTACATAAACCTCCATGTTGTGGTCGATATACTCCTTAAAGATTTTATTCACTAAGCACAGGTAGGTCACACCTGCATTTTTGAGTCCAAAGGACATAATCCTATAATAATAAAAACCACAGTCAATGATAAAAGCAATTTTTTTCTCAACTTTAGATACCATCCAGATTTAGTTATAGCTGAAGAAGGTATCCATGGAAGTGAAGAGCTCATGGCCTGAGGTTGAATCCACCGGTTAAGCAATTCTAAGTAAAGGGTGTTAGATGTGCATCCTAGAAGCCAGAATGACTAACACTTGTAATACACTTTTAAAGATAATTTTATAATTTTGACTATAAATTAATAAAAAAATTATTTTCTATCACAGTGTGTATTTAAAGTGTCTGTGATACATCCTTTGAGTTAATGGTAATGATAATTCATATTTTCAAGAGTTAAAAATTTAAAATATAAATTTTCATAATTAACTCATAAACTACTTCCGACCATAGGATCATCATGAGAATGGTGATCGATCTAGAAGATTGCTATACGATCGCTTTCTTAGGATAATTGTATTTTGAGTCTATGGTGTGGAGACATCAAAGCGAGAGTACAGGTACTCATTAGAGAATGAGGGCACTGAGCGTGACCACCTCGAGCAGTCATAAGAAAGTCTACCTTCTCGTTGATGACTGACTCGATGCTGCAGTGGTGTATTTGGTTCTTTAACTTAAGGTGTATCGATAGTTCACCTTGAGGTTGTTATAGTTTGACTATACCATAACTCAAACTTCTAGCCATTCGAAATCTTAAGGTGTATGTTGACTATAGCATGTTCATTATAGGAATTGGATTGCACCAATAGGGGATCGATCTACCTCGGTACATGAGGAGTAGCCTTATGCTAATCATAAGATTGAGTCCTTAAGCCCATGGCCATGATAGAGTGAAAATGTTAGAAAGAGTTTCTATTATATATTCACATTGGACTCGAATTGAATGATTAATTCATATGACAAATATTGGATTTGATGAGTTCACTTTAACCCTAATCTAGTCGGGGCTCAAGATAGAAGAACCCAATCACAGAGGTGGTTGCACCGAGAGGTTCACTTTCAATTCTGATGGATTACCATCATATACTGCTAGGTGTCACTGGTGTATTTTGAAAGCAATTAGAATGATTTAGATGATCGATCATTCTAATTGTATGAATCAAAAAAGTTCTAGACCATCGAAAGATGTTTTGATGATGTCAATGATAGAGATCATGACATGTCTCATTACCATACAGAACTGAACCTAACTAGGTCATACAAATAAGGGCTTGGGTCTGGATGTCATCAATTGGACTAACCCAATTCAATTGATTTAGATTAGATCCAATTAGGTTCAAGAAAATCATGCTAGTACATGATTGAGCCTAACATTCTTCTTTTGTAATCATTTTGGTTCATCTCGACTGAGCCAAAATTATTTGGGCTCACTTAGGAACCTTATCTTAACCTGATTGAAACTTGTCCAAATCAGAAAAGGATTGTCTTGATTCATTAGATAGATTTAAGACAACACCTGCAAATTCCTGTCATCTGGTAATTCCTATTTTTGGACATTGGTCAACAGTTAAACCTGCATACTTGGACATAGGGCCATGTCTCATGCGCCTATAGGAGAGCACCTGGTGCTCTTGTCCCCTTGCTAAAAGAGGTAAGAGAGGGTGCACGCCACCCTAGGCATGCACCCCATATGGATAAGGGATGGAGTCCCATATAGATGGGACTACAGGGTTTCTTGATGGTTTTAAATACTGATGTGCCAAAGAGTTTTATTTTATCCAGTCTTGGTGCCACCTATATGAAATTTTGAGGGACACTCATCTGATTGGATCAAATGACATCATCCCACCAATCAGATTTAAATCTGATTGAATGAAGGCCTCTAATTGGTCGAAATGATGTGGCACTGCATGGCAAAGCAGGATCTATTTAAGCCCTATCTATGCCTATGATTAAATAGTTTTTGCATAATTCTCATGCCCCAAGACTGCCTCTCTCTCTTGAAGGAACCAGATCTAGGGTTTTACAGGTAGATCTGAAAAACTTTTTAAAGATCTTATAGTACAAGATTTAAATAAATCAAATATTTATTTAAATAAATATGTAAATAACTAGATCTCATATCTATTACATGATCAAGGTATAATATTAAATTAAAAATTAAAATCATATAAGAAAGTAAAAGATTGATCAAATCAACCTAGATCTATACTATATCAAATGCAGGTATAAAGTTAATACATCAGATCTATTACTTGAGCAAGTTAGATATTCTAACTTACTGATTTAGGCTTGAGGATGAAGTCATGAACCGCACATGCATCCGACCTCTAGGAGTCATCCACATGAGCCTATGATCTTTGATTTGAAGTTCGATGCAGGAAATGAGCACAGCATGCTAGTACTATGTTGATCCTTCTTCGATGGTCGATCCGATGCTCTCTTGTTTGAAATTTGAACTCTTCAAAATATAAGAAGAAAGATCGGAGTTTACTGATTTGAGATTCTCTTAGAAAAAACTCAAAAAAAGGAGGAGAGATTGGAAATAAAATAGCCCTCGAAGCAGACCCTCTTCTGCTTCTCTTTTCTCTCATCTAGACACCTAGTTTGGTGCCTATGAAACCCCCATGCCCAAGGATTCTCTTCCCCTTATTTTTGCACATGCCAAACCACTCCCAATGTTCTATATTTCATAAAAAGATTAGAATAAAATTCATCCAATAAATAGAGAAAAAGAAGAATCTAAGTTAGATCAAAATCCTAGACTAGGAATATCCAAACATGGAAAGTTGTCGGGACGCCCAACCTTGAGGCGCCTCCTCCACAATTATTGGCGTGGACCAGCAAGAGAGGGTGCACAAAAAAAAAGATTATTTTCATGGAATAAGAGAAGAATTAATTAAAAGAGTGGGCGGCACTCAAGAGAAGATATTTTGGTCAACAAGGATTCTATCTCATAGAATCCTAAGCAAAACTAACCCCTCTTTTGACTTGGTCTTCCAACAAATTGCCTTATGAGAAAAGGAGGATAGAAAGAGGGTGTGAGAAGCCATGGGAGTGGAGACTTTTCACTTAAGAAATAAAATAAAAAGGGCATGGGGCATGAGGATTAAGTGGCACAAGTGATAGGGAGTCCCAGTCACACTAGGACTCCTATTTTGACTTGGTCAAACAAGATCTTTTAACCAAATAAAATTAAGATTAAACTAACTTAATTAAATAAAACTCTAACCCATTTAAGAACTTAATTAAATTAGATAAAATTAGATTTAATTCTAATTTATTTTTTAATTAAATTTGAAAATTGGGTTAATCCGAGTCCTAGTTAGACTAGGGCTAGTTCTTCCTTGCACTTCTCTTATCCAATAAACCAATCGAACTTGATCCAATCAAGCCCAAACCAAATCTAATTAAATCATAGTTAATTAAACTTAATTTTAGCCTATTATGTTAATCAAATTAAGCTAATTAGCTATCCAATTACTAGTCGATCCTCCTACAACACTTGTACTAAGTTAAACACCAATCGTATTGATTGTTTAATCCTAGAACGATTCTTAATCATTAATTAACCATTCGATCAGATCGTAAGCTCTAATGTATATGACCTCATAGGTTTGAACCTAAGCTAATAGTAGAGGAGTAAATTTTTATACCAATCAAAGTGATCATCTAGCAATGATACCCGATGGCCGGATAGGCCGAAGGTATAGAACACCATCCTTAGAATCCAGGCGGATATAGTTTCCATATAATTCATCCCCTTGACCACAATGCTCATAGGACACATTAGAGTTTAACTGTTAACTCTGATTAGGTTGTCCACATTGTATTTCAAAATATCGAATCCATCTGATGGATTATCCTGGCCAAGATTTTGCTATATTGAAATACAGTGATACATTGTTCTCCAACTCTTGGAGTGTTCAATTCCATCTTGATCATACTCTGACTTCACAAATACTTGACTATGCCCAGAAGTCTTTCATTGCTAAATTAAAAATTTAGTTAGTTCAATATCAAAGCACAGTGAGTTGCTTGCAAGTCACTAAGGTAATCTCAGGTCTAAGGGATACTTATACCTATATCCCATCAGAGACAATCTCGATAGTAGAATACTATAGAATTGGTCACGTTCAATGATGATGTACCCATACATCTCACCTATATGTCATACCAGTATCTCCACACTCATTGGTTAAGAGGATAATATATGGCATTTAGCGACCTATGCTCAATAGTTGCTATTTTCCTAATTTATATCCTATCATTTGGTCGTGAACAAATTTAAGGACTAATCGATAAATCCTCTCTTTATTGAAACTAAACGGTCCTAAGAACTTCATCACAATAATAATATTCATTAAAAGATGTAAACTTATGATGAAAAAGATGCCAAAATAGATTTATAAATTAATAAATCAATTATAATTATAAAATAGGTCAACCATCAATAGACTGATGATTGGCTTTGGGACATAATTTTCAACAACTTTCACTTATCCTAAAGCCACTCGGCACAATATCTAATACCCATCTTCAACTTATGGTTGTCGAACTCTTTGATTGCCAGGGCTTTAGTGAAGGGGTTGGATAGGTTCTCCTTTCCATCAATCTTCTGAAGGTCGACATCACCATGATCCATGATTTCACAGACCAAATTAAAGTGGTGCAGAATGTGCTTTGTTCGATGGTGTGTCTTCGATTCTTTTGCTTGAGCTATGGCGCCAGTACTGTCGCAGTAGAGCAGGACTAGACCATTAGTGAAGGATGCTACTCCAAGCTCGGTGATGAACTTTCTCAGTCACACAGCTTTCTTTGCTGCATCTGATGCTGCCATGTACTCTACTTTGCAAATAGAGTCAGTCACTGTATGCTGCTTGGAACTTTTCTAGCAGATGGCTCTACCATTTAGAGTAAAAATATACCTCGACATACTTTTACTATCATCATGGTCAAATTGAAAGCTAGAGTCTATAAATCCCATAAGCTTCAGATCTGAGTCACTCTAAACCAACCATTGGTCCTTAGTATTTCTTAAATACTTAAGGATGGTTTTAACCATCTTTCAGTGATTTTCTCCAAGGTCATACTGGTATCTACTCACCACTCCTAGTAAGTATGCCACGTCTAATCTCGTACATGTCATTGCATACATAATAGACCCCACTACCGAAGCATATGGGATTCTACTCATATGCTCTCTCTCTTCAAGAGTTGTTGGACAATCCTTCTTAGAGAGAGAAATTCCTTGGCCTATTCGAAGATAGTCCTTTTTAAAATTTTCCATGCTGAACCACTTCAACACAGTTTCTACGTACGTGGACTGAAATATATCAAGCATCCTTTTAAATCTATCCCTATAGATTTTCATCCCTAAAATGTAGGATGCTTCATCCAAATCCTTCATGGAGAAATATGATGACAACCAGACTTATATTTCTTATATTTCAAGGATATCATTTTTGATTAAGAGAATGTCATCTACGTACAAAATAAGAAATACCACTGCTGGACCATTTGCCATTTATAAATGTAGGGTTCTTCTCTGTTCTTAACGAAGCTATATGTTTTGATCACTTTATCAAAACGCATGTTCTAACTTCGAGATGCCCGCTTTAATCCATACATGGATCTCTGAAGCTTGCATACCTTGAACTCATCTGTGGATGTAAACCTTTTAGGTTGTATCATATACACCTCTTCAGTCAGCTCTCCATTTAGGCGAGCTGTCTTCACATCCATTTGCTAGATCTCATAATCCAGATGGGCAGCAATGGCAAGCATGATCCGAATGGACTTGAGAATTACCACAGGAGAGAACGTCTCATCATAGTTAATATCATAATGGTGATGATATCCCTTGACAACCATATGGGCTTTATAGGTCTCAACCTTTCCATCTGCGCCCCTTTTCCTTTTGAAGACCCATTTACACCCAATGAGTTTAACTCCTTCAGGTTGGTCAACTAATGTCCATACATCATTAACCTTCATTGAATCCATTTCGGATCTCATGGCTTCTAGTCATTTCTCAGAGTTAGATCTCTGCATCGCATCCATATAAGTGATCGGATCGTTATCATTTTCGTCGAGTTTGATGGGATCACCATCCTGGATCAAGAATCTATAGTATCTATCCGGATGGTGCGGTACTCTACCAAATCATCTTAATGGTGTTGGTTCACTAGGCTTCGAATCTGATCTGATCAAATTTGACTTTGGTTCAATATTCTGTATCGGACTTTCAATCTGTTGAACTTCATAAAGTTCAACCTTAGAGGCAACGGTTCCATCACCAAGAAACTCCTTTTCCAAAAAGATTTTCCTAAGACTAATGAACACCTTTTGTTCATTAGCATGATAGAAATAGTATCCTTTGGTCTCTTTTGGATACCCTATGAATGTACACTTATCAAACCTAGGTCCAAGTTTATCTGTAACTAACCATTTGACATAAGCCAGGCACCCACAAATCCTAAGATGTGAAAGTGTTGGTTTATGCCCTCTCCATATCATATATGGGGTTTTAACTATAGACTTACTTGAAGTCCTATTTAATAGATAACAAGCCGATTCGAGTGCGTATCCCCAAAAGGATATTGGCAAGCTAGCAAATTTCATCATTGATCGAATCATGTCTAACAAAGTCCAATTCCTTGTTTTAGACACACCATTATACTATGGTGTTCCAGGAGGAGTCCATTGAGAGAGAATTCTATTCTCTTCTAGATATATGAGAAACACACTAGAAAGGTATTCTCCTCCTCAATCAGATCGAAAAGTTTTAATATTCTTTCCAATTTATTTTTCTACTTTACTTTGGAATCGTTTGAATATTTCAAAAGAATCCAACTTATGTTTCATCAGATAGACATATCCATATCTGGATAGATCATCTATGAAAGTTATAAAGTAGACATATCCACCTCTGACACTTATGCTCATTGGTCCACATACATCAGTATGTACTAGACCTAAGAGCTCATTAGCTCTCTCACCTTTTTGAGTAAAAGGTGACTTGGTCATTTTATCAAGAAGACAGGACTCACAGATTGGAAGTGATTCACAATCATTGACTTTGAGGATTCTCTCTTGAGTCAACCTATTTATCCTATTCTTGTTTATATAGTACCATAAGTAGATATCTGATACACTATCTAATCTAGGATGCTTGCCGATAGAATAGACTACATTAACAGGTTATGATAACATATATACACCATTATTCAATTATCCACAGAAAGCAGTAACACCATTCATAATGGTATTACAAACTCATTTTTTTATTATAATTTCATAATTATTCATGGCCAAAAGACCTACAGAAATGATATTTAAAAAAAAATTAGGATAGAAATGATAATCACTAAGAACAATGGTATAAGATTCAAATACAAGTTTCAAAATTTCTAAAACTAGAACTAGAACTGGTCTTCCATCTGCAACATTTAGGAATCTTTCACCTTGCTCAAATCTTCTACTAACCTGCAATCCCTGCAATGAATTGCAAATATAATAAGGGCTACTAGTATCCAATACCCAGTCAGTAATATCATAAATAGGGAAATTGCAAGAAGTCATATAAATACTTTGCCCCGCAACAGCTTGCTTCTTTCTCTACCTATTCAGATCCAATGAGGCAATGTACCGAGGACAGTTCCTCTTTCAGTGCTCCCGCTTCTTGCAAAAGAAGCATTCAGCTTAACACTTATCGGGCTTGATCTTCTTGATCTGGTCCTGCACTGATGTCCCAGCCTAAACTTGCACCTTCTTTGTTTTCTTCTTCTTGTTCTTCTTTCCTTTTCTAAAGGGTCGAGAACCAGAAGACAAACCTCCCACTAGGTTCCCCGACTCTTTATGGAGCTGGTGATCCTTCTTAAAGTTCTGAAGTAACCCCAGTAAGCCATGGTAGTTTACTTCAGGCATTGTCATTCTATAATAAGGAAAGAGAGATAGGACTTTGGCAGCGAGTTCAGTATTGCATCTTTTCTAAGTTGTTCATGTAATGGAAAGTTGAGTTTGCTCAAGCGCTCTATCAGCTCGATCATATACAGTACATGATCTATGATAGAGGCTCTGTCCTGCATTTTGGCGTTGAAGATGGTGCAACTAGTTTGCATTTTGGCGTTGAAGATGGTGCAACTAGTTTTGTGCCTCTCAACATCATCGAATGTGCCAAAAGAATCCTCCAACACTTGGAGCATTTCATTTGGCTGAGCTGTCTCAAACCTGAGACTAAACTCATCGCTCATTGTAGCCAGCATAATGCAACACACCGTGGTTCGATCACTGAGCCACTTCTGATAAGTATCTCCGATTTTCCACATGCATTGGTAGCTGGCTCTTTAGGGGCAGGATCCATCAGCACATATAGGATCCGTTCATGCTCTAGGACAATCTTCAACTTTCGGTACCAGCTATCGAAGTTTGGTCCCACCAACTTATCATTGTCCAATAATGATCAGAGCGATAGAAAAATGGCCATGTCTGCAGAAAGAAAATCTAAAACCAAATTAATAATTGATTCATTAAATCTAAAGGTTTGGACTTTAATCAAAAAGTTTTTTCCACTATTTTATTCAAATTGGTAGCCTCTACCTCCAATTCGAGGAATTATCCTAATTTGCTTGTGGGTACTAGAATCCACATAGACTATACATGAGCCCAACTTTGGTTGGCCCACCCATGTACATCTAAAGGTAGGTTCATAACCAATTATTATTCACATAATTTTTAGTAATTAAATTTTGTCCCAGGCCCTGATCAGTTCGCTTTGGCCTTCTCAAAAAAGGATCTAGTTAGGCCCATCCATTAATATGACCATACTTGGCCCATCCAACCAATTAATGATCAGGCCCAACATTGGTTGGCCCACTTGACCATCATTTAGAAAGATGTATTCAAGAGATCATATAATGAATGATAATTCCATCAATCGATAGGCACCAGGCCTTTGGGCCTCCAATGATTATCCAACTGATGGACTCATTATCATCCACTTTAACGAGAGGCTATGATCTAGTTATCATATAACAATTTCATTTTAGGAACCTAATAATTTTAGATGATTTAGTTTATAGAAGCGAGTAGGTCGGATTAACCAGTTTGTCATGATCCTCCCACTAACTTCACCAAGTCAGCTTAAGGAAGATCATTAATAGGCTAGTCTAGGAGCATCTAAATTAGTCAAACTGATTAACCTAGCTGACATGGATCAGCTCGAATAGTTAAGCGATCTGATCAAAATAAAATCTCACCAAGAGTCCAAGTAAGTTCGATCAGTAGAAGGGTCTGCCAGGCTTGCCTTAGACACCATAAAAAATGACAAGGTAAGCGAGTTGCCAATTAAAAATTAGTGGTCTGGTTTATCTAGACACCTACTAGTTTAATTAATTTTAATTAGATCAACCCAACAGTTCGTGCTAGATCGTGTAGCCAAGAATCAAGTCCATCTTGGGTCTTATTAAAGATAGGAACTTGACCAACTACAACTATTGTAATTGATCTTGAGAATCCTTGATCTAATCTAAGATAATAATTGATTATATTTAGTCAATTCTCTAATTAAATCTATTATTTAATCTAACCCAAGGTCTAACCTAATTGATGGACCAAATCCCCACTAACCCATTAATCCAATGTGTTATGATTCATGTCATTGGATCTTCAATTTACAATCCTAAAACCTAATCTAACAACTTCTTAATTCTTAATTAAGTTTTGGGCTGAGGGTTGGGGTTTGGCGTTTCAAAAATAGTTTTCATAATTATAAAATATTTTTATAATATGTTTCTATCAACCAAGTTGCATGTTTGATTCATAATCAATATGCAAGTAACATAAACATGAATCTACTTTAGATCTAACCTAAATAGGTTTATGTAATTGAAATAGCTTCAATAATAATCAATCATAAATCATTCTAGATCAAATTAAATAAATTTATGAAGATTAAAACTAGATTAAAATATTTTTAATCAGATCATAAAATTTTTTAGATCTAATTTAAAATTTTATGATCAATATTTTATGTCAGCACGTACTAAGACAACCTACTCACCGTAAGGGATAAACCTTAAGCAGAACAATATTATGGTAGTCCGTAAAATCTAAAATATTTTATTTTTAGATCTAAAACTATTTTAAATTTATTAAATTATAAATAAAATTAGATCAAATATAATAAACTTATAATTAGAGTCAGACCATCACAAACTAGGATAACCTATTCACTACAAGGGGCAAACCTTACAACAGGATAACCTTTTGGCAGTTCGTGAGATCTAATTTTTTTTTTTAATTTTATATTTAATAATTAAATTATAAATTAGATCTAATCTAAGAAATAATCTAAACATGCATAAAAATTATGGAATAACAATCTTGCTCTGATACCAATTGAAGGAACCAGACGTAGGGTTTTATAGGTAGATCTTGAAAACTTTTTCAAGATCTTATAGTGGAAGACTTAAATAAATTAAATATTTATTTAAATAAATATATAAATATATAGATCTTAGATCTATTATGTGATCAAGGCATGATATTAAAATAAAAATTAAAATCAAATAAGAAAGTAAAATGTTGATCAAATCAACCTAGATCTACACTACATCAAATACAGGTATGAAGTTAATAGATCAGATCTATTATCTTAGCAAGTTAGATGTTCTAACTTGCTGATCCAGACTTGAGAATGAAGTCATGAGCCATACAGGTGTTCAGCCTCTAGGAGTCATCAACACAAGCCTACGATCTCTGATCTAAAGTGCGATGCAGGAAATCAGTACAACATGCTAGTACTGTGTTGATCCTTCTTCGACGGTCGATCTAATGCTTTCTTCTTCAAAATCTGGACTATCAAAAATATGAGAAGAAAGATGAGAGTTTACTGATCTGAGACTCTTAGAAAATACTCAAAAAAAGAAGGAGAGATTGAAAATAAAATAGCCCTCAAAGAAGACCCTCTTCTTCTTCTCTTTTCTCTCATCTAGACATCTAGTTTGGTGCTTATGGAACCCCAATGCCCAAGGACCCTCTTCCTCTGATTTTTGCACAACCCAAATCTCTCCCAAGGATATATATTTCACAAAAAAATTAGAATAAAATTGATCCAAAAATTTGAGAAAAAGAAGAGTCCAAGTTAGATCAAAATTCTAGACTAGGAATATCCAAACATGGGAAGTTGTTGGGGCACCCAACTCTTGTGTGCCTCCTCCACAATTATTGGCGTGGGCCAGCAAGGTAGGGTGCACAAAGAAAGAGATTATTTTCATGGAATATGAGAAGAATTAATTAAAAGAGGGAGTGGCACTCAAGGGAAGGTATTTTTGTCAATAAGGATTCTATCTTAAAGAATCCTAAGCAAAACTAACTCCTCTTTTGACTTGGTCTTACAACAAATTGTCTTATGACAAAAGGAGGAGAGAAAGAGTGCACGAGAAGCCATGGGAGTGGAGAATTTTTACATAATAAATAAAACAAAAAAGGCATGGGGCATGAGGATTAAGTGGTGCAAGTGATATGGAGTCCTAGTCACACTAGGACTCCTATTTTGTGACTAGGACTCCTATTTTGACTTGGTCAAACAAGATCTTTTAGCCAAATAAAATCAAGATTAAACTAACCCAATTAAATAAGGTACTAACCCATTTAAGAACTTAATTAAAATTAATTAAATTATATCTAATTTTGATTTATTTTCTAATCAAAATAAAAAATTTGGTTAATCCGAGTCCTAGTTAGACTAGGACTAGTTCTTCCTTGTACTTGGCTTATCCAATAAATTAATTGGACTTGATCTTGCTCAAACTAAATTTAATTGGACTAGTCCTAGTTAATCATGTTCAAACTAAATTTAATAAAATTATATTTAATTAAACTTAATCTCAGCCTATTGGCTTAATCAAATTAAGTCAGTTAGCAATTCAATTGCTAATTGATCCTCATGCAACATTTGCACTAGGTTAAACACCAATCATATTGATTGTTTAACCCTAGAATAATTCTTAATCATTGATCAATCATCTGATCAAATTATAAGCTCTAATGTGTGTGACCTCATAGGTCCGAATCAAAGTCGGTAGCATAAGAATAAATTTTTATATTAATCAAAGTGACCATCTAGCAATGATACCCGACGGTCGGATAGGTCGAAAGTGTAGAATACCATCCTTAGAATCCATGCGGATATAGTTTCCATATAATTCATCCCCTTGACCACAATACTCATAAGATACCTCAGAGTTTAACTATCAACTCTGATCAGGTTGTCCATATTGTATTTCAAAATATCAAATCCATCTGATGGATAATCCTAGCCAAGGTTTTGCTATATTGAAATATAATGATACATTTTTCTCCAACACTTGGGGTGGTCAATTCCATTTTGATCACACTCCGACTTTCCAAGTACTTGGTTGTTCCCAAAAGCCTTCCGTTGTTGAATTAGAATTTTAGTTAGTTTGATACCAAAGGATAGTGAGTTGCTTACAAGTCAGTAAGGTGATCTCAGATCTAAGGGATACTTATACCTATATCCCATTAGAGACATTCTCGACAGCAGAATGCTCTAGAGTTAGTCCCATACATCTTACCTGTATGCCATACCAGTGTCTTCACACTCATTGGTTAAGAGGATAATCAACCTATATGACATATAGTGACCTATGCTCGATAGATGCTGTTGTCCTAATTAACAGCCTATCATTTGGTCATAAACAAATTTAAGAACTAATCGATAAATCCTCTCTTTATCGAAACTAAACAGTCCTAAGGACTTCAACACAATAATGGAGTTCATTAGAAGATGTAAACTTATGATGAAAAAGATGCCAAAATAGATTTATTATTTAATGAATCAATTATAATTATAAAATAGCTGAACCATCAACAGGCTGATGATTGGCTTTCAAACATAATTTCCAACATCTCTCTCTTCCATGCCCCATCTGATTCTCTCTCTCCTCTATCCATGCCCAAGGAGTTTGGCATGGGTTCAAGTGCCATCCAAGGAAGAAAGGCACCCAGATCAAGAAGAAGGCAGCACTGCTGAAAAAGATGATAGCTGTTTGTTCAAAAGAAATTTTGAAAAACTTCAAGATCAGATCCAAATCTAATTTTTAAAAAATTGATTTAGAAGAAGAAGACCTCCAGATCCTATCTAAGTGGACACCGGTAGAAGCTAGGTGCGTGCATGGCTCCTTCCAGAACCTCAAGAACAATCAGGATCATCATAGGATAATTTGATTACCCAAAATAAGGTATGAAATTAAATTAGAATTTATTTTTAATTTTAAATCTTTAGGATTAGATCCAAGATATCTTAGATCTGATTAGGATCATAGAAAAAATATTTAAAATATTTCTTTAGATCCAATTAGATCTGAATAGTTCTGTGCCTAGAAAATAAGATTTTTTTCTTAAGAGGACAGCTATTCTTCAGACAAGCCTTATTTAGATTAGTAAAGCCTATGCACATCCTCCATTTGCCATTTTCCTTCTTGACAAGAATATTTGCAATCCAATCTAGGTAGGATACCTTTTGGATGAACTTGGCTTTAAGAAATTAATCCATCTCGTCCATAATTGCCTTCTACCGCTCTCATGCAAAACAACACTTCTTTCGCTTCATCGGTCGATGCTTGTGATCCACACACAAAAGATGTTCCATTTCCTTCACATCTATCCTCAGCATATCTGCGGGAACCTAGGCAAAGACATCAACATTCCTCCATAGAAAAGCGATGAGCTACATTTTAATCTCTTCCTCCAAATTTGTGCTAATCTAAACTGTGTGGTCCTCATTCCCATCATTTAAGATAACTGAAATAAGATCATCAATTGGTTCTCCCCGCTCCTCAATCAAATCATCATGAACATTAAGTCCATCACAGTGATTGGGCTACCTTCCTCCTTGTAAAGCAATGGTATAACAATATCATTCTAGGACTTGATCTCCTCTGACTTCTCCAACTCCATGTCTCATTAGAAACTTCATCTTCAAATAATATATTGACACCATGGCTTGGAGCTGTTGATAATTATGTCCTAAAGCCAATCGTCAATCTATTGATGGTTGAGATATTATAATTGATTTATTAATTAATAATATTTTGGCATCTTTTTTCATCATAAGTTTATATCTTCTAATAAACTCCATTGTTGTGATGAAGTTCTTAGGACTATTCAATTTTGATAAAGAGAGGATTTATCGAATAGTCTTTAAATTTATTCACAACCAAATGATAGGCTGTTAATTAGGATGATAGCATCTATCGAGCATAGGTCGCTATATGCCATGTAGGTTGGTTGTCCTCCTAACCAAGATGTGAGGAGACACTGGTATGGCATACAAATAAGATGTACGGGTACATCATCATTGAATGTGACCAACTCTAGAGCATTCTACTATCGAGAATGTCTCCGATGGGATATATGTATAAGTATCCCTTAGATCTGAGATCACCTTAGTGACTTGCAAGCAACTCACTGTACTTTGATACTGGACTAACCAAATTTTTAATTCAATAATGAAAGACTTCTGAGCACAGTCAAGTATTTGCAAAGTCAGAGTATGATCAAGATGGAATTAACCACTCCAAGAGTTGGAGAAGAATGTATCACTGTATTTCAATATAGCAAAACCTTGGCCAGGGTAATCCATCAGATGGATTTGATATTTTGAAATACAATATGGACAACTTAATCAGAGTTGACAGTTGAACTTTAATGTATCCTATGAGCATTATGGTTAAGGAGATGAATTATATGGAAACTATATCCACATGGATTCTAAGGATGGTGTTCTACACCTTTGACCTATCCGGTCATCGGATATCGTTGCTAGATGGTCACTTTGATTGGTACAAAAATTTGCTCCTATATTATCGGTTTAGGTTCGAACCTATGAGGTCATACACATTAGAGCTTACAATTTAATCAGATGGTTGATCAATAATTAATAATCATTCTAGGATTAAATAATCAATATGATTTTTGTTTAACCTAGTGCAAATGTTATAGGAGGATCAATTAGCAATTGGATTGCTAATTGGCTTAATTTGATTAAGTCAATAGTTTGAGATTAATTTAAATTAAATATGATTTAATTAGATTTATTTTGGACTTGATTGGATCAAGTCTAACTGGTTTATTGGATAAGCCAAGTGCAAGAAAAAACTAGTCCTAGTCTAACTAGGACTCGGATTAACCCAATTTTCTAATTTGATTAGAAAATAAATTAAAATTTAATTTAATTTAATTTAATTTAATTAAGTTCTTAAATAGGTTAGGGTCTTATTTAATTGGGTTGGTTTAATTTTAATTTTATTTAGTTAAAAGATCTTATTTGACCAAATCAAAATAGGAGTCCTAGTGTGACTAGGACTCACGATCTCCTTATGCCACCTTGGTCCCAATGTCCCCATTCCTATTTTTTAGGTATTTTTCATGGAAAATCCTTTTCTTCCTGATTTCCATGCCCCCTCTCTCCATCCAAGTTATTTTTGGAAGTTAAATGGAAGACCAAGTCAAAGGAGGAATTAGTTTTGCTTAGGATTCTATAAGATAGAATCCTTATTGACCAAAACATCTTCCCTTTAGTGCCACCTCCTCTTTTAATTAATTCTTCTCTTATTATATGAAAATAATCTCTTTTTTTGTGCACCCGCTCTTGCTGGTCCATGCCAAAAAATTATGGAGGAGGCGCCCAAACAACTTTTCATGTTTGGATATTCCTAGTCTAGGAATTTGACCTAACTTGGACTCTTCTTTTTCCCTATTTATTGAACGAATTTTAGTCTAAACTTTTCATAAAATATAAAGCTTTGGGAGAGGTTTGGGGTGTGCAAAAACTAGAGAAAGAGGATCCTTGGGCATGGGGGTTCCATAGGCACCAAACTAGGTGTCTAGGTGAGAGAAAATAGAAGAAGAAGAGGGTCATCTTCTAGGACTGTTTTATTTTCAACCTCTCCACCTTTCTTTTGAATTTTTTTTTTGAGAAAATCTCAGATCAACAAACTCTCATCTTTCTTTCCATATTTTGAAGAGTTCAAATTTTGAAGAAGGAAGCATCGAATCGACTGTCGAAGAAGGATCAGCACAGTACTAGCATGCTGTGCTGATTTTCTGTATCGAACTTTAGATCAGAGATCATAGGCTCGTGTGGATGACTCCTAGAAGTCAGATATATGTGTGGCTCATGACTTCATCCTCAAGCCTAGATCAGCAAGTTAGAACATCTAAACTTGCTCAGGTAATAGATATGATCTATAAACTTCATACCTATATTTGATGTAGTGTAGATCTAGGTTGATTTGATCAACTATTTTTCTTTCTTATTTAATTTTAATTTTTGATTTAATATCATACCTTGATCATATAATAAATCTGAGATCTAGATATTTATATGATTATTTAAATAAATTTTAAATTTATTTAAGTCTTCCGCTGTAAGATCTTGAAAAAGATTTAAGATCTACCTATGAAATCCTAGATCTAGTTCCTTCAATTGGTATTAAAGCAAGATTCTTATTACATTATTTTTGTGCATGTCTAGATTATTTATTAGATTAGATTTAATTTATAATTTAATTATTAAATCTAAAATTAAAATATAATAATAATAAAATAAAATATTTTAGATTGTTTGGATTACCATAAGGTTGTCCTGCTGTAAGGTTTACCCCTTACAGTGAATAAATTATCTTAGTACGTGTTGATCTAAAATATTGATCATAAAATTTTAGATTAGATCTAAGAGATTTTATGATCTGATTAAAAATATTTTAATCTAATTTTAATCATCATAAATATGTTAGATTTGACCTAAAAGGATTTATGATTAATTATTATTGAAACTATTTCAATTACATGAACCTATTTAGATTAGTTCTAAAGTAGTTTTATGTTTATTTTACTTGCATATTGATTATGAATCAAACATGCAACTTGGTTGATAGAACCATATTATAAAAATATTTTACAAATATAAAAATCATTTTCAAAAAGTCAAACCCCAATCCTCAACCCAAAACTTAATTGAGAATTAAGAAGTTGATTGATTAGGATCTAGGATTATGAATTGAAGATTCTAAGACACAAATCATAACATATTGAGTTAAATGGGTTAGTGGGGATGAGGTCCACTAATTGGGTTAGACCTAGGATTAGATTAAAGAATGAACTTACTTAGAGAATTGACTAAATCTAATCAACTGTTGTCTTAGATTAGATCAAGGATTCTCTAGATCAATTATAATAGTTGTAGTTGGTCAAGTCCATATCTTTAACAAGACCCAAGACGGACTTAATTCTTATTTACGTGGTCTAGCATGAACTATTAGGTTATCTAATTAAAACTAATTAAACTAGTTGGTGTCTAAGGTAAATCAGACCAGTGGTTTTTAATTGACAGCCGACTTATCTGGCTATTTCTGATGGTGTCTAAGGCAAGCCTGGCTGACCCTTCCACTGATCAAACTTACCTGACCTCTTGGTGAGATTATATTTTGATCGGATTGCTTTACTATTTGAGCTAACCCATTTCAGCTAGGTAAATCAATTTGACTAATGTAGGTGCTCCTAGACTAGCCTATTAATGGTCTCCCGTATGTTGACTTGGTGAAGTTAGTGGGAGGATCATGACAAGCAGGTTAATTTGACCTACTCACCTCTATAAATAAATTCTTTAAAATTATTAGGTTCCTAAAATGAAATAGTTATATGATAACTGGATCATAGCCTCCCATTAAAATGGATGATAATGGGTCTGTTAGTTGGATAAACATTGGAGGCCCAAAGGCCTGGTGTTTATCGGTTGATGGAATTATCATTCATTATACATCGTTCTAAATGGTGGTCAGGTGGGCCAACCAAAGTTGGGCCTGATCATTCATTAGTTGGATGGGCCAAGTATGGTCATGTTAATGGTTGAACCTAATTGGACCCTTTTCTAAGAAGGCCAAAGCCAACTGATCAGGGCTTAGGGTAAAATTTAATTACTAAAAATTATTTAGAGAAATAATTAGTTATGAACCTACCCTTAGATATAAATGGGTGGGCCAACCAAAGTTGGGCTTATGTACAGTCTATGTGGATTCTAGTACCTACTATGAAATTAGGATAATTTCTCAAATTAAAGGTAGAGGCTACCAATTTAAATAAAATAGTGGAAGAAACCTTTTGACTAAAGTCCAAATCTTTAGGTTTAATGAATCAAATACTAATTAGATTTTGATTTTTCTTTGTTCAGACATGGCCACTTCTCTATCGCTTCGATCATTGTTGGACATTGATAAGTTGGTGGGACCCAACTTCGGTAGCTGGTATCGAAAGTTGAAGATTGTTCTGGAGCACAAACATATCCTAAATATGCTGACGAATCCTACACCAGGGTAGCCAGCTGCTAATGCATATGGAACAATCAGAGACACTTATCAGAAGTGGCTTAGTGACTGAACCATGGTGCGCTGCAATATGCTGGCTGTGATGAGCGATAAGTTTAGTTGCAAGTTTGAGACACCTTAGTCAAACGAAATGCTCTAAGTGTTGGAGAATTCTTTTGGCACACTCGATGATGTTGAGAGGCGCAAGACTAGTTGTGCCATCTTCAATGCTAGAATCTGGGATGGTGCCTCTGTCGTTGATCATGTTTTGTACATGATCAAGCTGATAGAGTGCTTGAGCAAGCTCGAGTTTTTCTTACACAAACAACTAAGAAAAGATGCAATACTGAACTTGCTGCCCAAGTCTTATCACCCATTCCTTATACATTATAGAATGTCAAAGCCTGAAGTGGACTACCATAGGTTACTCAGGTTACTTCAGAACTTTGGGAAGGATCACCAACTCCATAAAGAGTCAGTGAACATAGTGGGAGGTTCGTCTTCTCGTTCTCAATCCTTTGGGAAAGAAAAGAAGAATAAGAAGAAGAAAGCCAAGAAGGTGCATGTTCATGCTAGGACACCTGTGTAGGCTCAAACCCCAAAGATCAAGCCTAATAAGAGTCAAGCTGAATGCTTCTTTTGCAAGAAGTGGGAGCACTAGAAGAGAAACTATCCTTAGTATATTGCCTTTCTGGATTCGAACAGGCAAAGAAGGAAGCATGCTATTGCTGGGCAAGATATTTATATGATAACTCCTTGCAATTTTTCTATTTGTGATATTACTGACTGGATATTGGATATCGATAGCCCTTACTATATTTGCAATTCATTGCAGGGGCTATAGGCCAGTAGAAGATTCGAGCAAGATGAGAGATTCCTAAACGTTGGAAATGGAAGATCAGTTTTAGTTCTAGCTTTACAAATTTTGAAACTTGTATTTGAATCTCATACCGTTATTCTTAGTGATTGTCATTTCTATCCTACTTTCTTTTTAAATATCATATCTGTAGGCCCTTTGGCCATAAACAATTATGAAATTTTAATAAAAAAATAAATTTTTAATATCATTGTGAATGGTGTTACTACTTTCTATGGAAAATTTAACAATGATGTATATATGTTATCGTAATCTGTTAATGTAGTCTATTCTACTAGCAAGTATCCTAGATTAGATAGTGTATTAGATATCTACTTATAACACTGTAGGCTAGGTCATATAAATAAGAACAAGATAAACAGGTTGACTCAGAAGGGAATCCTTGAAGTTAATGATTGTGAATTACTTCCAACCTGTGAGTTTTATCTTCTTCATAAAATGACCAAGTCACCTTCACTGAAAAAGGTGAGAGAGCCAATGAGCTCTTAGGTCTAATACATACTGATGTATGTGGACCAATGAGCATACATGCTAGAGGTGGATATGTCTACTTCATCACTTTCACAGATGATCTATCCAGATATGAATATGTCTATATGATGAAACATAAGTCAGATTCTTTTGAAATATTCAAATGATTTAGAAGTGAATTTGAAAAAAAAATTAAAAAGAGTATTAAAATTCTTCAATCTGACCGACAAGGAGAATACCTTTCTGATGAGTTTCTCACATATCTAAGAGAGTATAGAATTCTCTCCCAATGGACTCCTCTTGGAACACCACAGCATAATGGTGTATCTGAAAGGAAGAATCAAATTTTGTTAGACATGATCCGATCCATGATGGAAATTGCCAGCTTGCCAATATCCTTCTGGGAATATGCACTCGAATCAGCTTATTATCTATTAAATAGGGTTCCTAAGTCTATAGTTAAAACCCCATATGAGATATGGATAAGACGTAAGCCAATACTTTCACACCTTAGGGTTTGGGGGTGCCCGGCTTATATCAAACGATTAGTTATACACAAACTTAAACCTAGGTCTGATAAGTGTACATTCATAGGATACCCAAAAGAGACCAAAGGATACTATTTCAACCATGCTGATGAACAAAAAATGTTCGTCAGCCTTAGGGTAACCTTTTTGGAAAAGAAGTTTCTTGATGAAGGAATAGTTGCCTCTAAGGTTGAACTTGATGAAGTTCAATAGGTAGAAAGTCCAACACAGAATATTGAACCTAAGTCGATTTGATCAGATAAGATCCGAAGCCTAGTGAACCAGCACCATTAAGGCGATCCAAATGTACCCCACCATCCGAACAGATATTATAGATTCTTGGTCCATGATGGTGATCCCATCAAACTCAATGAGAACAATAAGGATCTGATCACTTATATGGATGCAACGTAGAGATCCGACTTTGAGAAATGGCTAAAAGCCATGAGATCTAAAATTGATTCCATGAAGGTTAATGATGTATGGACATTAGTTGACCCACCTGATGGGGTTAAATCCATTGGATGTAAATGGGTCTTCAAAAAAAAAGGAGCACAGACGGAAAGGTGGAGACGTATAAAGCCCATCTAGTTGCTAAAGGGTATCTTGAACATTATGGTATTGACTATCATGAGACGTTCTTTCCTGTGGTAATGCTCAAGTCCATTCGGATCATGGTTGCCATTATTGCCCATCTGGACTATGAGATCTGGTAGATAGATGTGAAGATTGCTTTTCTAAATGGAGAGCTAACCGAAGAGGTGTATATGATACAACCTAAAGGATTCACATCCACAGATGAGTCCAAGGTGTGCAAGCTTTAGATATCTATTTATGGATTAAAGCAGGCATCTCGAAGTTGGAACATGCATTTTGATAAAGCAATTAAAATGTATGGCTTCATTAAGAATGGAGAAGAACCCTGCATTTACAAATGGGCAAATGGTCCAGCAGTGATATTTCTTATTTTGCACGTGAATGATATTCTCTTAATCGAGAATGGCATCACCACACTATAAGAAATAAAAATTTGATTATCATCACAGTTCTCCATGAAGGACTTGGATAAAACATCCTATATTCTAGGGATGAAAATCTATAGGGATAGATCTAAAAGGATGCTTGGTATATTTCAATCCACGTACATAGAAACTGTGTTGAAAAGGTTCAGCATGGAGAATTCCAAAAAGGGCTATCATTCGATACGCTAATGAATTTCTCTCTAAGAAGGATTGTCCGACAACTCCTGAAGAGAGAGAGCGTATGAGTAGAATTCCATATGCTTCGATAGTTGGGTCTATTATGTATGCAATGATATATATGAGATTAGATGTGGCATACTCACTAGGAGTAGTGAGTAGACACCAATCTGACTCTGAAGAAAATCACTGGAAGGTGGTTAAAACCATCCTTAAGTATTTGAGAAATATGAAGAACCAATGGTTGGTTTATGGTGAGTTAGATCTGAAGCTTGTGGGATTTACAGACTCTAGCTTTCAATCTGATCATGATGATAGTAAAAGCATGTTGGGGTATATCTTTACTCTAAATGATGGAGCCATCTGCTAGAAAAGTTTCTAGTAGCATACAGTAGCTTACTCTATTTGTGAAGCAGAGTACATGACAGCATCAGATGCAGTAAAGAAAGCAGTGTGGCTAAGGAAGTTCATCACCGAGCTTGGAGTAGTACCCTCCATTGATGGTCCAGTCCAACTCTACTGCAATAGCACTGGTGCCATAGTTCAAGCAAAGAAATCGAAGGCAAACCAGCTAAGAAAGCAAATTCTGTGCCGCTTCCATTTGGTCTGTGAGATCGTGGATCATGGTGACGTTGACCTTCAGAAGATCGATGGAAAGGAGAACCTAGCCAATCCCTTCACTAAAGTTATGGCAATCAAGAAGTTCGACAACCATAAGTTGAAGATGGGTATTAGATACTATGACGAGTGGCTTTAAAATAAGTGGGAGTTGTTGGAAATTATGTTCCAAAGTCAATCATCAGCCTGTTGACACTTGAGATATTATAATTAATTTATTAATTAATAATATTTTGACATCTTTTTTCATCATAAGTTTACATCTTCAAATAAACTCCATTGTTGTGATGAAGTCCTTAGGACTATTTAATTTTGATAAAGAGAGGATTTATTAATTAGTCCTTAAATTTATTCATGACCAAATGATAGGCTGTTAATTAGGATGACAGCGTCTACCGAGTATAGGTTGCTATATGCCATATAGGTTGGTTCTCCTTTTAACCAAGATATGTGGAGATACTGGTATGGCATACAGGTGAGATGTATGGGTACATCATCATTGAACGTGACCAACTCTAGAGCATTCTGCTGTCGAGAATGTCTCTGATGGGATATAGGTAAAAGTATCCCTTAGACCTGATATCACCTCAGTGACTTGCAAGCAACTCATTATGCTTTGATATCGGACTAACTATATTTCTAGTTCAACAATGAACTTCTAGGCATAGTCAAGTACTTGCGAAGTCGAAGTGCGATCAAGATGGATTGATCACTTTAAGAGTTGAAGAAGAATGTATCACTGTATTTCAATATAGCAAAAACATGGTCAGGATAATCCATCATATGGATTTGACATTTTGAAATAAAATGTGGACAACCTAATCATAGTTGATAGTTGAACTCCGATGTCTCCTATGAGCATTGTGGTCAAGGGGATGAATTATATGAAAACTATATCCACATGGGTTCTAAGGATAGTGTTCTACATCTTTGACCTATCCGACCGTCGAATATCATTACTAGATGGTCACTTTGATTGGTATAATAATTTATTTCTATGCTACCAGCTTAGGTTCGGACCTATAAGGTCACATACATTAGAGCTTATGATCTAATCGGATGGTTGATCAACTATTAAGAATCATTCTAGGGTTAAACAACAAATACGATTGATATTTAACCTAGTGCAAGTGTTGCAGGAGGATCGATTAGCAATTGGATTGCAAATTAGCTTAATTTGATTAGGACAATAGGCTATGATTATGTCTAATTAAATATAATTTAATTAGATTTACTTTAGGCTTGATTGGATCAAGTCCAATTGGTTTGTTGGATAAGCTAAGTGCATGGAAGAACTAATCCTAGTCTAATTAGGACTTGGATTAACCCAATTTTCTAATTTGATTAGAAAATAAATCATAATTTAATTTAATTTAATTTAATTTAATTTAATTTAATTAAGTCATTAAATAGGTTAGAGACTTATTCAATTAGATTTGTTTAATCTTGATTTTATTTGGTTAAAAGATCTTGTTTGACCAAGTCAAAATATGAGTCCTAGTGTAACTAGGACTCCCTATCTCCTTGCACCACCTTGGTCCACACTAGGACTCCCTATCTCCTTGCACCACCTTGGTCCCAACACCCCGCATCCCTATCTTTTAGGTATGTTTTATAGAAAATCACTTTCTTCCTGATTTCTGTGCCCTCTTTCTCCCTCCATATCATATTTGAAAGTTAGGTGGAAGACCAAGTCAAAGGAGGAATTGGTTTTGCTTAGGATTCTATGAGATAGAATCATTATTGACCGAAACATCTTTCCTTGAGTACCGCCCCCTCTTTTAATTAATTTTTTTCTTATTTTACAAAAATAATATTCTTTTTCGTGCACCCTCCCTTGCTGGTCCATGCCAAAAATTGTGGAGGAGGCACCCAAGAGTTGGGCGCCCCAACAACTTTTCATGTTTCGATATTCCTAGTCTAGGAATTTGATCTAATTTGGACTCTTTTTTTTCTAATTTATTGGATGAATTTTGTTCTAATTTTTTCTTGGAATATAGAGTTTTGGGAGAGGTTTGGGGTGTGCAAAAATCAGAGGAAGAGGATCGTTGGACGTGGGGGTTCCATAGGCACCAAACTAGGTGTCTAGGTGAGAGAAAAGGGAAGAAGAAGAGGATCTTCTTCTAGGGCTATTTTATTTTCAATCTCTCCTCCTTTCTTTTAAGTTTTTTCTAAGAGAGTCTCAGATTAGCAAACTCTCATCTTTCTTCTCATATTTTGGAGATTCCAAATTTTGAAGAAGGGAGCATCGGATCGACCATCAAAAAAGGATCAGCACAGTATTAGCATGCTGTGCTGATTTTTTGCATCAGACTTTAGATCAGAGATCATAGGCTCGTATGGATGATTCCCAGAGTCAGGATGCTTGTGCGGCTCATGACTTCATCCTCAAGCCTAGATCAGCAAGTTAAAATGTCTAAACTTGCTCAGATAATAGATCAAATCAATAAACTTCATACCTGCATTTGATGTAGTCTGGATCTAGGTTGATTTGATCAACCTTTTTTTTTTCTTATTTAATTTTAATTTTTAATTTAATATCATGTCTTGATCATGTAATAGAACTAAGATCTAGATATTTACATGGTTATTTAAATAAATTTTAGATTTATTTAAGTCTTTCGCTGCAAGATCTTGAAAAAGTTTCAAGATCTACCTATAAAACCTTAGATCTGGTTCCTTTAGGAGCATGTTTAGCTCAGGTCATCCAAGAATGGTATTATAGGCTGAAGGAGCCTTTACTACCAAAAAATTGATCTGAATCTTAGATTGTCTTTGGTACTGTCCTACCACCATAGGTAGGGTAATTATTTTTTAAATCGATATGGATTCACTCGTGAACCCTACTAATGGAGAATTTAATAGCCCCATACGACTATCTGATATAGACAATTTAGAAAAAGCATAATAGAACAAGATGTCAGCAGAGCTTCTATTATCCATCAAGACATGGCATACATCATAATTTATAATGTTAAAAGAAATTACAATCATGTCAACATGCAAAAATTGAAACCCTTGTGCATCTTCTTTGGTGAAGGTGACAGGTTCTTCAGTCGTCCACTTCTCTACTGGCTTTGCTGACCCACTGGTCTCCCCCTACCAATGTGCCTCAACAATTATATTGATGATTCCTAGAGGGGGTTAGTCTCCTTAGGGTTCTTCTCTCTAAGGTGGTTCTAGCTGTGGAAGGGTCCTTGATCGATCTTTCTTTTTTTCTGGCCGACGTCATAGGAATCGATCTAATTGACCTCATCTAATCAGCTCCTTAATTTCATCATGGAGCTGAATGCATTCTTCAGTATCATCACCATAGTCATGATGGTATAGGCAATACTTATTTGGATTTTGCTTGCTTGGATGAGACCACATTTAATCCAGCATCAGTTGCTTCTTGATTTTCATTAGCACTTGAGTTTTTAGTACATTCAAGGGAGAATATTTATGAAATCTTTTAGGAGCTGGGCTTCACCACATCTTTCGATTTAGGTTTCTTGGTCGACAAGTCCAAGGTGGAGTCTAGGCTCGTTTGAGTTTAGGAGGGATTCTAGAACACGGACATACTTTACTTGGTTTCTCTATAAATGCAAGTTTGCTAGATTCTCCTGCTTGCCTCTCTCCTGTGGCTTCATCATCATGAAGCCTAAAAGCTTCCTCAGCATGGATGTAGCCTTCAGCCTGAGCTAGCATGTCGGCAAAGTCTTAGAGATACTTCTTCTCTAGCAAGAAGAGAACATCATTCTTCAAAAGGCCACCCTTTGGTGTGGCCATAGCGATAGATTTGTCCAAGTTTCGGACCTCTAGAGTAGCGGTGCTGAAGCAGCTAACCTAGACTCGGATGGATGCCCCTTTCTTCTACTTGATATTGACAAGGGAGTCTGAGCCTCACCTCTGACATCGGCTATTGATGATGTGAGCCATAAACTGATGGCTCAACTAATCAAAAAAATAAATGGTACCTAATTTAACACCCAAGTACTAGTTTCTTTTTGTGCCCTTCAGAGTGGAGGGAAAAGCTTGGCATAAGATGGTGTTCGATATGCAATGGAGCAGCATCATGGTTTGGAAGGCTTCAAGATGGTTAATAGGATTCAAGGTCCCATCGTAACTCTCAAACTAGGAAAGCTTGAAGTTTGATAGGACTAGCTCCTATATGATCTAGGCAGTGAAGGATGGATTAGTGCAAATGTCATAATGGCAAACCAGGATGGTATGGTAGAGTTTCTCAATCCGTTAGTTCATCTCCTGGAGCTTTTGATCGAAGACATCATGTCAATCATGAATCTCAAAGGGCAGCTGGCCTAGTAGGGGCATAGTCTTTCCATGGATGGAGTCATGCTTGGAGCAGGGGCTCTCTGCTCTCTATTTTCCTTCCTTGGGTTCTCCAGCTGGCTTCTCCAAGTAGGCCTTCCTGATGTTGGATCTCATCGTTTCGACGATGGTCTTTCTAATGGTACTGGTGCTGGAGCATGCTACATGACCTTCAACACTTCTATGAGACCCCTCATCTACTATAATAGTAAGTTGAACTGGTCCAAGCCCACCAATGTTGTCAATGGAAAAGGTAAGGGTGCAGACGATGGAACCAGAACTAATGGATTAATCAGTTCTTTGTTGGATCTAGTGGCGGTGGCAATGGATCTTCGAGAGGAAGCCTTCTTGGGTGACATTTTGCTGGCATAGAGGAAGATCAGAAGAAAAAGAGTGAAAAAAGAGAGGAAGAAGAACTCAACTAGATACTCTTCTTAGAACAAGGGCTTAGACACCTTTGGTCTAGTACCAATCCTATTGGTGCAGAAAATGGATGGTTGCCAAAGTTCACTAGAGGTGGAGGTGATGATCTAGTTGATGAGACCTGTAAGACAAACTCCTGGCTAGAGTTGGCTCCGGTGTAGACCCTAAGATGGTCAAGTTAGCTTTCTAGCCAATAAGAATGTAGTACATAGGAGATTAGAATAGAGAAAGATGCTTAAAAAGAGAAATATATCTAGAAGGTTCCTTTTATAAATGGAGCTTGTAACGGAATGATAATGATAGCCATAACAGAATGTCAGAAGATCGGTCGAGCCATTAGAAGTTTGTTATGGAGAGTGGGTTATTATTTGTCATGACTCACTAGCAATTGAATTTCATTTGCTGAAGTTCAAATGGAGGATTGGAAACTTCTAAGCTTGGTAGTGTGGTATTCATGCTGAGATTTAGAACTTGGGGTAAGGTTAACCGAGCTTGAAGGTCAGCTTATTAGTTGTGGACAATGGGCTCATAAATTGGGTTTTGAGTTTGAACCTCGATGAAGTTGTCTTGATAGCTTTTAGAAGCTTGGCTAACTTCAAGGTCGGTTGAGAGTAGGCATAAATATTCTTGTCTGGAGGGCCAGATGTTGGAAAGGGATGATAGGTTCCTTAATTAAGACCGTGGCCCAGCTCTCCCATGCTGATGATCGGACTCATATTGGTGGCAAGGTTCTCTTGTTGGCTCAGGTTAATCCAGTTCTTGGTGTAGGATTTCCAAGATCTACTGTCCATAGGGCAAAGTAGGGAAATTCGATGACCTTCAAGATCGGCCACTAGTCAAGATTGGATGATGCTAGAGTGTCATTTTTGTAGGGTGGCTACTGCTTATTCTGGGTTGGAGATTGAAATCAGTTAAAGGGCGAACTCCTTTTACTATTCAAGTTCGTTTGGCCGAAGTTCAAAGTGTAATTTTGACAGGAATTATAGTTATCAAGGTGAGGCTAGAAAATTGGAGTAAAGGAGCTTGGTCATTATACAAAATTGGACTTTGACAAGAGCAGTCATGGTCTTCAAGATGAACTACCCTTGATTAAAGCTCCGAACTTAATTATATTAGGAGGCCGATCTTCAAGGACTAGTCCAGACAAGGGAGTCGACATGAGTGAAGCTTGAATCTGATCATCACAACCCCAGATAGTGCTACACGAAGGTTGGAAATTTAGTTGGACGTCAGTAGAAGCTATTTTACCCTCAATACTTGTTCTCCTACTATCGAGTTTGAAGTTCAGACAAAGAGAGTACCAACATTTGTGATCGCCGAAGTTTGTTCTGGCTTCTTGCCTTTGGGAGATGAAATGTTTTGGACCATTCGAATCGCCACAATAGCTTCTTTATTACTGAAAGTCCCGAAATGACCTCAGCTTTTGAAAATCCCGATGATGCGAAGCTTAATTATATAGTGCCATAGTGATTTTGTTAGACGTCTACCGCTACAATAATAGAAGACACGTGGAAAATGTAAAGAAAAAACTATAGGATCGACCTGATCAAATTAGGTCATGGAGTGAAATATTAAAACTTTTAATAACTAATTCAATTAGATCTGAGAGTCTCAAATCTAGTTAGATAGATCTGAAACTAAGAACATAAAATTTGGATATAATATTGAAGGAAAAACCTAGTTTTTCTAGCACATGATCGATCTGACCTAATTAGATCTATAAGAAAATTTTAAAAATTTTTTAACAAATTTTGATCAGATCTGAGAGTTCTCAGATCTGATCCTAATGATCTGATATTAAATCTAAAATTAAAATTAAATTAGATATGTATTTTGTACCTAATTGGGTAATCTGATTACCCTACAGATGATCTGTTGCACCCAATGTTCTGGATCAAGTCATGCATATGCCAGGCCTCTACCAGTATCCACATGGGCTAGTTCTGGGTGTCTTCTCATTTTGAATCAGATCTACAAAAATTCAATTTGGATTTGATTTGTATAACCTTCAAAACTCTTTCGAAGATGATACACTTGTCTCACAAAACCCATCACGTCTAGCCTTGTCTATGCACTAATCGACCCAGATTTTCCTCGCTGTTTGTGCCCAACTATTGGACATGGTGAAGAGGGAGAGGAGGAGGATGAAAAGGCATGGGATAATGGATTGGGTCGCAGCCTTGCAACATGGGAATTTATGCATACCCAAACCCTAGGCGTAGGAGGGGTTTAAATAGACTTCTTGCACCATGCAATGCCACACAGCTTCGATCAATCATATGGCTTGATTTAATCAGATCTAAATCTAATTGGCTATGTGATGTCACCTGATCCAATCAAATTAGAGTCCCTTAAAATTCTCCATAGGAGGCGCCAACACTAGGTAAGCATACATAGTTTGGTGCCATGTTGTTTGATCCAATCAAAAAGGAAGGAGTCCCATCAACATTGGACTCCTTCCTTTTACCCCATGTGCGCATGCTAACATGTGGTGTGCACACATATTTGTGCATGCAAACCTAAGGGAGCACACCCCACAAGAACACTCTAGGGAAGCACATGCCTCTATCCTTCCTTTCCAGCATTGGGACATCTCATGTCCCGATAGTGATAAGAATTGATAGGTCTTGTCTTATCAGGTATAGAAATTGGCAGGTATTATCCTATTCCTATCTGATGGTTTAGGATAATATTTTTCTAATTTGGACAAGCTCTAGTTAGATCAGGACAAAACCATACAAGGTTCCTGAGTGAGCCCATACTAATTTAGCTCAGCCAAAGCAAACTAGAAAGATAATAGAAGGAGAATATTAGGCTCAATCATGTGCTAGCACGATTTCCTTGAACCTAATTGGATCTAATCCAAATCAATTGAACTGAGTTAGCTCAACTGATGATATCCAAACCCAAATTATTATTTGTATGATCCAATTAGATTTAGTTTTGTATGATAATGAGATATGTTGTGATCTCTATTATGGACATCATCGAAACATCTTTTGATGGATCAGAACATTTTCGATTCACACAATTAGAATGATCGATCATCAAGATCATTCTAATTACTCTCAAAATGCACCTGTGATATCTAGCAGTATATGGTGGCAACCCATCAAAATCAAATGTTAACCTCTTGGTGCAGCTACCTGTGTGATTGGGTTCTTCTATCTTAAGGTTCGATAGGATTAGGGTGAAGGTGAACTTGTTAAACCCAACATCCATCATATGAATTAATCATTCGATTCGACTATGATATGAAATCCTAATAGAAACTCTTTCTATCATCTTCACACTACCATAGCCATTGGGTTATGGACTCTATCTCATGATCATTATAGGCCTACTCCTCATCTACCAAGGTAGATAGATCCTTTATTGGTGAAATGCAATTCCTACAATGAACATGCTATAGCCAACATATACCTCAAGATTCCAAATGGCTAGGAGATCGAGTTATGGTGTAGTCAAACTATAACACCTTCAAGATGAACTACCGATGCACCTCTGGTCAAAGAACCAGATATACCACTGCAGCATCGAACTAGTCATCGACGAGAAGGTAAACTTTCTTATGACTGCTTGAGGTGGTCACACTCACTGCCCTCGTTCTCTAACAAGTACTTGTACTCTTGCTCCGATGTCTCTACACTATAAACTCAAGACTTATCTTTCCTAAGAAAGTGATCATACACCAACCTTTTGGATGGATCATCATCCTCGTGATGATCCTATGGTCAGGAGTAGTTTATGAGTTAATTATAAAAAATTATATCTTAAATTTTTAATTCTTGAAAATATGAATTATAATTATCATTAACTCAAAGAATGTATCACAGACACTTTAAATACTCATTATGATAGAAAATAATTTTTTTATTAATTTATAATCAAAATTATAAAATTGCTCCTATAAGTGTATTACAAGTGTCAGCCATTCTGACTTCTAGGGCACACATCTAACAAACTCCCACTTGACCTAAAGCCAATTGACTATATATCTATGTTCCATCTTCTCAAGATAGGCTTCGATCTTCTGTTGGCTCAACGACTTCATAAATAGGTTAGTCGCATTATCTATAGTGTCGACTCCTTTTACCTTGATGTAATCCTTCTCGAGGTAATTGCAGATGAGGTGATATCATCACTCGATATACTTAGATTTTTGGTGAGTCCTCAGCTTCTTAGCTAGGATTATGATACCATTGTTATCGCAGTATAGAGGGACGGCATCCGATGGCTACCTTCGAGCTTTGCGGTGAACTTCTTGTACTAGAATACCTCCTTTTTAGCTTTCGATGTAGCGATATATTCTGCTTCCATTATTGAGTTTACGATCACTATCTGCTTGAAACTCTTTCAGCTTATAGCACCACTATTATAAATGAATAGACTTCTAAATATCGACTTTCGATCATTTATATTAGACATGAAGTCTAAGTCTGTATACCCTTGTACTTGGAGTTCTCCATTTTCAAATATGAAAAATATATTCTTATTTCTTCTCAAGTACTTAAAGATACATTATACAGAAGTTCAGTGCTTTTCATCTGGATTCGACTGATATTTGCTTATGACACTCACAGCATGTATAATATCAGGTCATGTACATAGCATGGCATACATGAGACTTCCTATTGTCAAAGCATAAGGGATCTTACTCATGCATTCAATCTCCTCAGGAATGTTGGGACACATCTTCTTGGAGAGGTGAATGCCATGTTTGAAGGGAACCAATCCTTTCTTGGAGATTTTCATGCTGAACCTCATCATCACCTCCTCTAGTAGATCTTCTATGATAAACCTAGCATCCTATTCAGTCTATCCCTATAGACCTTTATTTGCAATATGAAAGATGCTTCTCCTAGGTCTTTCATAGGTCTTTCATAGAGAACTCTTTTGACAACCACATTTTGATGGATGTCAACATGGGAATATCATTCCCAACCAAGATGATGTTATCCACGTATAGTATGAGAAAGGCAACAGTGCTCCCATTGAACTTTTTGAATACACACGACTTCTCCTCATTTTTGATGAAATCAAATGATTTGATCATATCATTAAAATGAGTATTCCAGTGCTAAGATGCTTGGTTGAGTCCATATATGGACCTTTGTAACTTGCAAATCTTGTGATCACTATCACTGGATATGAAATTGAGCGGCTATTCCATATAGATATCTTTCTTAAAATATTCATTTAATAATGTCATTTTCACATCCATCTATCGAATTTCATAATCAAAATAGGTTGCAACAGCAACTAGAGTGCGGATGGATTTTAGCATGGCTACTAAAAAATCTCCTGATAGTCAATGCCTTCATGCTGACTATATCCTTTTACTACGAGTCTAGCTTTGAATGTCTCTACATTTCCATCGGCACCTATCTTTATCTTGAAGATCCATTTATACCTAATAGATACAATGCTTTTAGGTGAATCTTCTAAGGTTCAGACTTGGTTCGAGCACATCGAGTCA
Organism: Cocos nucifera; assembly: GCA_006176705.1. NCBI lineage: Eukaryota > Viridiplantae > Streptophyta > Magnoliopsida > Arecales > Arecaceae > Cocos > Cocos nucifera. The sequence continues at coordinate 194,924 of QRFJ01001296.1, read as the reverse complement.
ATATCTAATCTTATTGCCTCTAACCATTTCACGAAGTCAATATCTGATATCACCTCATCAAAGGTCTTTGGGTCATTGCCATGAACCTCATTTCTGGTGAGGAATATTCTCTCTACTTCCTCTAAAATTGTACCTAAGCATCTCTTAGGAGAATTGAAAATCCTAGTTGATTTACGAGATGGAGAGAGTGTTTGGACTGGCTCTAACTGATTTGGTTCCATAGGTTTCTTAGCTCATTGCTCTTTGGAGACCTTCTCCTCAAGTCTAATCTATCTCTCGATGCCACTGTCTTGAATAAACTTTTTTTTAAGAAAGATGACATGTCGACTCACAATCATATTATGGTCTTTCAGAATGTAGAAATAGTATCCTAATGACTCCTTAGGATATCCAATGAATCGAGCTCTAAAGGACCTAGACTCTGACTTGTTCATCTATTATTTTTTAACATGGGTCAGACAATCCCAAATTTTGAGATGACTCAGACTTGATTTCTTATCATGCCATATATCATACGGAGTGGTACGAATGATTTTATGGGAAACCCTATTCAGTAGGTATATTGCTGTTATTAGACTATATCCCCAAAGATAATTAGGAAGGTCCGTGAAGCTCATCATAGATCAGACCATATCTAATATGGTCCGATTTCTTCATTCTACAAGCCCGTTGAGTTGAGAGGTTCTAGGTGGAGTCCGCTGAGGGACTATGTCATTGTTCTTAAGATAGTCTAGGAATTTTTGACAAAGGTATTCACCTCCTTGATTTGATTAAAGAACCTTAATGGGCTTTCTGGTTTGCTTTTCTACTTCTAATCTAAATTTCTTTTACTTTTCAAAGACTTCAGAGTTATGTTGCATCAAATATAAATATCCATATTGAGATAAATTATTGGTAAAAGTGATGAAGTAGATGTAGTTGCTTCTATCCGGCACATCAAATGGGCTGCATACATCAGTATGTACTAGGATAAGTAAGTCTATGGCCCTTTCCCCATAATCTAAAAAGAAAGCTTGGTCATTTTGCCTTGAAGGCATGATTCATAAATCAGATATGACTCAGAAGTCAACGAACCCATAAGTCTACATTTCTCTAATTTGTTAATACTGTCTTCGGCTATATAACCTAGCTTAAGGTACCATAGATACCTATCATTTAGACTATCCCTAGGTCGCTCAGATCCTATAGCATTCATGTTTTGCTCAACATTCAATACAGATACATCAACATGCAACTAATAGAGATTGTTAATTAAGAAACCACTTATAATTTTTTTTCTTTCAAAAAGAATAGTATAGTGGTCCTTAAGAAAATAAATTACATAGCCTTTTTGTGCTAAATAAGAAATAAAAATCAAATTTCTGCTTGCTGCAGGCAAAAAATAACAATCTCTAAGAACTAAATCTAAGACAGATGGTAGTCAAAGAGGATATGTTTCTATGGCCACAGCAACAATCCTTGCTCCATTTTCGACGTGCAGGATTAGCTCACCGTCTCTCAGCCTCCTGCTCTCCTCAAGACCCTGCATAGAAGTGCATAAATGAGCACTAGAATCAGAGTCATGCACCCAACTGGATGCAGAAGAAATTGTTAGGTTGATTCAATTACGAGCATATCTTCAGAAGGACCTGCCTCCTTATTCTTCAAGCTGGTTAGGTATAGAGGGCAGTTTCTCTTTCAATGGCCATCGGTATTGTAGTGGAAATACCATTCCTTATCAGCGGCATTCTTCTTTGGCTTTGCCTTCTTCTTCTTCCCACCTTCCACCTTCTGCTTCTTTGTAGACATATTCTTTTCAAAAGATTTTCTCTTGGAAGAAGTCTGCTTCATAGCAAGTATTGAGCTCTTTGAATCTTTTAGAAAATGCTCAGCAGTAACCAACATGTTCATTAACTCAACTAAGGTACATTGTAGTTTATGCATATGAAAGTTCATAATGAATTGTCCATATGCATCAGTCAAGGACTACTAGATCACATTAATTTGCAGGTCCCTATCTAACTTGACACTGAGCTTTTCAAGCTTTTCTAAGTTTTTAATCATCATCAGATAATGATCTTGGACCGACTACCCATAACATATTTGAGCTTTAAAAAGTCTGTTGACCTTATGATTGATTTTGATGATTACCAAAATTTAAGTATATTATGCATCTAATCATATGCTTCAAGAATGTATGTAGGATTTTTAAGCATCCAAAATAAAAAATTTATTTTAAGGATAAATCCTCTCAAGATGCTATGCCAAAATACTTAAAAGAATAAATTTATACTTATTTATGAAGAAAAATTCTATTTTTTGGCACAGGATCGTTCAGATCTGATTAGATCTGAAGGAATTTTTTAAAAAAAATTTCTTCTCTAATCATAATTAGATCTGAGACATATTGAATTTGATTCCTTAAGAACTAATATTAAAATTAAAAATAAAATTAAATTTAATTAATTTCATACCTTATATTTTGGGTAATCAAATTATCTTGTGATGATCCTGATCTATCCTGAGGTTCTAGAAGGAGCCCTGCATGCACCTAGCCTCTATCGGTATCCATTAGAATAGGATTTGGACATCTTCTTCTCATGAATCTTTTCTCTAAATATTAAATCTAAATCTAATCTAAAAGTCCTTCAAAAGAATTTCTAAAAGCAGCATGTCCGTCTCACGAACACCATTGCATAGATGCTGAACTCTTCACAAATTTAATTAGATTTTCTTCTTAGATTTATTTACAACCTTTAGCACTTAGAAGAAGGAGAGAGAGAGGATCAGAGAGGGCATGGAAGATGGAAGGGATGATAGCCTTTCGGTATGAAAAATTATTTCTTTCATGAAGAGCCTTGGTGCAAGGATTCTTATACAAAAGCATAGCGCCAAGTTAGAGTCCCTTTTTGACCAAAATTTTTATTTATTTGACTATTCGAACTCTTGGACCTGCTCTTCACGAAAATCCTCAGATCCCATCTAATTTTGACACTAAAAATCAATCTAGAAGGTGGCAGCATGAGTAGATAAGGAAGAGTCCATTGCAATTAGGACTCTTCCCTTAAGAGTTTCATCCAAATCAAACTCTATCATAACTTAGTCTAGACACCATCAAAAATCATGAAATTTGGTACACCCAATGTATGACTCATATCCTATCACCTATCCAAAAGTCAGCTTAAAAAAATTTCTAAATAATTTTCTAAAAGTCTCTGATCAAGTGATACTCAATTTTCTCAATTAGGTCAACTTTTGACCCTAGTCCAATTTGACTATGAATGGATTTAATTTCTATAATTAATCTGACCAAGACTTATTTTAGTTAGATGAAAATAAATCCATTTAAAGTACAAGAATAAGTCAAATCAAATTTGACTCAGTTGCAATGAATCAGAAAGATTATCGAAGGAGAAAGTCAGGCTCAATCGTGTGCTTGCATGATTACTTTGAACCTGATTGGATCTAATCTAAATTAATCAAACTAGGTTAACTTAATTGATAACATCCAGACCCAAACCCTTATTTGTGTGACACAATTAGATTCAATTTTATATGGTAATGAAATATGTTGCAATCTCTATCATCAACATCATCGAAATACCTTTCAATGGACTAGAACTTTTCTAATTTATACAATTAGAATGATTGATCATCAAAATCATTCTAATTGCTCCCAAAATCCACCAATGATACCTAGCAGTATATGGTGGCAACCCATCAGAACTAAAAATAAATCTATCAGTGTAGTTATTTATATGATTGGGTTCTTCTATTTTGAGCCCCGACAGGATTAAGGTTAAGGTGAACTTGTGAAACCTAATGTCCGTCATATAAATTAATCATTTGATTCGAGTCCAATATGAAATCCTATTAGAAACTATCTCTATCATCTTCACTCAGCCATGGCCATGGGCTTAAGAACTCAATCTCATGATTATCATAGGGCTACTCCTCATCTACCGAGGTAGATAGATCCCTTATTGGTGTAATCCAATTCCTACGATGAACATGCTATAGCCAACATACACCTCAGGATTCCGAATGGCTAGGAGACCGATTTATAATGTAGTCAAATTATAACACCCTCAAGGTGAACTACCGATGCACCTTAGGTCAAAGAACCAGATACACCTACTACAGCATCGAGCCAATCATCGATGGAAAGGTAGACTTTTTTATCACTTCTCGAGGTGGTCACACTCAGTGCTCTCATTCACTAACAAGTACCTATACTCTCGCTCCGGTGTCTCCGTACCATAGAATCAAGACACACCTATCCTAACCTTCTGGATTGATCAACATTCTCGTGATGATCCTACGATCGAGAGTAGTTTTTGAGTTAATTATGAAAATTCATGTCTTAAATTTTCAGCTCTTGAAATATTAATTATCATTACCATTAACTCAAAGGATGTTTCACGGACACTTTAAATACATACTATGATAGAAAAATAATTTTTTTATTAATTTATAGTCAAAAATATAAAATTGCCCTTAGAAGTATATTATAAGTGTAAGCCAATCTGGTTTCCAGAGCACACATCTAACAAACTCCCACTTGACCTAAAGCCAATTAGCTACAAATCTAAGTACCATCTTCTAAAGGTGGGCTTCAATCTTTTGCTGCCTCAATAGTTTTGTCAGTGGATCTGTCGCATTATCTGCAGTATCAACCCTCTTAACCTCAACATAATCCTTCTTGAGGTAATCGTAAGTGAGGTCATATCGCTGCTTGAGTGCTTGAATTATTGATGAGACCTTGACTCCTTAGCTAGGACTATGGCATCATTATTGTCGTAGTATAGAGGGACGGCATCTAATGGCATCACTCCAAGCTCTATGGTGAACTTCTTATACCAGAATGCTTCCTTTGCAGATTTTGATGCAGCGATGTACTCTACTTCCATGGTGCAACTACTATCATAGTCTGCTTGAAACTCTTCCTGCTGATAGCACCACCATTGCATACAAATAGACTTTCAGATGTCAATTTTTGATCTTCTATATCAGACATAAAATTCGAGTCTGTAGACCTGTAGACCTAGAGTTCTCCATTACTAAAGACTAGAGACATGTCCTTAGTCCTTCTCTAGTACTTAAGGATATATTAAATAGAAGTCTAGTGCTCTTCATCAGGATTTGATAGATATATGCTCGTGACACTCATAGCATAGGCAATATTAGGTCACGTACATAGCATGGCGTACATGAGGCTCCCTATTATTGAAGCATAAGGGATCTTGCTCATGCGTTCAATCTCTTCAAGTGTGTTGGGACACATCTTCTTGGAGAGATGAATATCATGTCTAAAGGGTACTAAACCTCTCTTTGAGTTTTTCATGCTAAACCTCTTTAGCAACTCCTTTATGTACATCTTCTATGAGAGACCTAGCATCCTGTTCGATCTATCTCTATAGATCTTAATTTCTAGAATAAGGGATGCTTCTCCTAGATCTTTCATAGAGAATTCCTTTGACAGCCATATTTTTAACATAGTCAATATGAGAATATCATTTCCAATAAGGAGGATGTCATCCATGTACAGTACGAGAAAGACAATAGCGCTTTCACTGATCTTTTTGAAAATATAGGACTCCTCGTCGTTATTGATGAATTCAAATGACTTGATTACATCATTGAAATGAGCATTCCAACTCTGAGATGCTTGCTTAAGTCCATATATGGATCTTTGCAGCTTGCATACTTTATGATCATTATCACTGAATATCTTCCTCAAGATATTCATTTAAGATTGCCATTTTTTCATCCATCTGCCATATTTCATAATCAAAATATGTTGCAATAGCAAGCAATATGCGGATAGATTTGAGCATGGCTACTAACAAAAAAGTATCCTGATAGTCAATGCCCTCATGCTGACTATAATCTTTCGCTACGAGCCTTGCTTTGAATGTCTCTATATTTCCATCGGCACCTATCTTTCTCTTGAAGATCTATTTACACCCAATAGGAACTATACCTTCCGGTGGTTCTACCAAGGTCCAGACTTGGTTCGAGCGTATTGAGTCAATCACTAACTTTATTGCCTCTAACCATTTCTTGGAGTCGATATCTAATATCACCTCATCATAGGTTTTGGAATCATCATCATGAACCCCATTTTTTATGAGAAATATTTTCTCTACATCCTCTGATATAGTACCTAAGTACCTTTCAGGAGGATGAGAGATTCTTTTTGATTTACGAGGTGGTGGAGGTAGTGTCTGGGTTGGCTCAATCTGATTGGATTTCATAGGTTTCTTGGCTCATGACTCTTAGGAGACTTTTCTCCTCGAGTCTAATCTATCTTCCGATGCCACCATCTTGAATAAACTATTTTTTTTAGAAAGATGGCATGTCAACTCATAATCATATTGTGATCTTTTGAGAGATAGAAATAATATCTTAGTGACTCTTTAGAATATCTAATAAATCAAGCTTTAAAGAACCTAGACTCTAATTTATCAGCCTATTATCTCTTGACATGGGCTGGACAATCTCAAATTCTGAGATGACTCAGACTTGATTTCTTACCATGCCATATCTTATACGATGTGCTAAGAATGGTTTTAGATGGAATCCTATTTAGTAGACATATAGTGGTCAATAGACTATGTCCCTAAAGAAACTCAGAGAGGTCCATAAAGCTCATCATGGATTGAACCATATCTAATAGGGTTTTATTTCTCCATTCTGAAATCTCAATGAGTTGAGGCATTCCAGGTGGAGTGCATTGAGAGACTATGCCATTGTCCCTAAGATAGTCTAGGAATTTTTGACTAAGGTATTCACCTCCTCAATCTGATCGAAGAATCTTAATAATTTTTTCTATTTATTTTTCTACTTCCAATCTAAATTTCTTGAACCTTTAAAAAGCTTCAGACTTATGTCACATCAAATACACATACCTGTACTAAGATAAATCATTGATAAAGATGATAAAGTAGATGTAATTGCCCCTGACCGGCACATCAAATGGGCTGCATACATTAGTACGTACTAGGGAAAGCAGGTCTATGGCCCTCTTCTGATGTCCCATAAAAGGAAGGTTGGTCATTTTGCCATGAAGGCATGATTGACAAATCGAATACGACTCGAAAGTCAACGGACTCAATAGCCTAGATTTCTCCAATTTGTTAACCCTATCTTTGGCTATATAACCTAGCCTAAGGTACTAAAGATACCTATCATTTAGACTATTCCTAGATCGCTTTAATCCTATGGCATCACGTTTTGCTCGTATTAAAAATAGAAACATCAATATGTAACTGATAGAGACCATTTATAAAAAAATCACTTACAATATTTTTTTCATAAAAAATATTATAATGGTTCTTTAGAAAATTAATTACATAGCCTCCTGCGCTAAATATGAAATAAAAATCAAATTTCTGCTTGTTGCAAGCACATAAAAATAGTCCCTAAGTACTAAGTCTAATCCTAATGGTAATTGTAGAAGGTAGATTTTCATGGCTATAGCAGTAACTCTTACACTATTTTTGATGCATAGGATCATCTCACCATCCCTCAACCTCCTACTATCCTGAAGACCCTATATAGAAGTGCATAAGGGAGCACTAGAGCTAGAGTCAAGCACCCAGCTGGATGCAAAAGAAACCATAAGATTAGATTCTATAACGAGCATACCTCCAAAAGGATCTGCCTCCTTCTTATTCTTCAGGCTGGCTAGGTAAATAGGATAGTTCCATTTTCAATGGCTGTCAGTGTTGCAATGAAAATATTTTTCTTTATCAGTGGCCTTCTACTTTGGCTCTGCCTTTTTCTGCTTCCCACCATCCACCTTCTACTTCTTTACGAACTTCTTCTTTCCAAAGACATTCTCTTGGAAGAAGTCTGCTCTATAGAAAGTACTGAGCCTTTAGAACCTTTCATAGAAAGCTCAGCAGTAATCAGTATATTCATGAGCTTACCGAAGGTATTCTAAAGTTTATGCATATGGTAGTTCATGATAAACTATCCAAATGCATCAGTCAAGGATTGCTGAATTATATCAATTTGTAGATCTTGATCTAACTTGACACCGAGCTTCTTAAGCTCTTCTAAGTCCTTTATCATCATCAGACAGTGATCTTAGACTGACTGCCCATCATGCATCTGAGTCTTAAACAGTCTTTTAATGACTTGATATTTGGCTGTGCAATTCTGTTCACCAAACAACTCTTATAGGTGAGCCAACATTTGGTGGCAAGTCTTAATATCTTCATGTTGGCGTAAGAGCTCATCAGACATGAAGCCCAACATATAGTACCTAGCTTTGTTATCTTCCTCCATCCACTTCTCAAGAGATGCTCTCTGATTAGTAGATGGACGGGCTGGTAAGGTGGGAGGAACCTGTTCCAATACATGAGTCAACTTCTCATAATCTAAAATAATTTTAATGTTTCGGAGCCAATCCTTATAGTTGAATTCGGTCAGTCTATGGGTGTCTAGGATACAGGCTAGTGGATTGGATGCAGACATCTTCCTATAGAGAGTCAAAATTTTTAGTTAGATTTTATAATTAGACTTAACCAATTTATTTAAAAATTTTATTTTTAAATAAGTTAGACTCCTACTATTTACTCGAAGCCCTATACTCTCTTGGCAGAGATAAGAAAATCTCCATGATCATTGATTTCTAGTGGGTGGTGCGGTCCCACCAATTAGCTCACCACCTCACCTAATACTTATTGGTGATGGGTCAACTAATGAGTGTATAACTCTTGTACAATGATTCTCTAATCGTGGTGCACCCAAATCTAGTCTCTAATTCATGAAGCTCACCATGCCCAAAATATTATCCCACTCCTTAGTTAAGTCAGATCCACCATTTGCATGAATTAGATTCTTGATTGAATCCCTCACCATATCTAGAATATTGAGCCCAACCCATCCTCCAATCCATAGTATCTAATAACTAATAGACATGGTTGCATCTTCCCGATGCAACTGAACCACTGTATCTAGCCGAGAATAATCAACCTCGGGATGGGCTTGCACATTTATAATAGTGGAAGACCTTAGACTTAATATTTTCATAGAAAGATTTAATTTAGATATCTTAAAACTTAACATGACTTAGTCATAATAACTATAACTAACCTAGTGGCATGGGTTGGCTCGAATTGTTAGCCACCTCAAATCAGAACTAGATCGACATAAATGGTCAGGTAAGTGAGGTCGGTGGAAGGGATATGCCATTAACTCGATAAGAATGCATTCAGATCGTGTAGCTCCTAATTAAAAACCAGTCAATCATATCTGCCAGACTTATCTTAGACACCAAATTATTGAATTAGAACTAATTGGGTTAGCATACAATCCAGGGTTGAATCATGAAGGCAAATTAGGTCTTGACTTGATCGAGTCACATCTCAATGTGATTCGATCTTGACCCAGACTTAATCCTATTAGGCCGGTCAAATCTAAGCTTTCTTTGATCCCACCTAACCAACTCTTGATTTGATTTGATCAACCACTAGACCTAATTGAGCTACCCAAGCCCAAACCTAATTTTATGAATATATCCTAGATCTAAAAATTCATAATTTTTAGACCTAATTAATTTTATAATCTTATTTCTTAATTAAGTTTTGGATTCATGAAGGAAATATGTAATAAAAATTTTAGGATTTCAGGATCTAGAATTTTGCATAAAAATAAGTTTTGATTTCTGATTAAGGACGAACATGCAATACCCCTACACACCATAAGAACATTCCATCGAATGGGAGGAGGGAGTCTTTAAACCCTACTTTGTTCTTATAACCAGATGGCCATGGTAAACTCCTTAATCGAAAATATAATTTTCTACTATAAAACTAGTTAGATCATATATCACATATAAAAAGATCTAACTAATACATGTTTTGCATGCATCTTATGTATCATCAATACGCATACTTTTAGATCTGAAATATCACATGTTAAATTTAAAAAATAAAATTTTAAATTTGATCATATCAAAATTAAAACTATTCTAGACATCTTATAAAATTATTCTATAAATAGTCTAAGCACACATCTTTCATATCTCATATAAAATAAAATAAAAATTAAAAACTTTATTTTCTATTTTTAGATATAATTACAATAATTATAACATCAAAAAAAAAAATTAAATTGATCTAAAATTATATTTAATCAAATTAAATACATGATCATACTAGACTACACATAGAACTATTCTATACCTACTCTAGTCATGCATCTCATACATATTAGATCTAAATAATTTAATTTTTTAATTTTTTAATTTTAGATCTAATCATATCTGATGTGATATCTTAAACCTGATCAGTTTTAGATACCAGTTGAAGAAAAATCATGTTTTTCGATAGAGGATCGTTCAGATCTGATTAGATCTGAAGAAATATTTTAAAATTTTTTTTTCTAAGATCATAATCAGATCTGAGACATCTTGAATCTGATTCTTTAAGATCAGATACTAAAATTAAAAATAAAATTAAATCTAATTAATTTCATACCTTATTTTTTGGATAATCAGATTATCCTATGATGATCCTAATTTATCCTAAGATTCTGGAAGGAGCCACGCACGTGCCTGGCCTCTACTAATATCCACTCAGGTAGGATCTAAATATCATCTGCTCATGAATCTTTTCTCCAAATATCAAATCTGAATCTAATATGCAAGTCCTTCAAAAGAATTTTTGAAAGCAACGTGTCCGTCTCATGAACACTATCGCATAGATGCTGAACTCTTCACAAATTTGATTGGATCTTATTCTCAAATTTCTTTCCAACCTTTAGCACATAGAAGAAGGAGAGAGAGAGAGGATCAAAGAGGGCATGGAAGATGGAAGGGGCAACAGCCTTTGGGTATGAAAAATTATTTCTTTCATGAAGAGCCTTGGTGCAAGGGTTGTTATACAAAAGCATGGTGCCAAGTTAGAGTCTCTCTTTACCAAAATCCTCATTTATTTGACCATTGGAACTCCTAGACCTGATCTCCACAAAAATCCCAAGAGCCCATCTGATTTTGACACAAAAAATCAATTTGGAAGATGGTGGCATGAGTAGATAAGGAAGAGTCCACTGCGACTAGGACTCTTCCCTTAAGAGTTTAATCCAAATCAAACCTATCATAACTCCACCTAGACACCTTCAAAAATTAAAAAATTTGGTACACCCAATATATGACTCATGCCCTATCACATATCCAAAAATAAGACCAAAAGGATTTCTAAAAACTTTTCAAGAAGCCTCTAATCAGGTAACCCTCGATTCTCTCAATTAGGTCAACTTTTGACCCTAGTCCAATTTGACTATGAATGGATTTAATTTTTACAATTAACCTGACCTAAACTTATTTTAGTTAGATGAAAATAAATCCATTCAAAATATAAGAATGATCCATATCAAATTTGACTACGTTGCGATGAATCAGAAAAATTACAGAAGGAGAAAGTCAGACTTAATCGTGTGCTAGAATAATTACCTTGAACCTGATTGGATCTAATCCAAATCAATCAAACTAGATTAGCTTAATTGATGACATTCTGACCCAAACCCTTATTTGTGTAATCTAGTTAGTTTCAATTCTATATGGTAATGAGACATGTCGTGATCTCCATCATCAATATCATCGAAATACCTTTGAATCAATCAAAATTTTTCTGATTCACATAATTAGAATGATTGATCATCAAAATTATTCTAATTGCTCCCAAAATCCACTAGTGATACCAAGCAGTATATGGTGGCAACCCATCAGAACTAAAAATGAACCTCTCAATGCAGTTACCTATGTGATTGGGTTTTTCTATCTTGAGTCCTGATAGGTTTAGGGTTAAGGTAAACTCGTCAAACCCAATGTCTGTCATATGAGTTAATCATTTGATTTAAGTCCAATGAGAAATCCTAATAGAAACTCTTTCTATCATCTTTACTCTACCATGGCCATGGGCATAAGGACTCAATCTCATGATTCTCATAGGGCTACTCCTCATCTATCGAGGTAGATGGATCATTTATTGGTGCAATCCAATTTCTACAATGAACATGCTATAGCCAACATACACCTCAAGATTCCGAATGGCTAGGAGATCGAGTTGTGATGTAGTCAAATTATAACATTCTCAAGGTGAACTATCGATGTACCTCAGGTCAAAGAACCAAACACACCTACTACAATATCGAGCCAATCATCATTGAGAAGGTAGACTTTCTTATGACCTCTCGAGGTGGTCACGCTCAGTGCCCTCATTCTCTAATGAGTATCTGTACTCTCGCTCTAGTGTCTCCACACCATAGATTCAAGATACATCTATCCTAGGAAAGCGATTGTACACCAACCTTCTGGATCGATCACCATCGTCATGATAATTCAACGGTCGAAAGTAATTTATGAGTTAATTATGAAAATTTATGTCTTAAATTTTCAACTCTTGAAAATATGAATTGTCATTACCATTAATTCAAAGGATGTATCATAGACACATTAAATACACACTATGATAGAAAAATAATTCTTTTATTAATTTATAATTAAAATTATATAATTATTCTTAGAAGTGTATTACAAGTGCACACATCTAACAATTTGGATGGTTTAGGATAAAGAAAGTAAGATTGGAAGACTAGAAAATAAAATTGAATGAAGCAGTTATATTTAGAAGAATTTATGGTCAGGAAATTCAAATTTGGAAGGTCAAACAATGATGAAAAAGGAAGCCAAAAATTTTGTTGGCTTCTCTAGAAAATTTGGAGGCTTCTCTAAAAGATTTGGAGACTTCTCCCAAAAATTTCGAGGCTTCTCCAAACTGTTTGGCATGCCAGCACATTGCCGAGGCATAGGCTTGAGACGTCTCGAAAACAACTCAAGACCTCTCCATTTTAGGAAATAGAAACCTCATTTCTTTATTTTGAGATTGAAACATCTCAAAAATTCTCGAGAGCTCTCACTATAATATTGAGACTTCTCCTAGAAAAATTGAGACCTCTCCAATTGAGATTTTAACAGAATTTTTTTGCAAGCTTTCTAATGGCTCTTTTTTAGTTCCAATAGCTATTTTAGAGCTTCCAATAGCTAGAACTCACTCTCCAACTATTTACAAAGATATTTAAAGATGGAGAATCAATTTGGAAGAGAGATGAAGTGGGATTAAGAGAGAAATCAATTTCAAATAATAGGGTTTTCATTGCACATCAAAAAGAGAAAAAAAGAGAGGAATTATTTAGTGATTTCAAAGGACATTCAAGAGCTATATTCTATAACTTTTTAAGCATCCCCCCAAGCCTTAAAGAAGAGTGCTCAAGCTTCAAAAGAGCCAAACATTCAACCTCTTCGTTGGGATCAAAGAGCTTAAATTCTATTTTTTATTTTATGCTGAAAATTTTATTTATAATTTTAATTTTTTTACAAGTTTCTTTAGGAGAAAGAAACTTGGGGTTAAGGCCTCTAAGTCAGGAATTGGATATTATAAGTTTTGGTTGGTGAGCCCAAAAAATCAACTAGATTAATAGTGTTCCTGGAAAACTATTAGTGTAAGATTTTGGTTAGTGCTCCTAGGAAAATCAACTAGATTTGTTTGTGAGCTCGAGAAAACAAACACACTATAATCAAGGGTGGATATAGTAAAAATCTCAAAAAAAGCTTGAAAAGTGGATGTAGGTGCGGATTGCACCGAATCACTATAAAATGTTTGTGTTTGTGGCATGCTTTAATTTCTAGCTTTTAATTCTTTCTTTACTTTATATTTATTTTTGATTTATATTATTTAGATCTTGGTTTGTATAAACTATCTCAAATCCACTGCTGCTTATATCATACACATCTTCACCATATCATTTAGATTAAAATTAAAGCACATATTTATTTAGAAAATAATTTTAGATAAATTTTTTATAAGAACCCATTTCATCCTCCCTCTTGGATTGCAATCTCTGGATAATAATTGGAATCGGAGCAAGTGTTCTAATATTATTTATTAACCTAGTGGTTAAAGAGCTAAAGATCTTGGCAATCCAAATGAAATCATTTTTGAATGAAGGCCATTCTATTGATCATCCCTCATTATTAAATGAATGAAATTACATACACTAAAAAATTAGAATGAAAATTTTTATACAATCACATGATTACAATATATAAAAGATTATAATCAATGGCCTATAGACACCCAATGTACTGATTTGTGATGAAGAAATAATCCAAATAAATGCTAAGCCTCTAAATATACTTTATTATTCATTAGATAAAAATGAGTTTAATCATATTTCTTCTTATATTTCAGCAAAATAAGTTTCAAAGAAATTGAAAATGACTTATGAGAGAGCAAATCAAAAAGAAGAATCAAGCTCCGAAGAAGATATGGAAGCTCACCCCAGCTTATGCCTCATGGCTAATAATGATGAAAAGAAAAAGAAAAGGAGAAAACAAAAGAAAAGGAAGGCATTAACAAAGGGGGAGCATAGCAAAGAAGAGAAAAATGAGAAAAAAAAAAGAAGGTATTATAAATCCTTATCTCATGGCCAATAACGATGAGGTAAATCTTGAGAATTCTTCCAATTTTATTTTTAATAAATTATTTAAAGCCTTCAATGATTTAATGGATGAATTTAAAAATAAAAAACTAAAAAAGTCTAATCTTCTTTTATATGATGAAAAGAGTAAATTATTAATTAATAAAAAGATATTTTGAAAGAAAATAATACTTTAGCTAAAGAAAAAGAACCACTTCTTAAATCTAAAAAATCTTTAATTAAAGAAAACATTAAGCTGAAAATAAAATTTAAGAATTAAAATTTTATATTGAAGAAAAAAAACTTATTGAAAGAAAAAAATCTCTTTTAGAAGAAAATACAAGTCTAAGAAAAGATATTGAAGGATTGAAGCCTATGCTTAACATGTTTATAATTGACTCTCAAAAGCTTCAATCTATTTTAATCAACCAAAAAGTTATTTTCAATAAAGTTGGAATTGGGTTTGATCCTTTAAGAAAATAGAAATTTATGAAGAACATGTTTAGTAAAGCTTCATCTAAAAATCATTCAATTATATGTTTCAAATGTAACAAAGTAGGTCATAAAATTTTAGAATGTTGTCTTAAATGAATTGGCAATACTTTGGTTAAACAAAATTGGATTGCAAAGAAAACCATAAGCTCTAGCTCCAATGGACCCAAGATGACTTGGATACCAAAGATTAGCAAATAAATTTGCACGTACACCAAGGATCCAATGGAATGAAAAGAGAAAAATATTATGAATGGATGCCTTGAGAGTGAAATTAGATGGGCGATGATGTTTGGTAAAATCTAAATCATTCTCACATCATGCCATCATTATTTTCTAAATATATTATGATTATCAATTAGGATAATTATAGAGCATATTTGATTAATATTGATAATTTATTGTTGTTTAAAATGATCGTACTCTATGTATTGAAAGTTTGACGTATTGACTTTAATGATTTGTTAATATGTATGCATATGATAACTCCTTTTATGTTTTGATAAGTATAATTGATTTTGATGCTTGCAATAATTTGAATATTTTGATTTTTAAGTTAATATGTATTTCTTTACATATCATGTTATAAATGAAATGCTTTTATCTGATATTTTAAGCCTCCCCATATCAATTTTATAATTAAAAAATTTAAATTAAAAGATGCTTAATTGGGTACGAATGTTTTAATTACTAAACTTACAAGAAAAACTATTTTTTGGCATTCCCTATAAGATGCTAGATTATCAAAATTCTTCTAAAATTTTGCATAAAATAAGTACTTGAAGATAAGATATTCAATCATAAAATTCAAGTGTTTGAAGTATTGATTTATATTACATCTTAGGTTAACTCCTAAGGATTTCAAAACTTTCTAGTTGAATTGAACTCAAAAAGCCTTCGTCTTGTTTTCTCTTGATTTGATCTTATTTTATTTGATTTTTAGAACCTCCAATTGATTAATTTTTGATCCCCTAAATTGATTTGAATATCTCTCTTGATTATTGATTCGATTGCCTCTTTGATCTTAAAAAAAAAATTATTGATGAATTTTTAAACTTTATTTCAATTGATTGATTTTGATAATTAAATTTGAAATATACTCTGCTTGAATCTTTTGAAGTTGATATCAAGCAAAATATTTTAAGACTGTTATCATTTATCTTTTAAAGCTAAATATTTAAAAAGGATCTTAATTTTAAGTAATTAGTATCAAATAACTTACTATTTATCTTGTATTTGATTGATTTATCTTTTGGTAAAAAGAAAAGAATATCTTTATTTCAAATCTAGTTTAGCACAGTTATATTTTTAATTTGATATCATTTAAGATAAACTAAAAAATACAGACCTTTTCTGAACCTAATTGCTTGATATTTCTTAAGAAAAGGAAGAGATAATCTTTTTGAAGAATAACTAAAAATTTCTTTATAATTTGTCATAACTGATTTGCTGATATTAATTCAAATTAATTTATCATTCGAAGTCCTCAAAATTTTTTAATTTGAATTAATTCATCTTTATCAATTCAAAACTAAAATCATTGGTATCAAGCTAAATTTGTAAATTGACCTTTAAGTGATATTTAATTATCAAGTAATTATGATTTGATCTAAATTTTAGTTTAATTGGTATTGATGGTATTATTCTTGCCTCGCAAATAAGGGAAAACCTCTGAAATGATTTCAATATTGGACCTTGGACATATAATAGTTCCAAATCGAATTTCTTTAGAAAGAGGATCTTTTGTCTCATGGTAGCCTGCTCCAGTCCCCTTACGAAACTTTCGTTATTGGGTTAGCCATACACTTCACATGTTTCTAGCAATTCACATGGCATCATCAAATGATACAAGTCTTGGATAAGAATCTACAACGCACTAGAATGCCCTTGCATTATTTTTGGCAAAAGAATTGAATTTGATGTCTTAAATCTATTTTACATTGATATACTCTTGATATGATATCTTTTGAGATACATTCAAAGAATCTCATATATTTTTCTAAACTTAATTGAGTAATATTTCTTAGAACAAGAAAGATTTGAATTTAAACAAAAAATCTTTTAGATAGATGTACATATCATACTCTTTTGATCTTCTTGATGTTTGTTATTATTATATACATCCTTTTATACACATCCTTTGAATTTAATAAAGAGTAAATTTTTGAAAAATTTGGTATCTTCTTGAGTGAATGCTATATTTGATTGATATTTGGATTTGTTAATGCTTAGTTCACTCAATTGGTGCTTATACCTTTAAATTTTATTTAATTTTAAAATTATTTGCTAAAATAAGGGAGAGAGCATTTTAAAGAAAAAATGATCATTTAATTGAAAAGATCTTTGAAATTAAAAATATCTTTCAAATTTAAAAAATTTGAATATAGTGGTTCAATTCATGTTAAATATGCTTGATTTGAAATAAAGAGGAGGAGAAAGTTGAAAAGTAAATTAATCTAGCTATAAGTATGAAAAATAGGGAGAGGGATATTTTTTAATTTAATTTAGTAGAAAATATTAATTTATTTAAGTTAAAAAAATTAAATGTTAACTTAATTTCTCAATCAATTATCTTTTTAAGTTTGAGCTTTCATGTGGTTATTTTATTTAATTTGCTTGATTTGGTTGCTAAATCATTTTTGATGATAAATAGGAGTTAAACTAAATTTAGAAACATATTCTTACTCTAAGAAATAAATTTTTAAATTTAATTTCAAAAAATATTTAGAAATTTAAATTTGATACTAAATTTTTGATGCGCAATGCAAAATCTTTGTGAATTAATTATTTTGAAAAAATTTTTACTCAAGACAATAAATTTGAAAATATGACTATCCTTTATTTTGATACTATTTATTGTACTTTGCTCGATACATACTCGATACATATCTTTTTTGAATTTAATTAACTAAAAATTTTTTTAAAGAAAATTAAATATTAAAGTATATATTATGCTTGATTTCATATTCAAATATTTTGAAAATCTCTATTCCTTTTAAAGCTTAAAAGTGTATATTTAAAAATCTAATTAAAGATCACATTCATTCAAAAAGGGGGAGATCCTTTTGAAATTAAAATGAATATTTGAAACCTATTTTGTGTCAAAGGATAAATTTTTAAAAGAAAGATGCTCATTAATTTTATGAATTTAATATATCTCTCAATTTAATACTTTGATGTTGATTTTGAAGACTTCTTATTTCTTTTCATGAGCTTTTTGATGTTGTTAAAAAAGAAAAAAGTATATTGAGTATATGCTTGAAGGATTGATGCTTGAGAAAAATAAATTTTTGATGGTTGAAATCTTGATACTCATTGATTTGAATTGAAACATTATTTTGATGTAAGTATATAAAATATATATGTACTAACGATGTGTAATAAATTAAAGGCTCATTAAAAATTTTTGTGATGTTTAATTCAGTTTAATTCATTATTCTTATCTTAATTTATATTAGTTTCTTTAGCATATACTCCAAGATTTTGCCATCATCAAAATGGAAGAGATTGTTGACCATATGATTGATTTTGATGATTGCCAAATTTTGAGTATATTATGTATCTAATCATGTATTTCAAGAATGTATGTAGGATTTTTCAAGTATCCAAAATGAAGAATTTATTTTAAGGATAAATTCTCTCAAGGTGCCATGCCAAAATACTTATAAGAATAAATTTATACTTATTTGGATGGCTTGATACGAAGAAAATAAGATTGGAAGAAGAGAAAATAAAATTAAAAGAAGCAATTATATTCAGAAGAATTTGGGGTTAAGAAATTCATGTTTGGAAGGCCAAATAATGAAGAAAAATGAAGCCAAAAATTTTGAAGGCTTCTCCAAAAAATTTGGAGCAAAAAATTTGAAGGCTTCTCTAAGCTGTTTAGCACGCCTGCACATTGCCCTAGCACAGGCTTGAGACATCTCAAAAATAGCTCGAAACCTCTCTATTTTAGGAGATATAAATCTTATTTCTATGTTTTGAGACCAAGATATCTCGAAAATTCTTAAAAGCTCTTGCTGTGAAACTGAGACTTATTTCAAAAAAATTGAGACCTCTCTAAATGTGCAACAGCCTTCAACAGGATTTCTCTGCAAACTTTCCAATAGCTCTTTTTTTGTTCCAATGACTATTTTAGAGCATTGAGTGGCTAGAACTCACACTTCAACCATCTCCAAGGATATTTATAGATGGAGAATCAATTTGAAAGAGAGATGAAGTAGGATTAAAAGAGAAATCATTTTCAAATAATAGGATTTCTCTTGCACAACAAAAGGAGAGAAAAAAGAGGGATTATTCAATGATTTTAAAGGGCATTCAAAAGCTATCTTATATAACTTTTCAACCATCCTCTCAAGCCTCAAAGAAGAGCGCTTGAGCTTCAAAAGAGCCAAACATTCAACCACTTCTTTGGGATCAAAAAGCTTAAATTCTATTTTTTATTTTGTGCCAAAATTTTTACTTGTAATTTTAATTTCTTTACATGTTTCTTTGGAGGAAAGAAACTTAGGGTTACAAACCATCCAAACCAGAAATTGAATATTGTAGATTTTGGATGGTGAGCCCAAAAAACCAACTAGGATAATAGTGATCCCGAAAAATTATTGGTATATGGTTTTGGTTGGTGCTCCAGAAAAAATCAACTAGGTTTGTTTGTGAGCCCGAGAAAACAAACACACTGTATTCAAGGATGGATTATATTGAAAATCTTAAGGGAAGCTTGGGGAGTGGACGTAGGTGTGGATTGCATCGAACCACTATATATCGCTTGTGTTTATGGTTTGCTTTAATTTCTAGCTTTTAATTCTTTCTTTACTTTGCTTTTATTTTTGATTTACATTGTTTAGATTCTTAGTTTGCATACACTATCTCAAATACACTACTGGTTATATCATACACATCTTCACCATATCACTTAGATTAAAATTAAAGCACATATTTGTTTAAAAAAATTTTGGATAAAATTTTTATAAGAACCCAATTCATCCCTCCCCTCCCCTCTTGGGTTGCAATATTTGGGTAATAAAGTCTTCACATAACTTGATACTTAGCTACGTGACTCTCTTCATCAAATAACTCTTGTAGGTGAGACAATATTTGGTGAGCAGTCTTGATATCCTCATATTGGTGCTGAAGGTCATCAGACATCAAGCCCACATATAGTACCTAGCTTTATTATCTTTGTCCGTCCATTTTCTTAGAAATGCTCTCTGTTCAGCAAATGGACATGGTCGTAAGGTGGGGGGTCCTGATCCAATACATGAGTCAGCTTTTCAAAATCCAATACTATTTTGAAGTTATGGAGCCAATCCTTATAATTGGGTCTAGTCAGTCTGCGGGTGTCCAGGATTCGGGCTAGTAGGTTGGATGCAGATATTTTTCTATAGAGAGTTAAAGTTTCTAGTTAGACATTATAATTAGACTTAACCAATTTATTTAGAAGCTTTTTTTTTAAACAAATTTTGGCTCCAACTACTTTCTTGGTTCCCTACACTCCATTGGTAGAGATGCAAAATTCTCTACGATCAACTGATTTCTAGTGGATGGTGCGGTCCCATCAACTGGCTCACCATCTTACCTAACAATTATCATGATGGGTCAACCGATGAGTGGACAACTCTTGTCCAATGATTTTCTAATCATGGTACATCCAAACCTGATCTTTAATTCATGAAGCTCACCGTGCCTAAAATATTGCTCCAATCCTTAGTTAAGTCAGACCCACCATTTGTACGAATTGGATTTCTGATTGGATTCCTCACCATATTCGAAATATTGAGCCCAACCCATCCACCAACCCATAGCATACAATGCCAAATAGACATGGTTGCCTCTTCCAAGTGTAATTGAACTATTATAACCAGTCGAGAACAATCAACCCCGGATAGAGCCCGCACATCTATAATGATGGAAGACCTATGACTTAATATTTTCTTAGGAAGATTTAATTTAGGTCTCTTTAAATTTGACTTAACTTAGTCATAATAATTATGACTAAGCTAGTAGCATGGGTTAACTCAAATTGTTAGCCACCTCAAACTAGAACTGGGTCGACTCAAATGGTCAGGTAAGTGAGGCCTGTGGAAGGGATATGCCATTAACTCAACAAGAATGCATTCAAGTCGAGTAGCTTCCAATTAAAAATCAGTCGATCGTATCTGCCAAACTTACCTTAGACACCAAATTATCAAACTAGAATCGATTGGGTTAGCCTATTATCTAGGCTCGAACCATGGAGCCAAATTAGGTCATAATTTGATCGACCACATGTGACTATGAGTCGACCTTGATCCAAACTTAATCCTATTAGGATGGTCAAATCTAAGCATTTTTTATCCCTCCTAACCAACTTTTGATTCGGTTTGATCAACGGCTAGACCTAATTGAGCTACCCATATCCGAACCCAATTTTATGAAGATATCATAGATTTGAAAATTCATAATTTTTAGATTTAATTAGTTTCATAAACTTAATTTCTAATTAATTTTGGATTCATAAATATAAACATGCATAAAATCCTAGGGTTTCAGGATCTAGGGTTTCATAAAAATTAAGTTTTTGAATTTCTAATTAGAGACAAACACACAGCACCCCTACATGCCATAAGAGCACCCCATCGAACGGAAAGAGAGGGCCTACAAACTCTTCTTACTCTTATGATTAGACGGCCAGTGGGAATGCTCTACTTAGAAATAATAACTATACTACAAAACTAATAGATTTATAACATATATCACATATAAAATTATAGATCTAATTACGCATGCTTTGTATAAATCTCATGTATCAATAAGTAAATTAAATATGCATGTTTTCAGATCTGATAAATCTCATATATCATCTAAAAAATAAAATTTTAAATGATCTAATCATATAAAATCCTATTCTAGACAGTCATAGAATAATTCTACAAACTAGTCTAGATATGCATCCATCATATTACATATGAAAATTAAATTTTAATTTTTTGAATTGAGATCTGATTACATCTGATGTGATATCTAAAATTTTTAATATTAGATCATTAATTAAAATAAAAATTAGATCTAAAGTTGATCTGAAGAACTGCTAATACAGCTATGATACTAATTGAAGGAAAAACCTAGTTTTTCCATCATAGGATCGATCTGATTTGACTGATATATAAAAAAATTTTAAAAATTATTCTAACAAATTTTAATCAGATCTAAGAGTTCCTAGATATGATCTTAATGATTTGATATTCAATCTAAAATTAAAATTAAATTTGATATGGATTTTATACCTAATTAGATAATCTGATTATCCTATCGATGATCTGCTAAACCCCAAGTTCTGGATCAAGCCACGCACGTGTCTGACCTCTACTAATATCCACTTAGGTTGATTCTGGGGGTCTTCTTCTTTCAAATTAGAACTATAAAAATTAGATCTATATCTAATTTGTAGAACCTTCAGAACTCTTTCGAAGATGATGCACTTATCTCACAAAATCCATCACATCCAGCCTTGTCTATGCGCCAATCGACCTAGATTTTCCTCACTATTTGTGCCCAACTACTGGACATGGAGAAGAGGGAGAGATGGAGGATGAAAGGGTGTGGAACATTGGATTGGGTGGTAGCCTTATGGCATGGGAATTTGTGCACACCAAAACCTTAGGCGCAGGAGGGGCTTAAATAGACTTCCTATGCCATGCAGTGCCACATAGCTTCGACCAATCACATGGCTTGATTTAATCAGATCTAAATTTAATTGGACATGTAATGTCTCCTGATCTAATTAGGTTAGAGGCCCTTAAAATCCTCCATAGGTGGCACCAACACAGGATCAAAACAAATAGTTTGGCACCAGGGTGTTTGATAGAAACGCGATGTTATCGTTAAGACATCGTGTTTATTAGTTTAATCCAACTTTTTAAAATAATTAAAAATGCATAGATAGTAGTGAGTCGGATCGAATCCATAGGGAAGATAGTATTTTTTAGATTTGAAATCTTTGATTTTTTGAAAAAAAAAGAAAAGAAAAGAGTTTTGAAATCAAAAGTGAAGTTGGAAAATAAAAAGCAAAAATTAAAAGGTGTAGGAATTTAAACTTGGTACTAAGATCTACTAGTTAGATCTTAGCATCTACTTGCAATAAAATAAAAAGTAATAATTTAAAGTACAAAAATTAAATTACAATAAAAATAAAAAGCATGAAATTAAAGAGCATAAAAATAAATATTGCATTAAAAAGTTGGTAATTTAAATACATAAAATAAAAAAAAAATAAAACATGGTGATTTTTTATCTTGGATCGGTATTGGTGGAAAGATGGTGTAGAAGCCCAGCTCTTCTTCTCGACACCAGTTACTTTGAAGTAGCCATTAACCCATAGCCTGGCTTCACCCTATACCAAAGCTTCACCTTGATCTGAGATGTTGAATTCTGAAGGCCTGGGTCTTTTTTATAGAGCTAAGGAGGCTAGATATTTTTTCTGGAGGCAATGTGGGACTAAGGGTTATTTTAATCATGAAAATAGAAAGAAATTTGAGTGAAATTTGGATTAAAATAGCTCCTATTGAGTTCTTTTAACTCTGACCATTAGATGGTGATCTGATGCTTCCAAAAATACCAAAAATAGATGTGTAATGGCCCAGATCAAGTCGGATTAATTTATGAACGTTGGATCGCACTTGATCGAGGAATTTAGGCCATTGATCACGTGCTTGAGAGTTTGATCGCCATTGGGAGCATTCTAGATAGTCAGATCGAAGCTGGAATCAAGTGCTATCGTTCGATGGTGATTCGGATGAAATCAACAATCAGAAAAAAAACTTGACCATCCGATCTTGATCGCAAACAACCACCACCGCACGATCGCGCATTTACTGTTCCCATGGACTGCATGAACCGGCCACATCGTGCACTGCAAACAATCAGCACCTTTTATTGATAGATGAAAAGACCAAAATGCCCTATGAGCCATGATGAATTTTCTGTAAATCCTTTAGGGGTCTAGGTCCACCACGTGGTAAGCTCTGATTCACCGGTGTCTGCTGTGCTGGCGGTCCACACTATGCTGTAGACCGACTGATGGCTTCTGGGCTTGAGTCGGCTAGCATGAATGGCTTGGCACGTCGGCTTGGTCGGCTTGGCTTGGCTTGTTTGAATGCGCCGACTGCTGCGGCGTGGCAGCTTGAGCCGTTTAAGCCGTATGTTATTTTTTCATTTAAATTTTTTATTTTATTTCTTTAGAAATTCATATCTTTTTTGTTTTAGCTCTGTTTTGCTCCAAACTTATTTTGTTATGATCAAAAAAATAAGCTCTTTCCATCAATTATAAAATTTTATTTTTTCATTTTTATTATTTTTTAAATTAATTTTTTAATTAATAAAAATATAAATTTCTTAAAAATTATATATAAGTTAATCATTAATTCTTAAAAATTAATATGAATTAATTGATAAATTAATACTTTTATTGGTGAATTTATGATGCTTATCACACCCCCCAGCTTAGGCTTTGTTCCTCCTCGAGTAAAGAAAGAATTTAGTATTAAATACCTTTTAACTTTAGAATTTTGAATTTTACCTAAGCAATTTTCAAAATGGCCATTGATATTTAGTAGAGCTTAAGTGAGACATATCATTGGTGTATTAATAGTTATCAATAGAAAAATTAAGTAAAGAGCATTAAATTTTTCTAAACTTTTTCTAAATTATCCCATCTTTTTCTCTGATTTGCCTAAACTTTCACATAGATAAGTGTATTGCTACTTCCGTCCTTCATTTATTAATTTTTATTTTCATATTGCCCACTTTTTGGTGCGAATATCATTGCTTACTTAGGCAATGGGATCCGGTTACTCGGTGGGAAACCAATATTTTTTTTTCTTTCTTAACGTTGTACCACTATTGAGTGTCTTAACTCCTTAAGCTTTCTATTTGATCCATGTAAAGAGTCTTGGGCCAATGATTTTCAAACCAGTTGGCTTTAGGGCATTAGGTATAGAATACCCCTTGGGCTTATTAGCTCGAATCAAATAGGCTACGAGTTAAGACTAGCTTTATGACGAGCTTCTTTTTCCTTTCCATCTTTTGATGCGAAACTCAATGCTTGCTTAGGCAAAGAGGCCCAGTTACTCAGTGAAAGTACCTGAAAACTATTTTATTAAAATAAATTAGTTATATAAAGAAACGTATAGTTACCCCACATAAGCCTATAAAAAGTAGACTTTTGTTTGATGCTAGTAGAAATAATTAGAAATGCTTTAAGAAAAAACTTTTTATATTCTAGACATAACTCTTTATTAAATTTTCTTAGTACTTGATTCCTCAATATCTCATAGATTTTCTAATTTGTGTATCAATTTTTTTTTAAAAATGCTTAGTTTGATTCGATTCTTAAGCATAATTAGGTGTCTAAATACTAAATACTAACTCTTTCGAGGACTTAATATTTTAAAATTTTTATTTTTCTCCCCCTCCAACTTAATCGATATTATCCTCAATGGAAAAAGAATAAAGAGTGTAATAAAGAACATAAAAGAATACATCTGACTATATTTTTGGTCCAGCATATGCCTTTGAAAATTTGGGCTCTCCCTCCAACTTATTCAATTTAAACTAAAAAAAAATAAATTAAAAAGATAAATTAGATAAAAACTAAATATTGGATTGTCTCCCAACAAGTGCTAAGTTTACCATCTTTAGTCAGACACAATGTAGCTTACTATCATGTGTCAAATATTGGATTGATAAATTTTAATGGTTTTGGATTGCCAATCTCAGAAAGTTAATTTATAATCACATTATTAATATATTCACTATTAATTTTAGGGACATAATTTATGATCCCATTCTCAGACCCATGTTTATTAGGAATTTCTCCTATTTATTTTTCTAAAATACTCATGAATGGAGTTTCTGTACTAGGAGTCATGTTTGATTCAATGGGTGGTAGAATGGTGACAAAAGATGATTTTAATTCTGAAGATAAATTAATGTGATCTTGTTTAAACAACTCCATTGATATTTCATTACATGCCTCTTGGTTTTTGTAAGAAGGACCAGCTTCTAGGATTGAAGGGAATAAGACATTAGGTTTATAAGTCTCGGATAAATCATCTATTCTCTTTTCCTCTTTTTCTATCTCATTTAAACTGAAACTAGCATCAGTACTAATTCCTAGCTCGGATTCTTCTATATGGTTAGTCTCAGTACTAACCAATTTTTCTAAATTTTTATTTTGGCTAGCATCAGTACTAGCCTCTCTCACTTGATCTTGGTATGGGTCCATAAGAATCCTATAGCTTTTATGTTCAGAAATTACTTTAGCATTCTCAAATTGAGGATTCTTAAGTGGGACATTAAATTGATAATTTGATCCAGATGGTTGGTGGACATTAGGTGGGTTGTTTGAAATTGGTAGGCTTGATAGTTGATCTAGTTCTCTCCTCATGTTAGACTCAACTAATTATCCAGTTTGAGCTTCTAGTCTGGCGATAGATTGCTATTAAGTCAGAATCAATTGTTGAAATTGGTTAAATCTATCATCAGCTTGATTGGTCTATTGAGGAGGTGGGTATGAGGGCTGATTATGATGTGATGGCTAGAAAGGCTTACTAGGTTGACCTCTGTTATAAGTATAGTTTTGGTATTGAGGTCTATTCTGATAATTTTGCACTGATGGAGTTTGGGTCTGAGCCTGAGTCTATTATGATTTTCAAGAAAAATTAGGATGGTTTCTCCAGCCAGAGTTGTATGAATTTAAAAGTGGATCATTAACCGACTTGGAGTAGTCTTTAGCAGCTTGGACTTGTTCTTGGATAAAAGGTGGAAATTGTGCAGTCATAGGACATTCACTCACATGATGGGTTGGGCTAGCACAGATTGAACAAATCTTCTGATAATTAGAAGATGATGTGAATTGTGTAGGAGATTGTTGACCCTGATCTAATTTTTGAGCAAGAAAGTCCACTTTATTTATCAAATTTAAATCAGTCTTATGACTAGATTCTAGATGTTTAAATTCATGGATCCCTACCCAGGTTTGGTGGAAAGACAACGAAGCATGGTTAATTGAGTTTTCACTCAAGATTTCAAATAAGGTATAGGCTTCATCCTCACTCTTGTTCATGAATGCACCTCCACAGGATGCATCTACTATCTATCTGTATTGGTCTCCTAAACCCTCATAGAATGCTTCAACTATTTGCCACATAGACAGACCATGGTGTGGGTATTATCTAAGAAGTTTCTTAAGTCTCTCCCATGACTCGTGAATCTGTTCCCCTAGAAGCTGAGCAAATCTAGTGATAGTTCGTCTCATAATGTTGGTTCGGCCTATGGGGTAAAATTTTTTAAGAAATTCACTTTGCAAGTCAGCACAAGTTTTAATTGGTCTCCCTATTATCCCAAGCTAGTACTTGGCTTTATCTTTTAATGATAAGGAAAATAAAATTAGTCTGAGTGCATCATTAGTCAAATTTTGAATTCTCACCATAGAGCAGATTTCTAAGAATTCATCCAGATGTTTATAAGGATCTTCATTGATGTTCCCATAGAAAGATGGAAGCATCTGGATTGTAGTCGGCTTGATCTCATAGCGGATAGCATGAATTTTAGGTAATTGGATACAAGTTGATGGGTTATAGGTAGAAGGAATAAAGTATTTCTTCATCTACTTAGGTGGTTCTCTAAAATTTACAGCCATTTGGTTATCGAATTTAATACAATTCAGTCTTTTAATTTTATGATTGGGTTCAACTAAATCAAGAAAAGTAATTTTCTACCATGCATGCACTAGTGCAACCCTATCATGTTGTTCAAAAAAAATTTTTAGAATTTTTTTATATTTTTTATTATTTTATTATATTAAAAATTAATTATTTTATTTATTAATTTAATTTAATTATTATTTTTAATATTTTTTAGTTAGTTAAATTTAATTTTTATTTTATTTTATTTTATTTTATTTTTATAGGAGAAAGAAAAAGAAAGAAAGAAGAGTTCTAAAGAAGAGGTCCTAAGGAGTCCTAGAACTAGGAAGAGAGAAAAGAATTAAGTTTAATTAGGTTTGATGTTGGTTAGCAATTAGGTTGATCAATCAATCTTGACATGGTTATCCTACATCTAGACAGCTCCGAACTGCCAAGGTCACCTTCAAGCCCTTCAAGTGTAAGACCAGCCAATCAACTAGCCAGGTAAGTATAAGATCGGTGGGAGTCCCCCCGTTGCTTGCCTTAGACACCAATTGTGCTTGGCCAGATAAGCTAACGGAACCAATTAGAAATCACCTTCCTTCGGGCTCAGTCATCCCTGAACCACTTTCCTAGACACCGGTCAAATTGACTAACCTTAACCTGATTCAACTCTTAGGATTCCTTATCCTATTGAGCTCGAGTTCCTAGGGCTGATGTCTAATTGATTTTAAAATTAAAGGCTTAGGTCAATGTAGGATGCTGGTTGGTTGTTTGTGGGCTAAGGAAGGGTGATCAAATCCCCACCTTATCTTGTTTAATTGGGTTATGCCCTTAATTTGGTTTAATATGAATATGCACAAAAAATTTTCAATCAAAGGGTTCTGTGCAATTTAAACTAGATGCATGCAACAAATTGAATTCTAAAAGGCTTACCTTACCTCTAGCAATCAACAAAAAAATAAAAATAAAAATAAAAATAATATGATGCATGCTCTAAGCAATTGAGATTTCTAATCTTATCATGAGATTTTTAATTAGATCTAAGTGGATATATTTTTTTTAAAATTTAAAATAAATAAATAAATAAAAAGGACTAGGGTTAGGATTGATCTCACCAAGCAAAACTAAATAATTTGTTACTTGCCCTGGTTCTTTTTGTTCTTTAACCTCTTTTTCTGCAAAATTAAAAAAATTAGCAAGCAATATTTAAAAAAATATTTATAATTAATTTACAAAAAATAAATCAAAGAAATAAAAAAAATAGCATCTTATTCCTTTCTCGATAATGATGCCAAAAACTTGATAGAAACACGATGTTGTCGTTAAGACACCATATTTATCAGTTTAATCTGACTTCTTAAAATAATTAAAAATGCGTAGATAGTAGTGAGTCAGGTCGAATCCATAGAAAAGGTAGTATTTTTATATTTGAAATCTTTGATTTTTTGAAAAAAAAAGTAAAGAAAAGAGTTTTGAAATCAAAAGTGAAGTCGAAAAATAAAAATTAAAAATTAAAAGGTGCAGGAATTTAAACTTAGTACTAAGATCTACTAGTTAGATCTTAGCATCTACTTGCAATAAAATAAAAAATAATAATTTAAAGTACAAAAATTAAATTACAATAAAAATAAAAAGCATGAAATTAAAGAGCATAAAAATAAATATTGCATTAAAAAGTTGGTAATTTAAATACATAAAATAAAAAGAAAATAAAACATAGTGATCTCTGATCTTGGATCGGTATTGGTGGAAAGATGGTGTAAAAGCCCAGCTCTTTTTCTCGGTACCAATTGCTTTGAAGCAGCCATTAACCGATAGCCTGGCTTCATCCTATACCAAAGCTTCACCTTGATCTGAGATGTTGATTTCTGAAGGCCTGGATCCTTTTTATAGAGCTAGGGAGGCTAGATATTTTTTTTGGAGGCAATGTGGGACTAAGGGTTGTTTCAATCATGAACATAGAAAGAAATCTGAGTGAAATTTGGATTAAAATAGCCCTTATTGAGTTCTTTTAATTCTGGCCGTTAGATGGTGATCCGATGCTTCCAAAAATACCAAAAATAGACGTATAATGGCCCAAATCAAGTCGGATTAATTTCTGACCATTGGATCGCGCTTGATGGAGGAATTTAGGCCGTTGATCACGTGCATGATAGTTTGATCACCATCGGGAGCCTTTTGGACCATCGAATCAAAGCTAGAATCAAGCGCTGCCATCCGATATTGATCCGGGTGAAATCAACAATCGAAAAAAAACTTGACCATCCGATCTTGATGACAAACAACCACCACCGCACGATCGCGCATTTACTGTTCCCATGGACTGTGTGAACCGACTACAACATGCACCACAACCAATGAGCACCTTTTATTTATAGATGAAAAGACCAAAATGCCCTATGAGCCATGATGAATTTTCTATAAATCCTTTAGGGGTCTAGGTCCACCACGTGGTAAGCTCTGATTCGTCGGTGTCTGCTGTGCTGGCGGTCCACACTATGCTGTGGACCGACTGATGGCTTTTGAGCTTGAGTCGGCTAGGATAGATAGCTTGGCACGCCGGCTTGGTCGGCTTGGCTTGGCTTGTTTGAATGCGCCGACTGCTGCGGCATGGCGGCTTGAGCCGTTTGAGCCGTATGTTATTTTTTCATTTAAAATATTTATTTTATTTTTTTAGAAATTCATATCTTTTTCATTTTAGCTCCGTTTTGCTCCAAACTTATTTCGTTACGATCAAAAAAATAAGCTCTTTCCATTGATTATAAAATTTTATTTTTTAATTTTTATTATTTTTTTAATTAATTTTTTAATTAATAAAAATATGAATTTTCCAAAAATTATATATAAATTAATCATTAATTCTTAAAAACTAATATAAATTAATTGATAAATTAATATTTTTATTGATGAATTTATGATGCTTATCAGTGTTTGATCCAATCAAAAATTTTGGAGTCCCATTTACATGGGACTCCTTCCTTTTCCACCATGTGCGCATGCCAACATGGGGTGTGTGCACATATTTATGCTTGGAAACCCAAGTGAGCGTGTGCCCTAATAAACTCTCTAGGGGGGTGCATGCCCCTATCCTTTCTTTCCTACATTGGGACATCTGATGTCCCAATAGTGACAAGAATTGGTAGGTCATGTCCTATCAGGTATAGAAATTGGTAGGTATTGTCCTATTCCGATTTGATGGTTTAGGATAATATTTTTCTGATCTAGACAAGCTCTAGTCAGACTAGGATAAAGTCATACAAGATTCTTAAATGAGTCCAAACAAATTTGGCTTAGTCGAGATAAACTAGAAAGATTACAGAAGGAGAATATTAGGCTCAGTCATGTGCTAGCATAATTTTCTTGAATCTAATTGGATCTAATCCAAATCAATTAAACTAGATTAGCTTAATTGATGACATCCAAACCCAAAAGCTTATTTGTGTGACCCAGTTTGGTTCAGTTTCATATGGTAATGAGGCATGTCGTGATCTCTATCATCAACATCATCGAAACACCTTTCGATGGATCAAAACTTTTTCGATTCATACAATTATAATGATTGATCATCAAGATCATTCTAATTGCTTTTAAAATCTATCAGTGATACCTAGCAGTATATGGTGGCAATCCATCAGAATTGAATGTAAACCTCTTAATGCAGTTACCTATATGATTAGGTTCTTCTATCTTGAGTCCCGATAAGATTAGGGTTATGTTGAACTCATCAAACCCAACATTCATCATATAAAATTAATCATTCGATTCGAGTCCGATGTGAAATCCTAATAGAAACTCTTTCTATCATCTTCATACTGCCACGGTCATGGGCTTATGGACTCGATCTCATGATCATCATAGGGCTACTCCTCATCTACTGAGGTAGATAGATCCCTTATTTGTGTAATCCAATTTCTACAATAAACATGCTATAGCCAATATACACCTTAGGATTTTGAATGGCTAGGAGATCAAGTTATGATATAGTCAAACTATAATATCCTGAAGATGAACTAGCGATGCACCATAGGTCAATGAACTAGACACACTACTGTAACATCGAACTAGTCATTGATGAGAAGGTGACTTTCTTATGACTGCTCGAGGTGGTCACGCTCAGTGCCCTTGTTCTCTAATGAGTACCTATACTCTCGCTCCGATGTCTCTACACCATAGACTCAAGTCTCATGTATCCTAAGAAAATGATCATACACTAATCTTTCAGATCGATCATCATTCTCGTGATGATCTTATGGTCAAGAGCAGTTTATGAGTTAATTATTAAAATTCATGTCTTAATTTTTTAACTCTTAAAAATATGAATTGTGATTATCATTAACTCAAAAGATATATCACAGACACTTTTATTGCACATTATGATAGAAAATAATACTTTTATTAATTTATAATCAAAATTATAAAATTATTCTTAGAAGTGTATTACAAATGTCAGTGAATCTGGCTTCTAAAGCACACATCTAACAAATACCACCTATTGCAAGCAAACTCTTCGTTTGCTATAATGATCTAGAAGTTGATGGAGGTTCTGACTTGAGCCGTACACATATCTGGCCTCTACCAGCATCCACTCATTCAAATTTAGAGGTCTTCTCCTTCTGAACCTAATCTCAAAAGATCTAAGTCTAGAACTCCTAAGTGTGCCTTTAATATGATCTTCAACAGCAAATCGTGAAGGATAAACTACTTTTTCCATCATAGTATCAATCTGATCTGACCAAATCTATAGAAAATATTTCAAAAATTTTCCTATAGAGTCTAATCAAATCAGAGAGTTCTTCGATCTAATTTTAATGATCTAATATTAAATATAAAATTAAAAATTAAATCAGCTATAAACTTTGTACCTGATTGGATAATCTGATTATCCTGTCGATGATCTGTGAAAGCTTGAGATTTTGTCTTAAGCCATGCATGCACCTAGCCTCTACTAGAGTCCACTCGGACTAGATCTAGAACTGCTCTCCTTCTAAATTTAATCACCAAAAAATAGATTTAAATCTAATTTAGTCAAGCCTTGGCATCAACTGATAAAGGCAGCACGCTCGTCTTATGAACGTCGTCTCATTTCCAGAAACCTTCGTGCCAATTTGTGTGGACCTTCACATGGAACCATGGCGCAACCTTTGGGTGTGGAGAAGAAGAGGAGGAGGGGTATAGAGAAAGAGGGGATGGCTACCTATGGGTATGTGGGGAGTAGAGATTAGAGCATGAGAAGCCCTAGGGTGTAGGGACTCTTAAATAGAGCCCTGTGCCACCTCAGTGTTCCAATCAATCAATCAACCAATTGCTTGATTTGTTTCTAATTTCTTGACAAAATTTTCATGCCAACTCACATCTGAATAGCCACCCTAAATATTCATATAATGTCGAACAAAATAGGTATGGAGAAGGAATAGAAGTTTGGTGCATAATGGATTCTTCCTTCTCTCTTAGAGTTTGATCTCTATCAAACCTCTTTGATTGATCAAATATAAAATTTGACCAAGTCAAAAACTATCCACTTTGGGTGCACAACTAAGAGGGACGTGTGCCCTCTCCATGCTGTACCAAAATGTGGGGGCGCATGCCCCTAGAAAATCTCTAGGGGGTGTGCGCCCCTGATCCCTTCTATCATACAATAGGGTCAACCTTTGACCTTAGTGTGCGATAGAAAAGGCAGGTGACCAAAAATAGTAGGTGACAAAAAATGATAGGTATTATCCTAAAATAATCTAATGAATTTAGACAATCCTATTCTGATCTGGATATATTTAGTTAGGGTTTCGATTGAGACGAACTAGAAAGACTACAAAAGGAGAATGTTAGGTTCAATCATGTGCTAGCATGATTTCCTTGAACCTAATCGGATCTAATCCAAATCAATTAAACTGACTCTGTCTAATTGATCATAACCAAACTCAAATCCTTATATGTATGACCCAATTAGGTTCAATTCTATATGATAATGAGATATGTCATGATCTCTATCATTGACATCGTCGAAATACCTTTTGATGGATCCGATGTTTTCTGATTCATATAATTACAATGATTGATCATCAGGATCATTCTAATTGCTCCTAGAATCTATTAGTGACACCTAGCAGCATATGGTGGCAACCCATCAGAGCTGAAAGCTAATCCTTTGGTGTATCTATCTATGTGAATCAATTCTACTATCATGAGTTCCAACAAGACTAGGGTTTAAGATAAACTCATCAAAATCCAACATCCGTCATATAAATGAATCATTTGATTTGAATCCGATGTGAAACCCTAATAGAAAACTCTTTTCTATTAGACACACTACGATGGCCATGGGCTTAAGCACTCGATCTCATGATCGTCATAGGATTACCTCCACTACTGAGGTTGATAGATCCCATCTTGGTGCAATCAAGTTTCTACAATGAACATGTTATAGCCAACATACACCTCAAGATTATAAATGGCTAGGAGACCAAGTTATGGTGCAGTCAAACTATAATGCACTCAAGCTGAACTATCGATGCTCCTAAGGTCAAAGAACCTAATAAATAACTACAACATCGAGCCAGTCATGGACAAGAAGGTAGACTTTCTTATGTCTGCTCGAGGTGGTCATACTCAGTGCCCTCATTCTCTAATGAATACCTACACTCTCACTCTGATGTCTCCACACCATAGACTCAAGACTCATGTATCCTAAGAAAGTGATCGTACACCAACCTTCTAAACTGATCACCATTCTCATGACGATCCTACGATCGGGAGCAGTTTATAAGTTAATTATGAAAATTCATATTTTAAATTTTCAACTTTTGAAAATATAAATTGTCATTACCATTAACTCAAAAGTTGTATCACGGACATTTTTGAATACACACTGCATTGGGAATAGACCCTGCTCCCACCAAAGTCTAATCTGATGCTTAGCCTAATTTAACTAGTAATCATAGAAGAGCTTCGATCGAGAATTCTCCCTCCAGCAGTCAAACTTCTTTTGGACCCCTCTAACGGTCGAACTTCTTTTAGACTCTTCCAGCAGCCGAACTCCTTCTAGACTCCTATTCATTTCGGACTCCTCCAATGGCCAAACTCCTTTCGAACTCCTCCAACAGTCGAACTCCTCTAGTGGCCGAACTTCTTCTGAACTCCTCCAGCGACAAACTCCTTTCAGACTCATCCAGCGGTTGAACTTCTTCCAGACTCGTCTATGGTCGAACTCCTTCCGAACTTCTCTAATGGCCGAACTCCTTTCGGACTCCTCCAACGGTCGAACTCCCCACAGTCATCCAGGAAGGTCTCCGTATGAGTCCAATCTCATACACGGCATGAATCTACCCACACCTGGACTACCTTAGAGGAGTCTGAACTCCTCTAGAATTGATATAACTCAAAGGTCATCACCAACCGATGCCCACCCCTCCAAAATTTGACTATCAAATCTCAAATGGATTGGCACCTCATGACAACAAATTCTATCTTCCATAACAAACTTCACATGGCTCTAAGTGGCCCACTATTCGATAGTTATGGCTGTCACTATCAGTTTGTTATATTTTCTCTAGGCTCTCTTTTCTCTCAAAAATTGTACAATTTTCTTGACTGAGTACTCCATTTTTGTTTGCTGAAAAAGCTAACTTGACCATCGGAGCGTCTTCCTGGAGCCACCACCCCAAATTCTGGATGAGACTTATTTTGCAGGTCACCAACGGCGACCTCATCTTCTCTAACTCTAGCACTTCTTCGATGGCAATCAGATTTTGCACCAACAAAATTGGTGCTTGAGGAAGAGCCCTCTATTCCTGAGGATCCCTTATTCTTAAAGGAGTTCTCATTAGCAATCTCTCTTCTTCCTCTTTAGAGTTTTTTCCAAAAAAATTGCCTTCTATGAAAGCTTTGACCCGACGG
This sequence comes from Cocos nucifera, assembly GCA_006176705.1. Lineage (NCBI taxonomy): Eukaryota > Viridiplantae > Streptophyta > Magnoliopsida > Arecales > Arecaceae > Cocos > Cocos nucifera. Next base: position 159,405 of record QRFJ01001296.1, on the reverse strand, counting down.
TCAATGGCCTTTATAGCCAGATCCCATCTAGATCTATCCGCTTCTGCTTTGCCTCCGGCAACTCAAGCTCCACCTACAACCATGGTGGATGTGGAGCAGTTCAACTTACTGATTCAATAGGTTTGCGATCTTACGGAGGTAGTACAGCCCATGCATCGATAGGCTTCGATGCTAATTCGATTGGAGCAGGCTTCTTCGGAGCCCTATGATCTAGTTTGGGGATGGCCGACTTGTGCTAGCTGATCGGTAACCTTCGAAAAGAAGAAGCAGAGGATGAAGAGCTCTTGCTCGGACCATGACTCGATCCCAGGGAGAATTTTGCCTTCGTTCCATCAAAAAATCCTAGAGATTAACAATCGTGAAGATCTCCTAGATGAAAGGCTCTCGAAAATGAGTCGATGAATTGAAGAACTCCATTATGCTCCCTCCAAACATGGTAACGATATTTGCACTGACCTTCCTTTTTCTTAGAAGATTATGCAGGAACCAATTTCACCAAACTTCAAACTTCCACAGTTTGAGAGTTATAATGGGACCACCAATCCGATGGACCACCTGGAGGCATTCTGGATAATGATGCTGCTCCACAGTACGTCAGATGCCATTTTGTGTCGAACATTCCCATCCACCCTCAAGGGAGCTACCAGGAACTAGTACTCGATACTTAAGTCGAGTACCATCTTTTTTTTTGATCAAATGAGCCATCAGTTTGTGGCTCACTTCATTAGCAGCTAACGTCCCTACCAAGGTTTGGATTTTTTGATTAATATCAAGCAGAAGGAGGGAGAATCTATCCGAGCTTATGTCATTTAGTTTAGTGCTGCTGCATTGGAGGTCCAAAATCTGGACCAATTTATTACAATGACCGCACTCAAGGATGGCCTTCAGAAGAATGATTTGCTATTCTCCCTGAAGAAGAAGTACCCCAAAACTTTGTCAATATGTTGGATCGAGCTGAAGGTTATGCTCGACTGAAGAGGCCTTTAAAGCTAGGGACGATGAAGCCATCTAAGAGCGGCAGGCGGGTCAACCAAATGTGCCTATAGCTGGAGAGAAACTAAGCAGAGCTCAGCCACGCTCCTGGACTCCTGTGGAGCATAAGTGGGCCCGAACCCCTACTTAAGCCCAGAGGCAAAGAAGCTCGGATAGAAGGATGCGACGGAGCTCTCTCCTCAGAAAATTTCATAACTACGCCCATCTCAATGCTTCAAAAATCCAAGTACTAATGAAGATTAGAGAGCAACTACCGAGATCGGAAAGGATGAGCACTCACCCTAAAAAATGCAATCCTAGCAAGTTCTGCCTCTACCATCATGATCACGATCATGATACGAAGGAGTGCATCTAGCTCCAAGACGAGATCGAGGAGCTCATCAAGCATGGTAGGCTTGATTGATTCTTACAATGTCGGTTGAAAGGATGAGAGGATCAACCAAGAGCACCCCCACCGTCAGAACCACCGAGAGGCAAGGAGCATCAAGAAAATTGGCCCTCGATCGGCATCATTAACACCATCTCTAGGAAACTTCGATGAGGGACGGCTAGCAGGTTAGCCGAGCCCGAGAAGAAGTGAAGAACTGAAGAGCCCATTGCTTTCATCGATGAGGATACTCAAGGAGACCAGTTCTCGCACAACGACTTGGTTGTAATCTTTTTGAACATTGCTGATTATGATGTACGCCACATTTTGGTAGATAATGAAAGTTTCACTAACGTTCTGTACTTTGATGCTTTCTATAAAATATCCATATTCGATAATTGCCTGGGATCCATGAGCTCCCCATTAGTCGACTTCATTGGCAACGCTGTGCCAGTAGAGGGGGTGATAACTCTTGCCATGACTAAAGGACAGTATCCAAAGCAGGCCAAGGTATGGGTTGACTTTTTGGTGGTAAAAGCTCCCTCTGCTTATAATGCAATTCTCGACCGACCTAGTATAAATGCACTATGAGCCACAGTGTTGATCTATTATCTAAAAATAGAATTCCCAACAAGCAATGGAATATGTGAAATTAGAGGCGATCAAGCTTTAGCCCGACACAGCTACTCCATCATCTTACAAAATGGCCCTCGACTTGACCCCTGCCTAGTTGACGGGCTTGATGTTTGCAATAACCTTGCCGAAGAATGAGGTGAGCCCATAGAAGATCTTGTGACCGTCCCTCTGAGGGACAGAAACATGGAGCATACGGTGCAGATTGGCTCCAATCTGGAAGATGAAGTTCAAAAGCAGCTCATCGCCATTTTGTGGAGGAATGCCGACGTCTTTGCTTGGGGTTTGGTGGATATGCCTGAGATTGACATCGAGGTTATGGAATATCGGCTGGCCATTGTTCCCAAGCATCGATCAGTGAAAGAAAGAGTTCGAAGCCATGCACCAAAAAAGAAAAAGGCAATAGCAAAAGAAGTCGATAAGCTTCTCAATGCCGAATTTATTCGAGAAATCAGCTATCCGACTTAGGTCTCTAATGTGGTCCTGGTCAAAAAGGCCAATGGCAAGTGGAGGATGTGTATAGACTTCAAAAAATTGAATAAAGCTTGTCCAAAAGATAGCTATCCTCTACCCAAGATTGATCAACTAGTAGACGCAACCTCGGGCCACGAGCTCCTCACCTTCATGGATGCCTTTTTCGACTATAACCAAATACGGATGACGTCGAAGGATAAGAAAAAAACTACTTTTGTTACTGATCGTGGTCTTTACTATTATAGGGTTATGCCTTTAGGATTCAAGAATGCAGGGATAATGTACCAGCAGCAGGTCAATAAGATCTTCAAGAAGCAGATCGACCGCAACATGAAGATGTATGTGGAGACATGTTCGTCAAAAGTCGAGCTTCAAAAGTCACATCGCCAATCTTGAATAAACCTTCAGTGTACTCAAAAAGTACAAGATGAAGCTGAATCCGACCAAGTGCACCTTTGGCGTTACCTCAGGGAAGTTTTTGGGGTTTATGGTGTCAAGGCATGGAATCAAAGCAGATTTAAAGAAAATTCGAGCTAATCAGGAGATGACTGCTCCAAAAATAATCATAGAAGTTTAGTGCTTGACTGAAAAAGTGGCATCCCTAAATCGCTTCATCTCGAGATCGGTCGAGCGATGCATACCCTTCTTCCAAGTTCTCAAGCAACCAAAGAACTTTTGCTGGATGACGGAGTGCCAACGGGCATTTGAGGAGCTCAAAAATTACCTCATCTCACCCCTACTACTGGCCAAGTCTAAATCTAGATAAGAATTATTCTTGTACGTAGCAGCCTCTCCAGCAGCCTTGGCAGCAGTCCTAGTCAAGGAGGAAGCGAAGATGCAATGACCAGTCTACTACATAAGCTGGGTCCTAAGGGATGTAGAGATCAGGTACTCTAAGTTAGAAAAATTGACTTACCCTCTTCTAATCATTACCAGGAGACTCCGATCTTACTTTCAGGGACACACCATAATGGTCCTCATGGATCAACCAATAAAAGTAATCCTTCATCGAATGGATGCTTTTGAAAGAATTATAAAATGGACAATCGAGCTCACGAAGTTTGACATCAATTATCAACCCCGACCATCGATCAAAGATCAGATATTGGTAGATTTTATAGTAGAATGTATCATTCCAAATGAAGCCGAGCTTAAACAGAATAAGATCGATATCCCATGGTTGCAACCGAGCCTCCCCGAAGAGAGTGCCAACCTTCCTGAAGGTTTTTGGATCCTATACGTGGATGGTTCATCCAACTCTACTAGAACAGACGTGGGGTTGATCTTAGTCAACACTGAGGGAGTCATCACCAAATATGCACTATGCTTTGAATTTTCTACAACTAATAATGGGGCTGAATATGAAGTACTGATTACTAGATTAAAAATAGCAAGAGAGTTAAAAGTAGATCAACTTCAAGTCACAGTGATTTCTAATTAGTGGTCAGCCAAGTTAGTGGCAACTATGAAGCATGGGAGGAAAGTATGATGAAATACCTTGAAAAGATAATGGATTTGACTCCGACCTTTGATAGTTTTGGCATTCAACAGATTCTTAGGGTAGAAAATATAAGAGCTGACCTTCTCTCTAAATTGACCACTTTAACCCCAGCCGAACTATCCAAAGAAGTATTTTCTAAAACTCTAAAATGCCCAAGCTTAGAGGAATCATAGCTTGTTATGCAGATGGAGCTCGTGCCAAGCTGGATTGACCCGTTAGTTATCCATCTCAAAGAGTGAGTGCTTCTTCCTGATCCAAAAGAAGCTCAAAAACTCAGGAATCAAGCCTCTCGGTATGTTTTGTATGAGGGCAAGTTATATAAAAGATCGTATTCGCTACGGCTGTTGAGATATCTCCAACCTTCAGAGGTTGACTTTGCATTATGAAAAGTGCACGAAAAAATTTATGCAAGTCTTGTAGGAGTCAGATCCCTATCACAAAGATTACTTCGGTAAGGGTACTATTGGCCGACCTTTTACCATGATTCTATGGAGTATGTCAAAAAATATGATCGCTGTTAGAGAAATGCAAATATACAAAGATAGTCGGCTTTCGAGCATACTCCACTAAGCACACCTTGGCCATTTGCATAGTGGAGAATGGATATACCTGGCCCTTTCCTAATGGCGTCCGAACAATGGAAGTTTCTTCTGGTTGTGATCGACTACTTCACCAAATGGATTGATGCCAAACCACTAACAAAAATTACTGAGGTCAAGGTATGAGACTTCATCTGGAAGTCAATCGTCTACCAGTTTGATCTGCTCTAAACTCTCATAATAGATAATGGATGATAGTTTGCCAGGATGAGGTTTGCTGAGTCTTATGAAGATCTAAACATTTTTCATCGCTTCACGTCGGTAGCTCACCCACAGATAAATGGGGAAGCTGAAGTGACCAATCAGATTCTATTGCAAGGCATTAAGACAAGACTCGAAAGAGCAAGAGGAGCCTGGGCGGACGAACTATATCATATTCTATGGGCATACCGCACTACCCAAAGGCTACCAACTGGAGAAACATCATTCATCTTAGCTTTTGGAATAGAGGCAGTCATCCCAATCAAACTTAAGCTTCCATCAGCATAGGTAGTGGCTTTCAACGAGCAGCATAACTCGCAGGACCTCAGATCCAACCTCGACCTACTAGAAGAAAAAAGAAAGGAAATCCAAATTTGATTGGCAGCTTACAGGTGAAGGGTGGCACGATACTAACTCTAGAGTTAGATGTAAAATATTTAGAGTGGGAGATTTAGTGCTTTGATGAGCCACCATCTCTCAACCTCAGAGCCAGGGGAAGCTCATCCCAAATTAGGAAGAACCCTATGAGGTCATGGAGCTCGTTCGATCTGGGACGTACTACTTGAAGAAACTTGGGAGCGTGGACCTACCTCGATCGTGGAATTTGAAAAATCTATGAATGTATTATCGATGATTTGATTATAATTAAATCTCCCTACTTCAACATCCTAATCTTATTGTATACCGATGATAAAGGGGGACTATCCTCCAAACTTGATCTCACGAAAAATATAGCCCGTTAGAAATAGGAGGAGAATCTCGTCCTAACGTGAGCAAAGTTGAAGGCCTCATTCATCTTAGATGAGATGAGGGGAGAGGCCCTGACAATGGTCCTAATATGCCCCTACAGCCTGTTAGGAATAGGAGGAGAACCTTATCCTAATGTAAGCAAAGTTGAAGGCCTCATTCATTTTAGACGAGAGAAGGGGAAAGGTTACGACAATGACTCTAATGTTCTCCTACAGCCCATTAGAAACAAGAGGAGAATCTCATCCTAACGTGAGCAAAGTCGAAGGCCTTATTCATATTAGATGAGATGAGGGGAGAGGCCCCAACAATGGCCCTAATGTGCCCTTACAGTCCATTAGGAATAGGAGGAGAACCTTGTCCTAATATGAGCAAAGTCGAAGTCCTCATTCATTTTAGATGAGAGGAGGAGAGAGGCCCCAACAACGGTCCTAATGTATCCTTATAGCCTGCTAGGAGCAGAAGGAGAACCTTGTCCTAATGTGAGCAAAGTCGAAGACCTCATCCATTTAAGACAGGATGGGAGGAGAGGCCCTGTGAATGGCCTAAATGTGCCCCCACAAGCCATGTTAGGAATAGGTGGAGAACCACATCCTAACATGAGCAAAGTTGACGACCTCATCGATATAAGATAGGATGGAGGGAGAGACCCTACCGATGAGCCTAATGCACCCCCATAAACTTTGATAAGAACAAAAGAAAAGCCTCATCCTAACATGAGCAAAAGTTAAAACCTCGTGGACCAAAGACGTCAAGAAGGAAGAAGTGATGGAGAATCCTTACACGTGTTTTCCCACGATGACCTAACTACGTCAAATGCGAATGGTAGAACCTTATCCTGATTTGCAAGAGAGATCCTAGTTCGATGTCCACAATAAGTCCAACATCCACAACAAGCTCAGTGTCCGCAACAAGCATTTCATAAGAAAATGATAGAGAGAAAAATGTGGTAAAGAAAGTAAGGCTGCAAATAGGTCTTAGGTTCATGCAAAATGAAAATAGCAAAAAATATACTATTCCATTACAAAAACAAGTTCATTACAAGCAAAGCATAGGTCGGTAAGGCCGATTACACTAAAAAAAAAAAAGAAGGGGAAAGAGGCTGAAGCTCTAAGGTGAATCGAATTCTTTGGACTTTGTGCTGCTAGCTCCGGCCATCACCAAGGCCTGCTTTAGACTAAGGATCTCCTCCTCAAGCTCCTTCTTCTGGAAGAGACCATTTATATATATTTTGTTGGTGAGCTAAAACTTATCCTCGATCTCTCATTGCTGTCTCCTTAAAACTTCAGACTTGGCCTCCACATCCTCGATAACCCGATGTTCACAGGCGAGCTGAAGCTTTAGCCATTGAACCTCGACCTAATTCGCCCTAATCGCCTTTGAAAGCTCACCAACGGTCCTCTTTGAGGAGGCAATCTCCTCTGACTCACTACTCATGTTGGCTCCTCAATTATTGTGCAGTCACTTTCGAAGATGAGCTGCTTCATCTCTGGCAATCTTGAGCTCGCCTTCAAGCCTGGACATCTTCTCTGCCTAGGTCACTCGGTAGCTATTAAGCTAGTCCTCAGTATCTTGCAGCTATTTCTGAAGCTAGGAAAACTTTATTGACCAGTCCCAGTCGTACCAGGCCTTGTTGGTAGATCACGATGAGCTTTCCTCTTGATGATGGATCTTTTCCCTGACATCATTCAGGTCAGCTTCAAGAAAGCTGATCTTCGCTGTCAGTGCCTAGAACTTATCACTGGCATTTCTTTTGAGTTCGGTGACCTCCTTCTCAAAACCATCCTTTCGGATACTAAAGCTCACCGCTTCTTTCATATGTAAGCCTCGGAGGTGAGTGACCTCTTTAGTCACCTCAGAAGCATTCATTCGTGAGGCTCGAAGGTCGTCCTCCATTTTCTTCAACTTTCTCCTTAGAAGATGAACATTCTTCCTTAGGTTCTTTATCAAGGGTTTTATCGAAACTCCCTAAGGTAGTGGATCAACATTGGTGGGAGACTGCATTCAAGATACGAAAAGTGCTCAAGGGTATGGAAAAAATTTATTTCATTTAATCAAAACTTTCGAATACAAGGCACAAAAAAAAGTATAACTACTCGAGGATCTCAACCTCGAAGGGTGGAGTTGGATCGCCCTCGGCCACCTCAGATTCTCGAACTACTTTGGGCACCTCTATGGTAGGTTCAGACAGGCCAGAAGCAAGCTCGTTGAAGGAAAGGTCGACTACCGCATTAGATGGTCCTACCTCCACGTCATCTTCCTCCTCCACCAAAAAGTCGAGGTCAAGCTCGGAGAATCTTTGGGCTACCCTACCTTCGCAAAGCTCGAAACCCTTGATAAACGCTTTCTGGATGAACTCGACATTCAGGTTCCACATCTTGAGAGAGGTCTTAAACTCTTCCATGGCCCAGGTCATTGCCTTCGAGATCGACTTTGGCATTTGTGTCTCCAGTTCGGCGACCCTATTTTGGGCTTCCTTCCTCCTCTCCTCCTCCAGGGCTAGTGCGGCCTTTAGTCCCGTCGAGGCAAACTCCTCTTCGCAGAGTGCATCCTGAAGACTTTCGATGTCCGTCGCCTTCTCCTCGACAAGATGCTCGACCTCGTCGACCCTCTCTTGAAGACGGTGGACCTCGGCTCGAAGGTCCTCCTGGGCCTTCTGTGCCTCTGCCTCTTGACAACATGCCCTTTTGATGTGAACGAGCATCTAATGACCTGACTGCAATAAATGATTGGTGTTATAAAAAAAAAACAAGAAGAAGGAGAGAAGAAGAAGAGTGTAGAAGGGAAAAGAAAGAATCGAGCAATGGAGCAATCACCTTGAGGATGGTTCCTAGAGAACTCCAAATGAGCTGCCATGGGTCTAAATCGGCCATCTGGTCCACCACCTCGAGCATGGCAAATCTATCGGCAAGATCCTGAATGATCTTTGGGTTGTCGAAGGGATCCTCACCTCGTTCATTATCATTTCCATCCAGTCCACCTAAGCGAGTATTATAGGACGTCTTCGCAATGGCTTTCTTTTTTCTTCCCTCTCCTATCCCTTTCTTGATAGGAAACTCCAAAATCCGATCCCCGCTAGAGGGACCCAAGGGCATGAAAGGCACCAGGCCCATGCTAGCAGTGTCAACCTCAGACGATGACCTCAGATGCAGTGGCAGTGGAGGTGGGGACTCTAGAGCTGGAAACACCAACCTTCACCCTCTTTGAGCCATCTTCTTGCTCCTTTCCTTTCCTCTTCCCGATGAAGAGCCCTTTGGTAAGCATCTTGGTGATTTGTGCGTCCATTTCTATAGCAGAAAAAGAAGAGCGATTAGTGGCAATACACGTTTGCTAAACTATGTGGATTCGAAAATCAAAAGATGTACTAGCAGGATCGCAGAGACTCAGACCCAGGTTGAACAAAGTCTATTCCTTTAGAAGGTCGGGAAGAGGAGGAGCTTGGTGCACCTTTAGAAAATTGTAGGAATCAAGATCGGCTCCATCTAAGCTAGGAGCTCGATGAACTGACTCTCTAATATAACCTGATGAAGAAAGACCTAATGGCAAGGTCCGGTAATGTACAAAAAAAAAATTTTCTTTCAGTTTTGAATGGAAGAAGGGACACCTTTTAATAACTTCTTCTTTCCAATCTAGGGGAGAAAGTACCACCAATCCTTCATGAAAGGATGGTGCTTGAAGGTATAGAAATTCCTAAAAAGTGAAATGGTTGGCTGGACTTCAGTCAATGGACAGAGGGAGAGGAAACCTAAGATGAATCGAAAGAAGTTCGGTATGACATATGTGAAGGGGATGTTTAAAAATCGAAAGAAGGCAACTACAAATGAGGACAGCTGGACTCTAAGCCTGGCACACAAAGCTTCTATGTACAAACAAAATCAGCCGGTCGGAGGAGAACTGACCCAGTCATCAGAGCTGGGGAGTTTAAGTTCATATTTTGGAGGGATTTCATATTGGATTTGGATCAGAGAAAGATTGTCCAAGGTAAGGATGGATGGGATGGTGTCTAGAGCAAAAGATGAGTGGGATATGTTCCTAGGTTCTACCTTGGCCAGGGGTGCAAAATCAAAGTAGGATGGTCCGGACGAGCCCCACAAACCGTTGGAGTGGGAGATTTCAGAAGACATTCGGATTGAGATGAACCCAAAGAAATCCCCCCCCAAAATAAAATCTGAAAAATAAGGAGCTAGAAGTGATAAGCATGAAAAACCTAAGAGAAGTGTTAGGAAATTGACCTAAACTATCCAGGAAGGATGAAAGGATAATGGACGCGATGAGGATTAATTGAAAGGATGTCCAGAGCTTAGGAAGGTGAGAGAACGATGAGACCCATGGGAAGAAGGCAAATGGGAGCCGAAGGAAGAAGAAGACTTGAGTAGGGATGACTTCCGAATAATAGGAGAAAGCCTTAAATAGATAGAGGTAACCTGAAGCAGTTATGATTGTGGATCGACTTCGATCGGGCAGCGTGCACCGCAAGTTCCACTCAACATGATGGAGGAGCGGTGACTGGTGGAGTCTTTATGGCACTGTACCTATGGCAGAGTTTCGATGGGAGATTCAAAGGACCATCTTTTTGAACTCATTTCTGACTTAGAAAGTTTCGGTGTCAGCATGATAAACACCAAAATATCTCATCTTGACAAGCGTAGGAAATCGAGACCGAACTTCAATGGTCACCTTTTTTCCTCCCTTCCTTCAAATTTCAAACTCAAGAGTAGGGGAACTATTGTTGGGGATAAACCTCGCTCCCACCAAAGTCCAGTCTGATACTTAGCCTAATGTAACTAATAATCATAAAAGAATTTCGATCGAAAATTCTTCCTCCAGCAATCAAACTCCTTTCGGACCCCTCTAGTAGCCGAACTCCTTCTAGACTCCTCTAGCGGCTAAACTTCTTTTGGACTCCTCCAGCAGCCAAACTTCTTCCGGACTCCTCTAGCAATCGAAGTTCTTTCAGACTCCTCCAACGATCGAACTTCTTTCGAACTCCTCCAGTAGTCAAACTTCTTCCAAACTCCTCCAACGGCCGAACTCCCCATAGTCATCCAGGAAGGTCTCTACACGAGTCCGATCTCGTACACATCATGAATCGATCCACACCCGGACTACCTTAGAGGAGTTCAAACTCCTCTAGAATTGATACAGCTCAAAGATCATACCAACCAACACCCACCCCTCCAAACTTTGACTATCAAATCTCAAACGGTCTGGCACCTCACGATAATAAATATTATCTTTCATAATAAACTCCATATGGCTACGAGCGGCCTACTATCCGATAGTTACGACTGTCACTATCAGTTTGTTACAAGCTCCATCTATAAAAGAGACCCTATAGATACGTTTTCTCTAGGCTCTCTTCTTCATCCCAAAAATTTTGTAACTTTTTCTTGACTGAGCACTCCATTTCTATTGGTCAAAAAAGCTAACATGATCATCGGAGGATCTTTCCGGAGCCACCACCCCGAGCTCTGAACGAGACTTATTTTGTAGGTTACTGACGGCAACCTCATCTTCTCCGACTCCAGCATTTGTTCGATGGCAATCAGATTTTACACCAGCACACTATGATATAAAAATAATTATTTTATTAATTTAATGTTAAGATTATAAAATTATTCTTAGAAGTGTATTACAACTATTAGCCAATTTGGCTTCTAGGACACACATCTAACAAACTTTCACTTGACATAAAGTCAATTGGCTATAAATCTATATCACATCTTCTCAAGGTGGGCTTTGATCTTCTACTAGCCTAAAGGCTTTGTTAGTGGATCTACCCTGTTCTCCATGGAGTCGACTCTCTTGACCTCGATGCAACCATTCTCGAGGTTATCGCGGATGAGATGGAATCACCGCTCGATGTGCTTAGATTTTTAATGAGACCTTGGCTTTTTAGCCAAAGCTATAGCACCATTATTATTACAGTACAGAGGGACGGCATTTGATGGCATCACTCCAAGATTTGTGATGAATTTTTTATATCAGAATGTCTTCTTTGTAGCTTTTGATGCAGCAATATACTCTACTTCTATAGTGGAATCCGCTATCATGATCTGCTTGGAACTCTTCCAGCTGACAGTACCACCATTGCATACAAACAAACTGCTAGTGTCGACTTTTGATCAATTATATTAGACATAAAGTTTGAGTCTGTATATTCCTAGAGCTGGAGTTCTCCATTATCAAAGATCAAGAACATATCCTTAGTCCTTCTCAAGTACTTAAGGATACACTTCACAGAAGTCCAATGCTCTTCATGTGGATTCGACTGATACCTACTTGTGACACATACAGCATGAGCTATATCAGATCGTGTACATAGCATGGCATACATAAGGCTCCCTCTTGTAGAAGCATAATGGATCTTGCTCATATGTTCAATCTCCTTAGGTGTGCTAGGGCACATCTTCTTGGAGAGATGAATACCATGTTTGAAGGATACCAATCCCCTCTTAGAGTTTTCCATGCTAAATCTTTACAGCACCTCCTCTATGTACATCTTCTGTAAGAGACCCAGCATCCTATTTGGTCTATCTCTATAGACCTTAATTCCCAAAATAAAGGATGCCTCTCCTCGGTCTTTCATAGAAAACTCTTTTGATAACCACATTTTGACCACAGTCAACATGGGAATATCATTCCCAATAAAGAGGATGCCATCCACGTACAGTATGAGGAAGACAACAGTGCTTCCACTAACATTTTTGAACACACAAGACTCTTCCTCATTTTTTATGAATCCAAATGATTTGATCACATCATTAAAATGAGCATTCCAACTTTGAGATGCTTGCTTAAGTCCATAGATGGATCTTTGCAGTTTATAGACCTTGTGATCAGCATCAGTGGATGTGAAATCTAGTGGCTATTCCATAAAGATATCTTCCTCAAGATATTAATTTAAGAATATCGTTTTTATATCCCTCTGTCATATTTCGTAATCGAAATAGACTACAATAGCAAGCAGTGTGTGGATGAATTTAAGCATGGTTACTGATGAGAAGGCATCCTGATAGTCAATGAATTTGTGCTATTGGAAATTATGTCCCAAAGCTAATCATCAGTCTATTGATGGTTGAGTTATTTTATAATTATAATTATTTATTAATTAATAAAAATATTTTGGCATCTTTTTTCATCATAAGTTTACATCTTCTAATGAACTCCATTATTGTGATGAAGTTCTTAGAATTATTTAGTTTCAATAAAGAGAGAATTTATCGATTAGTTCTTAAATTTGTTCATGACCAAATGATATGCTGTTAATTAGGATAACAGCATCTATCAAGCATAGATCGCTATATGCCATAGAGGCTGGTTGTCCTCTTAACCAAGGAGTGTGGAGACACCGGTATGACACATAGGTGAGATGTATGGGTACATCATCATTGAACGTGATTAATTCTAGAGCATTCTACTATCGAGAATATCTCTGATGGGATATAGGTATAAGTATCCCTTAGATTTGAGATCACCTCAGTGACTTGCAAGCAACTCACTATGCATTGGTACTGGACTAACTAAATTTTTAATTCAGCAATGGAAGGCTTTTGAGCATAGTTAAGTACTTGCAAAGTTGGAGTGTGATCAAGATGGAATTGGCCACTCCAAGAGTTGGAGAAGAATGTATCACTGCATTTCAATATAGCAAAATCTTGGCCAGGATAATCCATCAGATGGATTTGATATTTTGAAATATAATGTGAACAACCTGATCAGAGTTGATAATTAAACTCTGAGGTATCCTACGAGCATTGTGATCAAGGGGATGAATTATATGAAAACTATATCTGCATGGGTTCTAAGGATGGTGTTCTACACCTTCGACCTATCCGACCGTCGGATATCATTGCTACATGATCAATTTGATTGGTACAAGAATTTATTTTTGCACTACCAACTTAGGTTCGAACCTATGATGTCACATACATTAGAGCTTATAATCTGATCGGATGGTTGATCAATGATTAAGAATCATTCTAGGGTTAAACAATCAATATGATTGGTGTTTAACCTAGTACAACTATTGCAGGAGGATCGATTAGCAATTGAATTGCTAATTGACTTAATTTGATTAAACCAATAGGTTGAGACTAAATCTAATTAAATATAATTTAATTAAATTTAGTTTGAACTTGATTGGATCAAGTCCAATTGATTTATTGGATAAGCCAAGTGCAAGGAAGAACTAGTCCTAGTCTAACTAGGACTCGAATTAACACAATTTTTTAATTTAATTAGATAATTAATCAAAAATAAATTTAACTTAATTTAATTTAATAAGTTCATAAATAGGTTAGGATCTTATTTAATTGATTTGGTTTAATCTTAATTTTATTTGGTTAAAAGATCTTGTTTGATCAAGTCAAAATAGGAGTCCTAGTGTGACTAGGACTCACTATCACTTGCGCCACTTAATCCTCACGCCTCATGCTCTTTTTATTTTGTTTCTTACGTGAAAATTCTCCACATCCATGGCTTCTCACACCCTCTTGCTCTCCTCCTTTTCTCATAAGGCAATTTGTTGGAAGGCCAAGTCAAAAGAGATGTTTGTTTTGTTTAGGATTGTATGAGATAGTATCCTTATTGACCAAAACACCTTCCCTTGAGTGCCGCCCCCTCTTTCAATTAATTGTTCTCTTATTCCATGAAAATAATTTTTTTTTTTTGTGCACCCTCCCTTACTGGTCAATAGCAATAATTGTGCAGGAGGTGCCCAAGAGTTGGGCATCCCAACAACTTCCCATGTTTGGATATTTCTAGTCTAAGTTTTGATCTAACTTAGACTCTTCATTTTCTCTATTTATTGGATGAATTTTTTTTTTATTTTTTTTGAAATAAAAAGATTTAGGAGAGATTTAGGGTGTGCAAAAATCGAAGGAAGAGGGTCCTTGGGCATGGGGGTTCCATAGGCACCAAACTAGGTGTCTAGGTGAGAGAAAAGAGAAGAAGAAGAGGTTCTTCTTCTAGGACTGTTTTATTTTCAATCTCTCCTCCTTTTTTTAAGATTTTTCTAAGAGAGTATCAGATCAGTAAATTCTCATCTTCCTTCTCACATTTTGAAGAGTCCAAATTTTGAAGAAGAAAGCATCAGATCGACCATTGAAGAAGGATCAGCATAGTACTAGCATGCTATGCTGATTTCCTGCATCAAACTTTAGATCAAAGATCGTAGGCTCGTGTGGATGACTCCTAGAGGCTGGATGCATGTGTAGCTCATGACTTCATCCTCAAGCTTGGATCAGCAAGTTAGAATGTCTAACTTACTCAGGTAATAGATCTAATCTATTAACTTCATACCTGCATTTGAAGTAGTGTAGATCTAGATTGATTTGATCAATATTTTACTTTCTTATTTAATTTTAATTTTTGATTTAATATCATGCATTGATTATATAATAGATCCATGATCTAGGTATTTACATATTTATTTAAATAAATATTTAATTTATTTAAATCTTTCATTGCAAGATCTTGTAAAAGTTTTCAAGATCTACCTATAAAACTCTAGATCTGGTTTCTTCAATTGGTATCAGAGCAAGATTATTATTACATAATTTTTATATATATTTAGATTATTTTATAGATTAGATTTAATTTATAATCTAATTATTAAATTTAAAATTAAAAAAAAATTTAGATCTCATGAACCGTCATAAGTTTGTCTTGCTGTAAGGTTTACCCCTTACAGTAAATAGATTATCCTAGTTCATGATGATCTGACTCTAATCATAAATTTATTAGATTTAATATAATTTTATTTATAATTTAATAGATTTAAAATAGTTTTAGATTTAAAAATAAAATAGTTTAGATTGCATGGACTGCCAAAAGGTTATCCTGCTGTAAGGTTTATCCCTTACAGTGAATAGGTTGTTCTAGTATGTGTTGATCTAAAATCTTGATCATAAAATTTTAAATTAGATCTAAGAGATTTTATGATCTAATTAAAAATATTTTAATCTAGTTTTAATCTTCATAAATATATTAGATTTGATTTAGGAAGATTTATGATTGATTATTACTGAAATTATTTCAATTACATGAACCTGTTTAGAATAGATCTAAAATATATTCATGTTTATGTTACTTGCATATTGATTATGAATCAAACATGCAACTTGGTTGATAGAATCATATTGTAAAAATATTTTACAAGCATAAAAACTATTTTTGAAAAGCCAAACCCCAACCCTTAGCCCAAAACTTAATTAAGAATTAACAAGTTGTTTGATTAGGTTCTTGGGTTAATGGGTTAGTGGGGATTAGGTCCATTAATTGGGTTAAACCTAGGGTTAGATTAAAGAATGGACTTAATTAAAAAATTAATTCAATCTAATCAATTATTGTCTTAGATTAGGTCAAGGATTCTCTAGATCAATTGCAATAGTTGTAGTTGGTCAAGTCCATATTTTTAACAAGACCCAAGATGGACTTGATTCATGGCTACGCGGTCTAGCACGAACTATTACGTTGATCTAATTGAAACTAATGAAATTAGTTGGTGTCTAAGGTAAACCAGATTAGTGGTTTTTAATTGGCAACTCGCTTACCTGACCATTTCTGATGGTGTCTAAGCCAAGCCTGGCAGACCCTTCTACTGCTCGAACTTATCTGGCCTCTTAGTGAGATTATATTTTGATCAGATTGCTTAACTATTCGAGCTGACCCATGTCAGCTTGGTAATCAGTTTGACTAATTTAGATGCTCCTAGACCAGTCTATTAATTATCTCTATTAAGCTGACTTGGTGAAGTTAGTAGGAGGATCATGACAAGCTAGTTAATCTGACCTACTTGCATCTATAAATTAAATCCTCCAAAATTATTAGATTTTTAAGATGAAATAGTTATATGATAACTGAATCATAGCCTCCCATTAAAGTGGATGATAATGAGTCTATCAGTTGGATAATCATTGGAGGCCCAAAGGTTTGGTGCTTATCGATTGATGGAATTATCATTCATTATATGATCTCTTGGATACATCTTTCTAAATGATGGTTTGGTGGGCCAACCAAAGTTGGACCTGATCAATCATTGATTGGATGGGCCAAGTATGGTCATGTTAATGGTTGGACCTAACTGGACCCTTTTCTAAGAGGGCCAAAGCTAATTGATCAGGGCCTGGGGAAAAATTTAATTACTAAAAATTATTTGAAAAAATAATTGGTTATGAACCTACCCTTAGATGTACATGGGTGGGCCAACCAAAGTTGGACTCGTGTATAGTCTATGTAGATTCTAGTACCCAATAAGAAATTAGGAGAATTTCTCAAATTGGAGGTAGAGGCTACCAATTCGCATAAAATAGTGAAAAAAATTTCTTGATTAAAGTCTAAATCTTTAGATTTAATGAATTAATTACTAATTAAATTTTTATTTTTCTTTGTGCAGACATGGCCACTTTCCTATCGCTTTGATAATTGTTGGACAATGATAAGTTGGTGGGATCCAACTTTGATAGTTGGTATCGAAAGTTGAAGATTGTCCTAGAGCATGAACGGATCTTATATGTGTTGATGGATCCTACACCTAAGGAGCTAGCTGCCAATGCACGTGGAACAGTCAGAGACACTTATCAGAAGTTGATCAATGATCGAACCATGGTGTGCTATATTATGTTGGCTACGATGAACGATGAGTTCAGTCATAGGTTTGAGACAGCTCAGCCAAATGAAATGCTCCAAGTGTTGGAGGATTCTTTTGGCATACCCGATGATGTTGAGAGGCATAAGACTAGTTCCACCATCTTTGCGGGAGGGAGCCTCTGTCACTAATCATGTACTGTATATGATCGAGTTAATAGAGTGCTTGAGCAAACTCGGCTTTCCATTGCATGAACAACTTGGAAAAGATGCAATACTAAATTCATTGCCAAAGTCCTATCTCTCTTTCTTTACTCCTTACGGAATGATAAAGCTTGAAGTAAACTACCATAGCTTACTTGGATTACTTTAGAACTTTGAGAAGGATCACCAGCTCCATAAAGAGTCGGTGAACTTAGTGGAAGGTTCGTCTTCTGGTTCTCGATCCTTTAGGAAAGAAAAGAAGAATAAGAAGAAGAAAATAAAGAAGGTGCATGTTCAGGCTGGGACATCAGTGCAGGGCCAGATCAGTAAGATCAAGTCCGATAAGAGTCAAGTTGAATGCTTCTTTTGTAACAAGCGAGGGCACTAAAAGAAAAACTATCTTCAGTACATTGCCTCTTGGATCCGAACAGGCAGAGAAAGAAGCAAGCTATAGCTGGGCAAGGTATTTATATGATAACTCATTATAATTTCTCTATTTGTGATATTACTAACTTGGTATTGGATACCGATAGCCCTTACCATATTTGCAACTCGTTGTAAGAGTTGCTGGTCAGTAGAAGATTTGAGCAAGATGAGAGATTCCTAAATGTTGGAGATGGAGGATCAGATCCAATTCTAGCTTTAGAAATTTTGAAAGTTGTATTTGAATCTCGTACTATTGTTCTTAGTGATTATCATTTTTATCCCAGTTTCTTTTTAAATATCATTTCTGTAGGCCTTTTGGCCATGAACAATTATGAAATTTCAATAAAAAAATGGGTTTGTAATGTCATTGTGAATGGTGTTATTACTTTCTATGGACAATTGAACAATGGTGTATATATGTTATCACAATCTATTAATATAGTCTATTCTACTGGCAAGCATCCTAGATTAGATAGTGTATCAAATATCTACTTATGGTACTATAGGCTAGGTCATATAAATAAGAACAGGATGAACATGTTGACTTAAGAGAGAATCCTCGAATTAATAATTGCAAATCACTTCCAACCTGTGAGTCCTGTCTTCTTGAAAAAATGACTAAGTCACCTTTTACTAAAAAAGGTGAGAGAGCCAATAAGCTCTTAGGTCTAGTACATACTAATGTATGTGGACCAATGAGCACAAGTGCTAGAGGTGGATATGTCTACTTCATCACTTTTACAGATGATCTATCCAGATATGGATATATCTATTTGATGAAACATAAATCAGATTCATATGAAATGTTCAATCAATTTTGAAGTGAAGTAGAAAAATAAACTAGGAAGAGTATTAATACTCTTCAATCTGACCGAGAAGGAGAATACCTTTCTAGTGAGTTTCTCACATATTTAGGAGAGAATGAAATTTTCTCCCAATGGACTCCTCCTGGAAAATCATAGCCTAATGGTGTGTCAGAAAGGAGGAACCAGACTTTGTTAGACATGGTCTGATCCATGATGGCATTTACCAGCTTGCCAATATCCTTCTAGGGATATGTGCTCAAATTGGCTTGTTATCTATTAAATAGAATTCCAAGTAAGTCTGTAGTTAAAACCCCATATGAGATATGGATAGGGCGTAAACAAGCACTTTCACACCTTGGGGTTTGGGGTTGCCCGACTTATGTCAAACGATTAGTTACAGATAAACTTGGACCGAGATCTGATAAGTGTACATTCATAAGGTACCCAAAAGAGACCAAAGAGACTATTTCTACCATGCTGATGAACAAAAGGTGTCCATCAGCCTTAGGGCAACCTTTTTGAAAAAGGAGTTCCTTGATGAAGGAACTATTGCCTCTAAGGTTGAACTTAATAAAGTTCAATAGGTAGATTGTCCGACACAGAATGTTGAACCTAAGTCGGATTTCATCATATCATATTCGAAGCCTAGTGAACCCACATCATTAAGGCGATTCGGTAGAGTACCGCGCCATCCAGATAGATACTGTGGATTCTTGGTCCAGGATGGTGATCCCATCGAACTTAATGAGAACGATGAGGATTCGATCACTTATATAGATGCGATGCAGAGATCCAACTCTAAGAAATGGCTAGAAGCCATGAGATCCAAAATGGATTCCATGAAGGTCAATGATGTATGGACATTAGTTGACCCACCTAAAGGGGTTAAACCCATTGGATGTAAATAGGTCTTCAAAAGGAAGAGGGGCGTAGATAGAAAGGTGGAGACCTATAAAGTCCATCAGGTTGCTAAGGGGTATCGTCAACATTATGGAATTGACTATGATGAGATGTTCTCTCCTGTGGCAATGCTCCAAACCATTCGGATCATGCTTGCCATTACTGTCCATTTGGACTATGAGATCTGGTAGATGGATGTGAAGATAGCTTTTCTAAATGGAGAGCTGATCGAAGTGGTGTATATAATACAACCTGAAGGGTTCACATCCATAGATGAGTCCAAGGTGTGCAAGCTTCAAAGATCCATTTATAGATTGAAGTAGGCATCTTGGAGTAAGAATATGCATTTTGATAAAGTGATCAAAACGTATGGCTTCATTAAGAATGGAGAAGAATCCTGCATTTACAAATGGATAAATGGTCCAGCAGTGGTATTTCTTATTTGATATGTGAATGACATTCTCCTAATCGAAAATGATATCCCCGCACTATAAGAAATAAAGTCTGATTGTCATCACAGTTCTCCATGAAGAACTTGGGTGAAGCATCCTACATCCTAGGGATGAAGATCTATAAGGATAGATCTAAAAGGATGCTTGGTATATCTCAGTTCATGTACATAGAAACTATGCTAAAGATGTTCAACATGGAGAATTTCAAAAAGAGCTATCTCTTGATAGGCCAACAAATTTCTCTCTCTAAGAAGGATTGTCCAATAATTCCTGAAGAGAGAGAGCGTATTAGTAGAATCCCATATGTTTCGACAGTGGGGTCTATTATATATGCAATGACAAGTATGAGACCAAACATGGCATACTCACTAAGAGTGGTGAGTAGATACCAGTCTGACCCTAAAGAAAATCACTAGAAGATGGTTAAAACCATCCTTAAGTATTTGAGAAATACTAAGGATCAATGGTTGGTTTGTAGGGAGTCGGATCTGAAGCTTATGGGGTTTACAGACTCCAGCTTTCAATCTAATCATGATGATAGTAAAAGTATGTTGGGATATATCTTTACTTTAAATAGTGGAGCCATCTACTGAAAAAGTTTCAAGCAGTATATAGTAGCTGACTCTATTTGCAAAGCAGAGTACATGGCAGCATCAGATGCAGCAAAAGAAGCTGTGTGACTGAGGAAGTTCGTCACCGAGCTCAGAGTAGCACCCTCCATTGATGGTCCAGTCCTGCTCTACTATGACAGCACTGGCACCATAGCTCAAGCAAAGGAACCGAAGGCACACCAGCGGACAAATCACATTCTGTGCCACTTTCATTTGATCCACAAAATCATGGATCATGGTGACGTCGACCATCAGAAGATCGATGGAAAAAAGAACCTAGTTGACCCCTTAACTAAAGCCCTGGCAATCAAGGAGTTCGACAACCATAAGTTAAAGATGGGTATTAGATACTATGCCGAGTTGCTTTAGGATCAGTGAAAGTTGTTGGAAATTATGTTCCAAAGCCAATCATTAGTCTATTGATGGTTGAGCTATTTTATAATTATAATTAATTTATTAATTAATAAAAATATTTTGGCATCTTTTTTTATCATAAGATTCCATCTTCTAGTGAACTACATTATTATGATGAAGTCCTTAGGACTGTTTAGTTTCGATAAAGAGAGGATTTATCGATTAGTCCTTAAATTTGTTTATGACCAAATGATAAGTTGTTAATTAGGACAACAGCATCTATCAAGCATAGGTCGCTATATGCCATATAGGTTGATTGTCCTCTTAACCAAGGAGTGTGGAGACACTGGTATGGAATATAAGTGAGATGTATGGGTACATCATCATTGAACGTAACCAATTCCAGAGCATTCTGCTATTGAGAATGTCTCTGATGGGATATAGGTATAAGTATCCCTTAGACTTGAGATCATCTCAATGACTTGCAAGTAACTCACTATGCTTTGGTACAGGACTAACTGAATTTCTAATTTAGTAATGGAAGGCTTCTGGGCACAGTCAAGTACTTGCAAAGTCGAAGTGTGATTAAGATGGAATTGATGACGCTAAGAGTTTGAGAAGAATGTCTCACTGTATTTCAATATAGCAAAATCTTGGTCAGGATAATCCATCAGATGGATTTGATATTTTGAAACATAATGTGGACAACCTGATCAGAGTTGATAGTTGAACTCTAAGATGTCCTACGAGCATTATGGTCAAGGAGATGAATTATATGGAAACTATATCCGCATGGGTTCTAAGGATGGTGTTCTACTCCTTCGACCTATCCGACCGTCGGATATCATTACTAGATGGTCACTTTGATTGCTATAAAAATTTATTCTTGTGCTACCGACTTAGGTTCGAACCTATGAGGTCACACACATTAGAGCTTATGATCTGATTGGATGGTTGATCAATGATTAAGAATCATTCTAGGATTAAATAATCAATATGATTGGTGTTTAAGCTAGTGCAAGTGTTGCAAGAGGATCGATTAGCAATTAGATTGTTAGTTGGCTTAATTTGATTAATTCAATAGTTTGAGATTAAATTTAATTAAATATAATTTAATTAGATTTGGTTTGGGCTTGATTAGATCAAGTTCAATTGGTTTATTGGATAAGCCAAGTGCAAGGAAGAACTAGTCCTAGTCTAACTAGGACTCGGATTAACCCAATTTTCTAATTTGATTAGATAATAAATAAAAATTAAATCTAATTTAATTTGATTTAATTAAGTCCTCAAATGGGTTAGGGCCTTCTATAATTTAGTTATTTTAATCTTGATTTTATTTGGTTATAAGATCTTGTTTCACCAAGTGAAAATAGGAGTCTTAGTATGACTAGGACTCCCAATCACTTGCGCCACTTAATCCTCACGCCCCATGCCCTTTTTTTTTTGTTTCTTAGGAGAAAATTCTCCACTCCCATGGCTTCTCATGCCCTCTTTCTCTCCTCCTTTTCTGATAAGGCAATTTGTTGGAAGACCAAGTCAAAAGAGGAGTTAGTTTTGCTTAGGATTCTATAAGATAGAATCCTTATTGACCAAAACACCTTCCCTTGAGTGCCACCCCCTCTTTTAATTAATTCTTCTATTATTCTATGAAAATAATTTTTTTTTTTATGCCCTCCCTTGTTGGTCCATGCCAATAATTGTGGAGGAGGCACCCAAGCATTGGGTGCCCCAACAACTTTCCATGTTTGGATATTCCTAGTCTAGGATTTTGATCTAACTTGGACTCTTCTTTTTCTCTATATATTGAATTAATTTTATTTTAATTTTTGTATGAAATATAGAGATTTTGGAAAGATTTGGGGTATGCAAAAATTAGAGGAAGAGGATCCTTGGGCGTAGGGGTTCCATAGGCACCAAACTAGGTATCTAGTTGAGAGAAAAGAGAAGAAGAGGATCTTCTTCTAGGGTTGTTTTATTTTCAATCTCTCCTCCTTTTTTTTAAGGTTTTTTTGTGAGAGTCTCAGATCAGTAAACTCTTGTCTTCCTTCTCATAGTTTGGAGAGTTCAAATTTTGAAGAAGAAAGCATTAGATCGACCATCGAAGAAGAATCAGCATAGTACTAGCATGCTGTGCTGATTTTCTACATCGAACTTCAGATTAGAGATCGTAGGCTTATGTGGATGACTCCTATAGACAAGATGTATGTGCGGCTTGTGACTTCATCATCAAGTCTGGATCAGTAAGTTAAAATATCTAACTTGCTCAGATAATAGATCTGATCTATTAACTTCATACCTGCATTTGATGTAGTGTAGATCTAGGTTAATTTGATCAACCTTTTACTTTCTTATTTGATTTTAATTTTTGATTTAATATCATGCCTTGATCATGTAATAGATATGAGATCTAGGTATTTACATATTTATTTAAATAAATATTTAATTTATTTAAGTCTTTCGCTGCAAAATGTTGAAAACTTTTCAAGATCTACCTATAAAATCCTAAATCTGATTTCTTCACGTGCTGACTATACCCTTTCACCACTAACCTAGCCTTGAATATCTCCATATTTTCATATTCCCCTATCTTTCTCTTATAGATCCATTTACACCCCATAGGTACTATACCATCAATTGGATCTACCAAGGTTCAGACTTGGTTTGATCACATTGAGTTAATTTCTGACTTCATTACCTCTAATCATTTCTTGAAGTCAATATCTGATATCGCCTCATCATAGATTTTGGGATCATCACCATGAATCCCATTTCTCATGAGGAAGATTTTCTCTACACCTTCTGAAATAATACCTAAGTATCTTTCAGGAGGATGAAAAATCCTATTTGATCTACGAGGTGGAGGAGGTTGTGATTGGACTGGCTCAATCTAATTAGGTTCCATAGATTCCTTAACTTGTTACTCTTGGGAGACTTTCTCCTTGAGCCTTATCTATCTTTCGATGCCACCATCTTGGATAAACTATTTTTCAAGAAAGATGGCATGTCGACTCACAATCACATTGTGGTCTTCCAAAAGATAGAAATAATATCCTAACGACTCTTTAGGATATCCTATAAAATGAGCTTTAAAGAACCTAAACTCTAACTTATCCACCTGCTGTCTCTTGACATGAGCTAGACAATTCCAAATTCTGAGATGATTCAGACTTGATTTCTTACCATGTCATATCTCATATGGTGTAGTAGGAATAGTTTAAGAGGAAACCCTATTCAATAGGTAAATTATGATCATTAGACTATGTCTCCAAAGAAAAATAGGAAGGATCATAAAGCTCATCATGGATTAGACCATATCTAATAAGGTCCAATTTCTCCGTTCTAAAATCTCATTGAGTTGAGGCATTTCTGGTGGAATCTATTGAGAGACTATACCATTTATCTTAAGATATTCTAAGAATTTTTGACTAAGATATTCAACTCCTCGATCTGATCGAAGAACCTTAATGGGTTTTCTAGTTTGCTTTTCTTCTTCATGTTTGAATTCCTTGAACTTTTCAAAGGCTTTAGATTTATATCACATCAAATACACATACCCATACCGAGATAGATCACCGGTAAAGATGATAAAGTAGACATAATTGTCTCTGACCGGCACATCAAATAGGCCGCACACATATGTGTGTACCAAGGCAAGAAGGTCTATGGCCCATTCCCCATGTTCTACAAAAAGAAGCTTGGTCATTTTGCCATGAAGGCATGATTCACAAATCAGATATCACTCAAAAGTTAATGGACTCAATATCCCAGATTTCTCAAATTTGTTAATCCTGTCTTCTACTATATGATCTAGCCTAAGGTGCCATAGATACTTATCATTTAAACTATCCCTAGGTCGATTTAGTCCTACGGCATTCATATTTTGCTCAATAATTAATATTGATACATCAATATGCAACTGATAGAGACCATTAATTAAGAATTTACTTGTAATTTTATTTCTTTCAAAAAGAATAGTATAGTAGTCCTTAAGAAAGTTAATAACATAATCTTCATGTACTAAACAAGAAAAGAAATCAAATTCCTACTTGTTGCAAGCATAAAATAAGAGTTTCTAAGAATCAAATCTAAACCAAATGGTAGTCGAAGAGGGTAGGTTCCCATGGTCACAGTAGCAACTCTTGCTCTATTTTCAATATGCAAGATCATCTCACCATCTCTCAACCTTTTACTCTCCTCAAGATCCTACATGAAAGTGCATAAATGAGTGCTAGATCCAGAGTTAAATACCCAATTTGATGCAGAAGAAACTATTAAGTTAGATTCAATCATAAGCATACCTCTAGAAGGGTCTACCTCCTTCTTGTTCTTCATCATGGCTAGGTATAAAGGGTAGTTTCGCTTTTAATGGCCATCAGAATTATAATGGAACACTTTCCTTTGTCGACGGCCTTCTTCTTCGGCTCTCTCTTCTTCTTCTTCCCACATTTTGTCTTTTGCTTCTTCACAGACTTCTTCTTCTTTCTAAAAGACTTTCTTTTGGAGTAAGTCTGCTCCACAATAAGAACTGAGTCCTTTAAACCTTTCATAGAGGGCTTAGCAGTAACCAGCCTATTCATATGTTTAGTCATAGTATTTTAAAGTTTATGCATATAATAGTTGATGATGAACTGTCCATATGCATCAGTCAAGGATTGCAGAATTATATTGATCTATTGGTCCTTATCCAACTTGATACTGAGCTACTCAAGCTCCTCTATGTTCTTGATCATCATCAAATAATGATCTTGGACTGACTGCTCATCATGGATCAGAGCCTTAAAATGTCTCTTAGTAACTTAATATTTGGCTACACAACTCTATTCACCAAACAATTCTTGCAGGTGAGACAACATTTGGTGATTAGTCTTTATGTCTTCATGTTGGCGTTGGAGCACATCAGACATCGAACCCAACATGTAATACCTGGCTTTATTATTTTCATCCATCAACTTTTTCAAAGATGCTTTCTATTCAGTGGATGGATGGGATGGTAAAGTGAGAGGATCCTATTTTAACACATGAGTTAACTTCTTGGAATCCAAAATAATTTTGAAGTTTTGGAGACAATCCTTGTAGTTGGGTCCGATCAATCTATGGGTGTCCTAGATATGCGCTAGTGGGTTTGATGCAGACATATTCCTGTAAAGAATCAAAGTTTCTAGTTAGATTTTATAATTAGAGTTAACCAATTTATTTAAAAATTTAATTTTTAAACAAATTTGGCTTTCACTATTTACTCAGATCCCTACACTACCTAGATAGAGATGTGAAAATCTCCGTAATCAATGATTTCTAGTGGATGGTGCAGTCCCACTCACTGGCTCACCACCTCATCTAATAGTTATTGGTGATGGATCAATCGATGAGTGGACAACTCTTGTCAATGATATTCTAATCATGATGCACCAAAACCTGATCTCTAATTCATGAAACTCATCATGCCCGAAATATTGCTCCATTCCTTAGTTAAGTTAGACCCACCATTTGCATGAATTGGATTCTTGATTGGATTTCTCACCGTATCCAGAATATTGAGCCCAACCCATCCTCCAACCCATAGCATCAATGCCTAATAGACATGATTTCATCTTTTTGGTGCATCTAAACCACTATACCAATCTAAGAATAATCAACCTCGAGAAGGGCCCGCACATCTACAATGGTGGAAGATCTTAGACATAATATTTTCTTAGAAAGATTTAATTTAGGTCTCTTTAAACTAGACTTAACTTAGTCATAATAGTTATGACTAACCTAGTGGCATGGGTTGGCTCGAATTGTTAGCCACCTCTAATCAGAACTGGATCGATATAAATGGCCAGGTAAGCGAGCCGGTGGAAGGGATATGCCATTAACTCAATAAGAATGCATTCAGATCGAGTAGCTCTTAACTAAAAACTAGTCCATCATATCTACCAGACTTACTTAGGCAGCAAATTATCAAATCAAAACCAATTGAGTTAGCTTACCATCCAGGCTTGAACTATGAAGCTAAATCAGGTCTTGACTTGATTGAGTCACATCTCAATGTGATTCGACCTTGATCCAGACTTAATCATATTAGGCTGACTAAATCTAAGCTTTCTTTGATCTAACCTAATCAATTCTTGATTTGGTTTGATCAACCGCTTGACCTAACTAAGCTACCCAAGCTTGAGTCCAAATTTATGAAGGTATCTTAGATCTTAAAATTCATAATTTTAGACCTAATTAGTTTCATAATCTTAATTTTTAATTAAGTTTGGGTTCATAATCCGAAACATGCAAAAATCCTAGGATTTTAGGATCTTGAGTTTTGTAGAAAAGTAAATTTTTGATTTCTAATTAAGGAGGAATACGCAGCACCCCTACACGCCATAAGAGCACCCCATCAAATTAGAGGAGAGGGCCTTTAAATCCTACTTTGCACTTATGACCAGGCAGCTAAGGAGAATGCATTAATCAGAAATAATTACTACCCTATAAAATAATAAATCTATAACATATATCTCATATAAAGTCATAGATCTAAACATGGACATTCTGTATACATCTCATGCATCCAAAAAATAAATTTTATATTGATCATATCATAATAAAATCTATTCTAGATAAATCATAGAACTATTCTACAACTAGTCTAGGCATGCTTCATTCATATCTCATATAAAAATTAATTTTTTTTTATTTTTAGATCTGATCATAATATTTATAACATCTAGAAACAAAAGCATAAAGATCTAAAAAAAAAATTTAATCATATCAAAAAAAAAATTAGCACTAGACTACTCATAGAACAATTTTAAACCTAGTCTAGATTTGCATCTCATACAAGATTGATATGAATCTAAAATTTTTAGTCCTTTTTATTTTAGATCTGATCATATCTGATGTGACATATAAAATATTTAATATCAGAACATAGATCATAAAAAAAAATTAGATCTAAAATAGATCTAAAGAACTGCTAACGCAGCTCTGTTACTAGTTGAAAGAAAAACTATTTTTTCCGCTACAAGATCGATCTGATCTGACCAGATCTATAAAGAATATTTCAAAAATTTTCCTACCAAGTCTAATCAAATCAAAGAGTTCTCCAATCTAATTTTAATAATCTAAAATTAAAAATTAAAAAATAAACTTTGTACCTAATTGGGTAATCTGATTATCCAATAGATGATCTGCAAAAGCTCGGGGTTCTGGATTAAGCCATTCACGTGCCTAGCCTCTACTAGAGTCCACTCAGGCTAGGTCTAAAAGTGCTCTCCTTCTAGATCTAATTACCAAAAATTAGATCTAAATCAAATTTAGTAAAGCCTTCGAATGAACTAATGAAGGCAGCACGCTTGTCTCACGAATGTCGTCTCTTTCCTTGAAACCTTCACGCCAATTTCTATGGACTTTCTCTTGGAACCTTAGCCCAAACATTGGGCATGAAGAAGAAGAAAAGGAGGGGCATGGAGAAAGAGGGGATGGCTGCCTGTGGTGACTTAGGGTGTGGAGAATAGAGCATGAGAAACCCTAGGGCACAGGGTCTCTTAAATAGAGCCCTACACCACATTAGTGTTCCAATCAATCAAGCAACCAATTGCTTGATTTGGTTTTGATTTCTTGACAAATTTTTCATGCCGACTCACATTAGAATTGTCACCCCAAATATTCCATATAATGCTAAACAAAATAGGTAGGGAGATGGAAAGGAAGTTTGGTGCATAAAGGATACTTCCGTCTCTCTTAGAGTTTGATCTATATCAAACGTCTTTGACTGGTCAAATCTAAAATTTGACCAAGTCAAAACCTATCCACTTTGGGTGCATACCTAAGAAGGATGTGTGCCCTCTCCATGCCATCCCAAAATGTAGAGGTGCATGCCCCTAGAAAATCTCTAACAGGTGTGGGCCCCTGATCCCTTCTTTCTTACAACAGGGTCAACCATTGACCCTGGTGTGTGATAGAAAAGGCAGGTGACCAAAAATGGTAGGTGTTGTCCTAAAATCATCTGATGAATTTAGATAATTCTATTCTAACCTAGACAAGTTTCAGTCAGGGTTTTGGTTGGGACAAACTAAAATGACTACAAAAGGAGAATGTTAGGTTCAATCATGTACTAGCATGATTTCCTTGAACCTAATCGGATTTAATCCAAATCAATTAAACTGACTTAGTTCAATTGATCACAACTAAACACAGACCCTTATATGTATGATTCAGTTAGGTTAAATTCTATATAGTAATGAGATATGTCATGATCTCTATCATTGACATCATTGAAACACCTTTTGATGGATCAGAACTTTTCTGATTCATATAATTAGAATGATCGACTATCAGGATCATTCTAATTGCTCCCAAAATTCACCAATGATACCAAGCAGCATATGGTGGCAACCATCAGAACTAAAAGCAAATCTTTTGATGCAGCTATCTGTGTAAATCGATTCTACTATCATGAGTCCTAATAGGATTAGGGTTTAATGTAAACTCATCAAAACCCAACATCCATCATATGAATGAATCATTCAATTTGAGTCTGATGTGAAACCTTAATAGAAATTTTTTTTCTATTATATCACACTAACATGGCCATGGGCTTAAGGACTCGATCTCATGATCATCATAGGACTACTACTCTACTACTGAGGTTGATAGATCCTATCTTGGTGCAATCTAGTTCCTATAATGAACATGTTATAGCCAACATACACCTCAAAATTTTGAATGGCTAGGAGATCGTGTTATGAAGCAATCAAACTATAACACATTCAAGGTGAACTACCAATGCTCCTCAGGTCAAAGAACCTAACATAGAACTGTAGCATCGAATCAGTCATCGACGAGAAGGTAGACTTCATTATGATTGCTCGAGGTAGTCACGCTCAATGCCCTTGTTCTCTAATGAGTACTTATACTCTTGCTTCAATTTTTCCACACCATAGACTCAAGACTCATCTATCCTAAGAAAGCAATCATACACCAACCTTTCAAATCAATAACCATCCTCATCACGGTCCTATGGTCGGAAGAAGTTTATGAGTTAATTATGAAAATTCATATCTTAAATTTTCAACTCTTGAAAATATGAATTATCATTACCATTAACTCAAAGGATGTATCACACACACTTTTAAATACACACTATGATAGAAAAATAATTTTTTTATTAATTTATAATCAAAATTATAAAATTATTCTTAGATGTGTATTACAAGTGTAGCCCAATCTGACTTCTAGAGCATGCATCTAACAAATCAAGCATCACACGATTAAGTAACGGTCTTGCAGCAGCACCACCTTGATGCTTGAATGGCTGATCCACCCACGCCATGGGCTTGAAGAAGAGGGAGAAGAGGAGGGAGAGGAGACATGGCGGAGGAGAGATAGAGTGTGGGCACGGGCAAATAGAATGGCTAAACTCTTTAGCCTAGGTTCCTATTTATAGACAAAATAGGATACCTAAGAGTCATAGGACTTTAAGCAATTGATTGAGTCAATTTGCTTAAAGCAAAAGGACTCTCTTAAGTTCTCCATGCCATATAGTGGTTTTCCATCTGATTTTGTTGCACAAAATTAGAATAAATTTAGCACCACACTCTTATCTGCACAAGCGAGTTTGCGTAGATACTCTCTCTCCAAAGAATTTAAACTTTTCAAACTTTTTGACCTATTCAAAATCATTTGAATGGGTAACCTCTGATGTTTATCCATAGTGAGTGCATGGAATGATGGGGCGTGTGCTCCTCTTCTTCATGCAATCCATCTGGGGGTGCACGCACAAAGAGAAACTCCAAGGGGGCATGCCTCCTCCTTTCTTTCTTGCAAGGACTGGGTCAAACAGCCTTTGTCCTAATACCCATCGTATGAGACTAGGATGAGCCATAATTTAACCAGGACAAGTCCTGATCTAACTAGGACAAGATCCAATCATTCCAATATAAATCAATATAGGGTTCTTGGATGAGCCAAATAAAATTTGACTAAGTCTACACCAACCAGGCAGTCCATAAAGGAGAAAGTTAGGTCCAATCATGTACTAGCACAATGTTCTTGAACCTAATTAAATCTAATCCAAATCAATCAGACCATATTATAGTAATTAATGATATCTAGACCCAAATCCTTATTTGTGTGATCCAGTTAGGTTCAATTCTATATGGTAATGGGATATGTCGCAATCTCCATCATCGACATCATTGAAACACCTTTCGACAAACCAGAATACTTTTTGATTCGCCCAATTAGAATCATCGATCATCGAGATAATTCTAATTTATCTCAAAAACCACCAGTGATACCTAGTAGTATATGATGGTAATCCATCAGAACTAAATATGAACCTCTCGATGCAGCCAACTATGGGTTCTTCTATCATGATCTACGATAGGATCTAGATCAAGGTAAACTCGTCAGACCCAACACCTATCATATGAATAAATCATTCGATTCGAATCCGATGTAAGATCCTAATAGAAAATTCTTTCTATTATTTCATACTACCATGGCCATAGGCCTTAGGACTCGATCCCATGATCACCATAGGACTACTCCTCTACCGAGGTTGATAGATCCTATTTTGGTGCAATCCAATTCCTACGATGAACATCCTATAGCCAATATACATCTTAAGGTTCCAAATGGCTACGAGATCAAGTTATGGTGTAGTCAAAATATAATACCCTCAAGGTAAACTACCGTTGCACCTAAGGTAATAGAACCTGACACACAACTGCAGCATCGAGCTAGTTATCGATGAGATGGTAGACTCTCTTATGACTGCTCGAGATGGTCATGCTCAGTGCCTTTATTCTCAACAAGTATCTGTACTCTCGCTCTAGTGTCTTCACACCATAGACTCATGACTCATCTATCCTAAGAAAGAGATCGTATACCAATCTTTTAGATCGATCATCATTTTCATGATGATCCTACAATCTGAATATGTTTATAAGTTAACTATGACAACACATGTCTTAAATTCTCAACTCTTGAGAATATGTATTATTATACTTGTTAATTCAATAGATGTATCATAGACACCCAATACACAAATGTGATCAATGAAATAACCTATTTATTAATTGTAAGTCAAAATTATAAAAATGCACTTAGAAAGTATTTATAAGTGACAGCAAATCTATCTTCTAGGGTATACATCTAACAAACTTTCACTTGACCTAAAGCCAATTAGCTACAAATCTATGTTCTACCTTCTCAAGATAGGCATCCATCTTTTATTGGCACAAAGACTTCATTAGTGGGTCAGCTGCATTATTTGATTGTTGACTCTCTTAACCTTGATGTATCTCTTCTCGAGATAATTGCGGATGAGGTGGAACTGCCGCTCGATGTCCTTGGACTTTTGATGAGACCTTAGCTCCTTAGCTAGAGCTCTGGCATCATTGTTGTTGCAGTACAGAGGAATAGCATCATATGGCATCACTCCAAGCTTTGCAACGAACTTCTTGAACCATAATGCTTTCTTTGCAACTTCTATGGCAGTGATGTACTTTGCTTCCATGGTAGAGTCTGCTATCACTGTTTGGAGCTCTTCAGCTTATAGCACCATTATTGCATAGGAATAGACTTTCAGATGTTGCCTTTTGATCATCTACATTAAACATAAAATCTATGTCTGTAAACTCCTAGACCTGGAGTTCTCAAAAACATATCCTTAGTCCTTCTTAAATACTTAAGGATACATTTCATAGAAGTTTAGTGCTCTTCTCTTGGATTCGATTGATACCTGCTAGTGAGACTAATAGCATGGGTGATATCAGGTCGTGTACACGGCATAGCGTACATGAGACTCTCTATTGCCAAAGCATAAGGGAACTTACTCATGCATTCAATCTCTTCTAGTGTATTGGGGCACATTCTTTTAGGGAGATGAATATCATGTCTGAAGTGCACAAGTCCCTTCTTGAAGTTCTCCATGCTGAATCTCTTCAGCATCTTTTTTATGTACATCTTCTATTAGAGCCCCAGCATCTTCTTTGGTCTATTCCTATAGACCTTAACCCTAAAAATAAAGGATGTCTCTCCTAGGGCTTTCATAGAAACTTCTTAGATAAACATATTTTGATCGAGGTCAACATGGGAATATCATTCTCAATAAGAAGGATGTCATCCACGTACAATATGAGGAAGACAACAATGCTCCCACTGACCTTTTGGAATATACTTGATTTCTCTTCATTCTTGATGAAACCAAATGATTTGATCACATCATTAAAATGAGCATTCCAGCTTCGAGATGCTTGCTTAAGTCCATAGATGGATCTTTGCAGCTTGTAGATCTTGTGATCACTATCACTGGAAGTGAAACCAAGCGGTTGTTCTATATAGATATCTTCCTCAAGATGTCCATTCAATAATATCATTTTGACGTCCATCTATTATATTTCATAATCAAAATATACTGCAATCACAAGCAATGTACGGATGGATTTTGGCATGGCCACTAGTGAGAAGGTATCCTGACTATACCCTTTCACTACTAACCTAGCCTTGAATATCTTCATATTTTTATCTGTACCAATCTTTTTCTTGAAGATCCATTTACATCTAATAGGTACAATACCCTAAGATGGATCTACCAAGGTTTAAACTTGGTTCGAGCATATTGAGTTAATTTCTGACTTTATCATCTCTCATCATTTCTCGAAGTCGATATCTGATATCGTCTCATCATAGATTTTGGATTTATCTCCATGAACCTTATTTTTCTTTAGAAATATTTTCTTTACATCCTCTGAAATAATACCTAAGTACCTCTCAAGATGACGAAAAATCCTATTTGACCTACAAGATGGAGGAGGTAAGGTGTGGATTACCTCAAATTGATTGGATTCGTCAAGTTCCTTAGCTCATTGCTCTTTGAAGACTTTCTCCTCGAGCCTAATCTATCTTTTAATGTCACCATCTTGAATAAACTATTTCTCAAAAAATATAGCATGTCGACTCACAAACATATTATGGTCTTTTGAAAGATAGAAATAATATCCTAATGACTCAGAATATCTGATGAATCGAGCTCTAAGGGACCTAGATTCTAACTTGTCCACTTGCTATCTATTGATATGGGATGAACAATCCCAAATCTTGAGATGACTTCGCTTCTTACCATGTCATATCTCATACGGTGAGGTAGGAACGGTTTTAGAAGGAACCGTATTTAGTAGATAAATTGCTGTTAGCATGCTATGTCACCAAAGAAATTTAAGAGGATCTGTAAAGCTCATCATGGATCGGACCATATCTAATATGATCCAATTTTTTTGTTTTGAAACATCGTTGAGTTGAGGCATTTCAAGTGGAGTCCACTATGAGACTATGCCATTCCCCTTGAGATAGCCCAAAAATTTTTGACTAAGATATTCACCTCCTCGATCTGATTAAAGAATCTTTAAGGACTTTTAAGTTTATTTATCTACTTCATATCTATATTTCTTGAACTTTTCAAAGGTTTTAGACTTGTGTCACATTAGGAACACATACCCATACCAAGATAAATCATCGATAAAGATAATGAAGTAGATAAAATCATCTCTAGCTGGCACATCAAATGAGTCGTAAATATCTATATGTACTAGGATAAGTAACTCAATGGTCCTTTTCCCATGTTCCACAAAGGGTAGCATGGTTATTTTACCTTGAAAGCATGACTCATAAATTGCATATGACTCGAAAGTCAATAGATTCATTAGTCCAGATTCTTCAATTTGTAAATCCTATCTTTAGCTATATGACCTAGCCTAAGGTGCCATAAATACTTTTCATTTAAACTATTTCTAGTTCTTTTTGACCTTATGGAAATCATGCTATACTCGATATTATTAAAAGATACATCTACATGTAACTGGTAGAGATCGTTTATTAAGAAACCACTTGCAATTTTATTTTTTTTATAAAGACTAGTACAATGGTCCTTAAAGAAACTAATTACATAGTCTTCCTATGCTAGACAGAAGATAGAAATTAGATTCCTGCTCCCAGTAGGTACATAGAAATAGTTTCTAAGAACTAAGATGCTTTCCAATGGTAATCACAGAGGATATGTTCCCATGACCATAGCGACAACTCTTGCTCCATTTTCGATATGTAGAATCATCTCGCTGTCCCCCAGCCTCCAGCTATCCTGAAGATCCTATAAAGAAGTGCACAAACGAGCACTAGATTTAGATTCGACCACCCAATTAGATATAGAAGAAACCGTTAGGTTCATCTCAATGATGAGCATACCTTCAAAAGGTCCACCTTCCTACTTGTTCCTCATGCTGGCCAAATAAGCAGGGCTATTTTGCTTCTAATGGCCATTGGAGTTGCAGTGGAAATACTTCTTCTTCTCCATGGTCTTCTTCTTCATATCACCCTTCTTCTCCTTCTTCTTTTCCTCTATCCTCTACTTCTTTGTAGACTTCTTCTTCTTCCAAGAGAACTTTCTCTTGGAAGAAGTTCACTCCACATCAAGCATTGAGCCCCTTGAACTCTTCAAGGTCCCCTCAGTAGTTATCAGCATGTTCATCAATTTAACCAAGGTGCACTGAATCATATTCATATGAAAATTTATAATGAACTATTCATACAAACTAGTCAAGGACTGTAGGATCAAATCATCCCGTAGGTCCTTGTTCATCGACATCACATGCTTCTCTAGCTCCCTTAGGTCCTTGATCATCGACAAGCAATGATCATGGACCGACTGCCCATCATGCATCTGCACTTTGAAGATTCTCTTGGACACTTCATAGTAGGCTGTGTCAGGATTTGTGGCACTCCCAAGCATTGGGAGGCCATGGGAAGAGTCAGGATGTTGGTCCCAGGGATTTCAGGGGCTTGGTTGGTTCTTCGAAGATCTAAAATTCAATGTGAAGTAAGAAACCAAAGTCGAAGAATCAAGACTACAGGAAGAAGATTTTCTGTAGGTTAGTCGGCTCAGTCCAAAACTAGGTCGGCTAAGTCTCAATGAATAGAAAAAATAAAGAGCTGTGCATTCGGAACTGTTGGCATGACACAAAACTAGGTCGGCTCAGTTTCAGACCGAGCCAATCCAGTGGAACTTAGTCGGCTCAGTGTTGAGACTGAGTCGACTTAGATCGCTGGCAGAGTTACGTGAGGGTCTATTTTGGACTAGGGTCTGGGTTGTCCCTAGGGGTCTTAAGGCTTGGTTTGAGAGGTCTTAAGGGGCCTAATTCATGTATGGATCGAGTCTAGATCCAAAGGATGAGAGCATGGAAGACATAGGTGTACATGGACTTGGTGAGTGCTTTCATGTATTGGGTGAGCCAGGAGAGTTTTTGGTCAGACCTAATGGCTATGTATAAATACATAGATTGAATTAGGGTATTCAAGGTTAAAATCAATACATATCTTTTCTTCCTCAATTCTCTCTTCTTCTCTTCTCTCTAGAGTTGTCCTCCTAGGGTTCTTGAAGAAGCCCTAGAGAAGGGGGCGTCTCCCTCATGCCCAAGGAGAGAGGCACCCCATCACAGATCTTGGAGGAGGATCAGTGGTTTGATACCCATAGAGAATGCCACAGGTTCCTTTAGGTTTATGCTAAAGATCAGGGACTTCTGCAACATGGTATCGGAGCTTGTGATGCTAAGGATGATTGGCGTTCGAGTGATATCATGGAACATCAATTGGTATCAAGGAGAGATGATGCCAATTAGTGCACTTACAAGCTGCATGACTTTGCTCACCGTATAACTCTTGTAAGTGTGCCAATATTTGGCTAGAGTTCATGTCCTCATGTTGGCACTGTAATTCATGAAACATCGGGCCAACACATAGCACCTGATCTTATTATCATCGTCCAACCATTTTTCATGAGACACTCTCTAATCAGCAATCGAATGAGCTGGGAGAGTAGAAAGTTCTTGATCCAAGATATAGGTCAGCTTCTTGGAACTTAAAATAATTTTCATGTTTCGAAGCCAATCCTTGAAATTTAGTCTGATTAATCGATAGGTCTCTAGAATTCTAACTAGGATGTTAGATGCAAGCATTTTTCTATAGAGAGGCAAAGTTTTTAGTTGGACTTGTAATTGGCTTAACCAATTTATTTAGAAATTTTAATTTTTAAATAAATTTTAGGCTCTCACTATTTTTTTAGATCCCTACACTTTCTTGCTATAGGTGCAAAAGTTTTCATGATCATAGACTTTTAGTGGATGGTGCGGCCCCACCAATTGGCTCACCATCTCATCTAATAATTATTGGTGATGAGTCAGCCAATGAGTGGACAACTCTTGTCCAATGTTACTCTAAACATATTGCACCCAATTTGGTCATGAAGCTCATCATCCCTGAAATATTGTTCCACTTCTTAGTTAAGTCAGATGCACCATTTGCACGAACTGAATTCATGAGTAAGACCCTCATCGTATCTGGAATATTGAGCCCAACACATCGTCCAATCCGTACCATCCTATGCCTAATAGCTGTGGTTGCATCTTTTCGATGCAACTGAACCACTGCATCCAACAGAGAATAATTAATTCCAAGAAGGGCCCGCACATCTATAATGGTGGAAGATCAATTGACTTAATATTTTCTTAGGATGATTTTAATTCAGGACTCTATAATCCTTAAATAGTCATAATGGTTATGACTAACCTAGTGGCATGGGTTAGCTTGAATCGTTAGCAAACTTAATACAAAACTAGGTCAACCTAATCAACCAGGTAAGTGAGATTGGTGGAAGGGATATGCCATTAACTTGCCATGAATCCAACTAGATTGAGTAGCTCCCAATTAAAAACCACCAGTCATATCTGCCAGACTTACCTTAGACACCAATTTGTCGGACTAGAATTGATTGGGTTCGCCTACAATCCAGGCTTGAACTATGGAGCCAGATTAGGTCTTGAAGTGGTCGACGACATGCAGCTGTGAATCAATCCTGACCAAACTTATAACTATTTGGCTAGTTAATTTTAAGCACTCTTGATCCCACCTAACTCACTCTTGATTCGGCTTGATCAATCGCTCAAGCTAGACCAAATCAAGCTACCCATATCCTGAACCCATGTTTTATGAAGGTGACTTAGATTTAAAAATTTTTAATTTTAAGATCTAATTAGTTTCATAATTTAATTATTATTAAGTGTAAACATGGTTAAAATATAAAACATGTATCCAGATTATAGGATTTTTGGATCTAGGGTTCTATAGAAAAGTAAGTTTTTCTTTTTTGATTGAGGACAGACATGCAGCCCCCCTATACGCCATAAGAGCACCCCATTGAACGAGAAGCAAGGGTCTTCAAACCATTCATTCTCTTATGACCAAATGGCCAAGAGGAATGCCCCGATCAAAAAAATAAACTACTACTATATAAACTAGATCTAGCACATATATCACATATATGATAATAGATCTATTCTACACATGCTTTGCATACATCTTATGTATCAAAATTTAAAAATGTATCTCATACATCAGATCTGATTACATCACAAGTAAAATAAAAAAATAACATGATCACGTCAAAATCAATTTATAGATCTAATCTAATATAGATCTAGAATAAGAACCGTAGCTCTAATATCAGTTGAAAAAAAAATTGTAGGATCAGTCTGATCAAATCAAGTTGTGCAGCAAAATTTTAAAACTTTTAATAAATGATTTAATCAGATCTAAAAGTTCTTAGATCTAATTAGATAGATCTAAAATTAAAAAATCTAATCAGAAACTAAGGACATAAAATTTGTTATCTAATACCACATATTGCAAGTGAACTCTTCACTTGCTGTGATGATCTAAAAGTTGATGAAGGTTTTGACTTGATCCATGCACATGTCCAGCCTCTACCAGCATCCACTCAAGTTAGATCTAGAGATCTTTGTTGGACATTGTGTTCCAAAGCCAATCGTCAGCTTATTGATGGTTGAAATATTATAATTAATTTATTAATTAATAAAAAATATTTTGACATCTTTTTTTATTATAAGTTTACATCTTCTAATGAACTTCATTATTGTGATAAAGTCCTTTAGACTATTTAGTTTTGTTAAAGAGAGTATTTATCAATTAGCCCTTAAATTTATTCACGATCAAATGATAGGCTGTTAATTAGGATGATAGTGTCGATCGAGCATAGATCGCTATATGCCATATTGGCCGATTCTCCTCTTAACCAAGGTGTGTGGAGACACTGGTATGGCATACAGCTGAGATGTATCGGTACATCGTCATCGAATGGGACCAACTTTAGAGCATTCTGCTATCAAAAATATCTTTGATGGGATATAGGTATAAGTATCCCTTAGACCTGAGATCACTTTAGTGACTTGCAAACAACTCACTGTGCTTTGGTATCAGACTAACTAAATTTCTAATTCAGCAATGGAAGGCTTCTGGGAACGGTCAAGTACTTACGAAGTTCGAGTGTGATTAAGTTGGAATTGACCACTCCAAGAGTTGGAGAAGAATGTATCACTATATTTCAATATAGCAAAATCTTGGCCAGGATAATCCATCAGATGGATTTGGTATTTTGAAATACAATGTGGATAACTTGATCAAAGTTAACAGTTGAACTCTGATGTATCCTATGAGCATTGTGGTCAAGAAGATGAATTATATGAAAACTATATCCGCATGGATTCTAAGGATGGTGTTCTACACCTTCGACCTATCCGACTGTCGGATATCATTGCTTGATGGTCACTTCGATTGGTACAAAAATTTATTTCTATGCTATCGACTTAGATTTAGACCTATGAGGTCACACACATTAGAGCTTACAACTGATCGGATGGTTGATCAATGATTAAGAATCATTCTAGGGTTAAACAATCAATACGATTGGTGTTTAACCTAGTGAAAGTATTATAGGAGGATCGATTAGAAATTAGATTACTAATTGGCTTAATTTAATTAAGCCAATAGGCTGAGATTGAGTCTAATTAAATATGATTTAATTAGATTTAGTTTGGGCTTGATTGGATAAAGTTCAATTGGTTTATTGGATAAGTCAAGTTCAAGGAAGAACTAGTCCTAGACTAACTAGGACTCGGATTATCCCAATTTTCTTATTTGATTAGAAAATAAATTAGAATTAAATCTAATTTAATTTAATTTAATTAATTCATTAAATTTATTATGGTCTTATTTAATTAGATTTGTTTAATCTTGATTTTATTTGGTTAAAAGATCTTATTTGACCAAGTCAAAATTGGAGTCCTAGTGTGACTAGGACTCCCTATCTCCTTGCGCCACCATGGTCCCAATGCCTTCCATACCAATTTTTTAGGTATTTCTCATGAAATATCTCTTTCTTTCAGATTTCCACACCCCCTCTCTCCCTCTAAGTCATATTTGGAAGTTAGGTGGATGACTAAGTCAAAGGAGGAATTGGTTTTGCTTAGGATTCTATGAGACAGAATCTTTGTTGACTAGAACATCTTTCCTTGAGTGCTGCTACCTCTTTTAATTAATTCTTCTCTTATTCTATGAAAGTAATTTTCTTTTTTGTGCACCCTCCCTTCCTGGTCCATGCCAAAAATTATGGAGGAGGTGCCCAAGAGTTGGGCACCCCAACAACTTTCCATGTTTGGATATTCCTAGTCTAGGAATTTGACCTAACTTGGATGCTTCTTTTTACCTATGTATTGGATAAATTTTATTCTAATTTTTTTGTAAAATATAGAGCGTTGGGAGAGATTTGGGGTGTCCAAAAATTAGAGGAGGAGGGTCCTTGGGCATGGGGGTTCCATAGGCACCAAACTAGGTGTCTAGGTGAGAGAAAAGAGAAGAAGAAGAGGGTCTTCTTCTAGGTCTGTTTTATTTTCAATCTATTCTCCTTTCTTTTGAGTTTTTTTGAGAGAGTCTTAGATCGGCAAACTCTCATCTTCCTTTTCATATTTTGAAGGTTCAAAATTTTGAAGAAGGAAGCATCGGATCAACCATCGAAGAAGGATCAGCACAGTACTAGCATGCTGTGCTGATTTTCTGCATCAGACTTTAGATCAGAGATCATAGGCTCGTGTGGATGACTCATAGAGGCCAGATGTATGTGCAGCTCATGACTTCATCCTCAAGCTTAGATTAGTAGGTTAGAATATCTAACTTGCTCAGATAATAGATCGGATCTATAAACATCATACCTACAGTTGATGTAGTGTAGATCTAGGTTGATTTGATCAACCTTTTTCTTTCTTATTTAATTTTAATTATTAATTTAATATCATTCTTTAATCATACAATACATCTAAGATCTAAGTGTTTACATAATTATTTAAATAAATTTTATATTTATTTAATTCTTTCACTGTAAGATCTTGAAAAAATTTTAAGATCTACCTATGAAATCTTAGATCTGGTTCCTTCAATTGGTATTAAAGCCTTGGTTCTTATTATATGATTTTTGTGCATGTCTAAATTATTTCTTAGATTAGATCTAATTTATAACCTAATTATTAAATCTATAATTAAAAAATAAAAAAAAATTAAAGTATTTTAGATTGCATGGACTGCCATAAGATTGTCCTGCTGTAAGGTTTATCCCTTATAGTGAATAGGTTATCCTAGTACGTGCTGATCTAAAATAATGATCATAAAATTTTAGATTAGATCTAAAAAATTTTATGATCTGATTAAAAATATTTTAATCTGATTTCAATCATCATAAATATGTTAGATTTGATCTAGGGAGATTTATGATTGATTATTATTCAAACTATTTCAATTACATGGACCTGTTTAGATTATATCTAAAGTAGTTTTATGTATATTTTACTTGCATATTGATTATAAATCAAACATGCAACTTGGTTGATAGAACCATGTTGTAAAAATATTTTACAAACATGAAAATCATTTTTGAAAAGATGAACCTCAACCCTCTGCCCAAAATTTAATTGAAAATTAAGAAGTTGATTGATTAGAATCTAGAATTATGAATTGAAGATCCTAAGACAGAAATCATAACACATTCGATTAAATAGATTAGTGGTGATTAGTTCCATTAATTGGGTTAGACCTAGGGTTAGATTAAAGAATAGACTAAATTAGAAAATTGACTAAATCTAATCAATTATTGTCTTAGATTTGGTCAAGGATTCTCTAGATCAATTACAGTAGTTGTAGTTGGTAAAGTCCATGTCTTTAACAAGACCCAAGATGGACTTTATTCTTGGCTACGCAATCTAGCATGAACTATTAGGTTGATCTAATTGAAACTAATTAAACCAGTTGGTGTCTAAGGTAAACCAGACCAGTACTTTTTAATTGG
This sequence comes from Cocos nucifera, assembly GCA_006176705.1. Lineage (NCBI taxonomy): Eukaryota > Viridiplantae > Streptophyta > Magnoliopsida > Arecales > Arecaceae > Cocos > Cocos nucifera. The sequence continues at coordinate 117,334 of QRFJ01001296.1, read as the reverse complement.
CAGCCCACTTACCTAGCCATTTTTTATGGTGTCTAAGGTAAGCCTGGCAGATCCTTCCACTGATCGAACTTATCTGACCTCTTGATGAGACCATGTTTTGATCAGATCATTCGACTATTCGAGCTAACCCATGTCAGCTAGGTAAATTAGTTTGACTGATTTAGGTGCTTCTAGACAAGCCTATTAATGGTCTCCCTTAAGCTGACTTGGTGAAGTTAGTGGGATGATCATGACAAGTTGGTTAATCTGACCTACTCACTTCTATAAATAAATCTTCTAAAATTATTAAGTCCCTAAAATGAAATAGTTATATGATAACTGGATCATAGCCTCCCATTAAAGTGGATGATAATGGGTCCATCAGTTGGATAATCATTGGAGGCCCAAAGGCCTGGTGTTTATCGATTGATGGAATTATCATTCATTATATGATCTCTTGGATATATCTTTCTAAATGATGGTCAGGTGGGCCAACCAAAGTTGGGCCTGATCATTCATTGGTTGGATGGGCCGAGTATGGTCATGTTAATTATTGGACCTAACTGGACCCTTTTTTGAGAAATCCAAAGCCAACTAATCAGGGCCTGGGGCAAAAATTTAATTACTAAAAATTATTTAGAAAAATAATTGATTATGAACCTACCCTTAGATGTACATGGATGGGCCAACCAAAGTTAGGCTTGTGTACAGTCTATGTGGATTCTGATATCCACTAAGAAATTAGGATAATTTCTCGAATTGGAGGTAGAGGCTACCAATTCGAATAAAATAGTGAAAGAAATTTTTTGATTAAAGTCCAAATCTTTAGGTTTAATGAATCAATTACTAATTAGGTTTTGGTTTTTCTTTGTCCAGACATGGCCACTTTTCTATCATTTTGATCATTGTTGGACAATGATAAGTTGGTGGGATCCAATTTTGGTAGCTGGTACCAAAAGTTGAAGATTGTCCTGGAGCATGAACGAATCCTATATGTGCTGATGGATCTTGCACCTGAGGAGCCAACTGCCAATGCATGTGGAACAGTCAGAGACACTTATCAGAAGTGGCTCAGTGATCGAACCATGGTGCGCTGCATTATGCTGGCTGCGATGAAAGATTAGTTCAGTTGCAAGTTTGAGACAGCTCAGCCAAACGTAATACTCTAAGTGTTGGAGGATTCTTTTAGCACACTCGATGATGTTTAGAGGCATAAGACTAGTTATGCCATCTTCAATACTAGAATGTGGGATGGTGCCTCTGTCGCTGATCATGTATTGTACATGATCGAGCTGATAGAGCACTTGAGCAAGCTCGGCTTTCTCTTACACAAACAATATGGGAAAGATGCAATACTGAACTCGCTGCAAAGTCTTATCTCTTATTCCTTACACATTATAGAATGTCAAACTCTGAAGTGGACTATCACGATTTACTGAGAGTACTTCAGAACTTTGAGAAGGATCACCAACTCCATAAGGAGTCGGTGAACTTAGTGGGAGGTTCATCTTCTTGTTCTCGATCCTTTGAAAAAGGAAAGAAGAACAAGAAGAAGAAAGCCAAGAAGGAGCATGTTTATGCTAGGACACTTGTGTAGGCTCAGACCCCAAAGACCAAGGCTGATAAGAGTCAAGCCAAATGCTTTTTTTGCAAGAAGCGGGGGCACTGAAAGAGAAACTATCCTTAGTACATTGCCTTCCTGGACCCGAACAGGCAGAGAAAGAAGCAAGAAATTGCTGGGCAAGGTATTTATATGATAACTCCTTGCAATTTCTCTATTTATGATATTACTAACTGGGTATTGGATACCAGTAGCCCTTACAATATTTGTAATTCATTGCAGGGGTTGCAGGTCAGTAGAAGATTCGAGCAAAATGAGAGATTCCGAAATGTTGGAGATGGAAGACCGATTTCAGTTCTAGATTTAGAAATTTTGAAACTTGTATTTGAATCTCATACCGTTGTTCTTAGTGATTGTCATTTCCATCCTAGTTTCTTTTTAAATATCATTTCTATAGGCCATTTGGCCATGAACAATTATGAAATTTCAATAAAAAATGAGTGTGTAATGTCATTGTGAATGGTGTTACTGCTTTTTACGGATAATTAAATAATGGTGTATATATATTATCATAATTTATTAATGTAGTCTATTCTACTGGCAAGCACCTTAGATTAAATAATGTATCAGATATCTACTTATGACATTATAGGCTCAGTCATATAAATAAGAATAAGATAAATAGATTGACTCAAGAGAAAATCCTCGAAGTTAATGAATGTAAATCACTTCCAACCTGTGAGTCCTATCTTCTTGGTAAAATGACCAAGTCATCTTTCACTAGAAAAGGTGAGAGAACCAATGAGCCCTTAGGTCTAGTACATACTAATGTATGTGGACCAATGAGCACAAGTGCCAAAGGTGGATATGTCTACTTCATCACTTTCACAAATGATCTATCCAAATATGGATATGTCTATCTGATGAAACATAAGTCGGATTCTTTTGAAATGTTTAAACGATTCCGAAGTAAAGTAGAAAAATAAACTGAAAAGAGAATTAAAACTCTTCGATCTGATAGAGGAGGAGAATATCTTTCTGATGAGTTTCTCACATATCTAGGAGAGAATAAAATTCTCTTCCAATGGACTCCTCCTGAAATACTATAGCATAATGGTGTGTCTGAAAGAAGGAATTAGACTCTATTAGATATGGTCCGATCCATAATGGGATTTGCCAGCTTGCCGATATTCTTCTAGGGATATGCACTCGAATCGACTTATTATCTATTAAATTGGGTTCTAAGTATGTCTGCAGTTAAAACCCCATATGAGATATGGATAGGGCGTAAGCCAGCACTTTCAAATCTTAGGGTTTGGGGGTACCCAGCTTATGTCAAATGGTTAGTTATAGACAAACTTGGACCTAGGTCTGACAAGTGTACATTCATAGGATACCCAAAAGAGACCAAAGGATACTATTTCTACCATGCTGATTAATAAAAGGTGTTCGTCAGTCTTAGGGCAACCTTTTTGGAAAAGAAGTTTCTTGATGAAGAAACTATTGCCTCTATGATTGAACTTGATAAAGTTCAATAGGTAGAAAGTCTGACACAAAATATTGAACCTAAGTTGGATTTGATCAGATCAGATATGAAGCCTAGTGAATCCACATCATTAAGACGATCTGGTAGAGTACCCCACCATCCGGATAGATACTATGGATTTTTGGTCCAGGATGGTGATCTCATCGAACTCGATGAGAACGATAAGAACCCGATCACTTATATGGATGCAATATAGAGACCTGACTCTGAGAAATAGCTAGAAGCCATAAGATCCAAAATGGATTCCATGAAGATCAATGATGTATGGATATTAGTTGACCCACCTGAAGTGGTTAAACCCATTGGTTGTAAATGGATCTTCAAAAGGAAGAGGGGCACAGATGGAAAGGTGGAGACATATAAAGTTCGTCTGGTTGCTAAGAGATATCGTAAACCTTATGGTATTGACATGATGAGACGTTCTCACCTGTGGCAATGCTCAAGTCCATTCGGATCATGCTTGACATTGCAGCCCATCTAGACTATGAGATTTGGTAGATGGATGTGAAGACAGCTTTTATAAATGGAGAGCTGACTGAAGAGGTATATATAATACAACCTGAAGGATTTACATCCACAGATGAGTCCAAGGTGTGCAAGCTTTAGAGATCCATTTATGGATTGATGCAAGCATCTTGGAGTTGGAACATGCATTTTGATGAAGTAATCAAAACGTATGGCTTCGTTAAGAATGGAGAAGAATCTTGCATTTACAAATGGGTAAATGGTCCAGCACTGGTATTCCTTATTTTGTACATGGACGATATTCTCTTAATCGAAAATGACATCCCCATACTATAAGGAATAAAAGTTGAGTTGTCATCACAATTCTCCATAAAGGACTTGGATGAAGCATCCTATATTCAAAGGATGAAGATCTATAGGGATAGATCTAAAAAGATGCTTGGTATATCCCAATCCACGTACATAGGAACTATGCTGAAGAGGTTCAGCATGAAGAATTACAAAAAGAGCTATCTTTTGATAGGCCAAGAAATTTTTCTCTCTAAAATGGATTGTTCGACAACTCCTGAAGAGAGAGAGCGTATGAGTAGAATTTTATATGCTTCGACAGTGGGATCTATTCTGTATGCAATGATATGTACGAGACCAGACGTGGCATACTCACTAGGAGTAGTGAGTAGATACCAGTCTAACCCTAAAGAAAATCATTGGAAGATGATTAAAACCATCCTTAAGTATTTGAGAAATACTAATGACCAATAGTTGGTTTATGGTGAGTCAGATATGAAGCTTATGAGGTTTACAAACTCCAGCTTTCAATCTAATCATGATGATACTAAAAGTTTATTTGGATATATCTTTACTCAAAATGGTGGAGCCATCTGCTGCAAAAGTTCCAAGTAGCATACAGTGGCTGACTCTGTTTGCGAAGCAGAGTACATGGCAGCATCAGATGCAGCAAAAGAAGCTATATGGCTGAGGAAGTTAATCACCGAGCTCGAAGTAGCATCCTCTATTGATGGTCCAGTCCAGCTCTACTACGATAGCACTGGCACTATAGCTCAAGCAAAAGAACCGAAGGCACACCAGCGAACAAAGCATATTCTACGTTGCTTCCATTTGGTGTGTGAGATCATGGATCGTGGTGACGTCGACCTTCAGAAGATCGATGGAAAGGAGAACCTAGCCGATCCCTTCATTAAAGCCCTGGCAATCAAGGAGTTCGACAATCATAAGTCAAAGATGGATATCAGATATTGTGCTGAGTGGCTTTAGAACAAGTGAGAGTTGTTGAAATTTATATCCCAAAGCCAATCGTTAGCCTATTGATAATTGAGATATTGTAATTGATTTATTAGTTAATGAAAAATATTTTGGCATCTTTTTTATCATAAGTTTACATCTTCTAATGAACTCCATTATTGTGATGAAGTCCTTAGGACTATTTAGTTTCGATAAAGAGAGGATTTATCGATTAGTCCTTAAATTTATTCATGATCAAATAATAGGCTGTTAATTAGGACGACAGCATCTATCGAGCATATATCGCTATATGCCATATAGGTTGGTTATCCTACTAACCAAGGTGTGTGGAGACATTGGTATGGCATACAGGTGAGATGTATGAGTACATCATCATTGAACGTGACCAACTCCAGAGCATTCTACTATCAAGAATGTCCCTGATGGGATACAGGTATAAGTATCCCTTAGACCTAAGATCACCTCAGTGACTTGCAAGCAACTCACTATGCTTTGGTCCCAAACTAACTAAATTTCTAATTTAGCAATGAAAGGCTTTTGGGCACAGTCAAGTACTTGCGAAGTCAGAGTGTGATCAAGATGGAATTGACCACTCCAAGAGTTGGAGAAGAATGTATCATTGTATTTCAATATAGCAAAACCTTGGTCAGGATAATCTATCAGATGGATTTGATATTTTAAAATATAATGTGGATAACCTGATCAGAGTTGATAGTTGAACTCTGATGTATCCTACGAGCATTGTGGTCAAGGGGATGAATTTTATGAAAACTATATCCGCATAGGTTCTAAGGATGGTGTTCTACACCTTCAACCTATCCGACCGTCGGGTATCATGGCTAGATGGTCACTTTAATTGGTATAAAAATTTATTTCTGTGCTATCGACTTAGGTTTGGACCTATGAGGATACATACATTAGAGCTTATGATCTAATCAGATGGTTGATCAACAATTGAGAATCATTCTAGGGTTAAACAATCAATACGATTAGTGTTTAACCTAGTGCAAGTGTTGTAGGAGGATTGATTAGCAATTAGATTCCTAATTAGCTTAATTTGATTAAACCAATAGGCTGAGATTATGTCTAATTAAATATAATTTAATTATATTTAGTTTGGACTTGATTGGATTAAGTCCAATTGGTTTATTGGATAAGCCAAGTGTAAGGAATAACTGGTCCTAGTCTAACTAGGACTCGGATTAACCCAATTTTTTAATTTGATTAAAAAATAAATCAAAATTAAATTAAATTTAATCTAATTTAATTAAATTTTTAAATGAGTTAGGGCTTTATTTAATTGGGTTTGTTTAATCTTGATTTTATTTGGTTAAAAGATCTTGTTTGACCAAGTCAAAATAGGAGTCCTAGTGTGACTAGGACTCCCTTTATCCTTGCGCCACCTTGGTCACAACGCCCCCCATACCTATTTTTTAGATATTTTTTATAGAAAATCTCTTTCTTCATGATTTTCATGTCACCTCTCTCCCTCCAAGTCATATTTGGAAGTTAGGTGGAAGACTAAGTCAAAGGAGGAATTGGTTTTGCTTAGGATTCTATGAGATAGAATCCTTGTTGATCAATACATCTTCCCTTCAGTGCCACTCCCTATTTTAATTAATTATTCTCTTATTTTATAAAAATAATCTTTTTTTTTGTGTGCCCTTCCTTGCTGGTTTATGCCAAAAATTATGGAGGCACCCAAGAGTTGGGCGCCCCGACAACTTCCCATGCTTGGATATTCCTAGTTTAGGAATTTGACCTAACTTGGACTCTTTTTTTTTCCTATTTATTGGACTAATTTTACTTTTATTTTCTTGTGAAATATAGATCTTTGGAATAGATTTGGGGTGTGCAAAAATCAGAGGAAAAGGGTCTTTGGGCATGGGGGTTCCATAGGCACCAAACTAGGTGTCCAGGTGAGAGAAAAGAGAAGAAGAAGAGGATCTTCTTCTAAGGCTATTTTTTTTTCAATCTCTCCTTCTTTCTTTTGAGTTTTTTTGAGACTGTCTTAGATCAGCAAACTCTTATCTTCCTTCTCATATTTTGGAGGATCTAAATTTTGAAGAAGAAAGAATCAGATCGATCATCGAAGAAGGATCAGCATAGTACTAGCATGCTGTGCTAATTTCCTGCATTGGACTTCAGATCAGAGATCGTAGGCTCGTATGGACGAGTCCTAGAGGTCGGACGTATGTGTGGCTCATGATTTCATCCTCAAGCCTAGATCAATAAGTTAGAATGTCTAACTTGCTCTGGTAATAGATTTGATTTATAAACTTCATACCTGCATTTGATGTAGTATAGATCTAGGTTGATTTGATCAACTTTTTTTTTTCTTATTTCATTTTAATTTTTGATTTAATATCATGCCTTAATCATGTAATAGATTTGAGATCTAGATATTTATATGATTATTTAAATAAATTTTAGATTTATTTAAGTCTTCCACTGTAAGATCTTGAAAAGTTTCAAGATCTACCTGTGAAATTCTAGATCTGGTTCCTTCAGTCTTCTTCTCTAGATCTAATATCAGAAGATCTGAATCTAAAACTCCCGAGCGAGCCTTTGATCTGATCTCTGGCAACAAATTGATCATCACATAGTGGAGAACTAGTCGATGCGGTCTTGCAATAGCAGTACCCTGATGCTCGGATGGTTGATCCGCCCAACACTTGTGCACGAAGAAGAGAGAGAAGAGGAGGGAGAGGAGGTGTGGAGGAGGAGAGATAGGGTGTGGGCATGGGCAAATGGAATGGCCAAACACTTTGGCCTAGGTCCCTATTTATAGACAAAATAGGGTACCTAAGAGTCCTAGGGCTTCAAGCAATTAACCGAGTCAATTTGCTTAAAGTAGAAGGACTCTCTTATGTTCTCCATGCCATATAGTGATTTTCCATCTGATTTTGTCACACAAAATCAGAATAAAATTGTTGCCACACTTATATCTACTTGAGGGAATTTGCACAGATAATCTCTCTCCAAAGTGTTTAAACTTTTCAAACTCTTTGACCTATTCAAAATCATTTGGATAGGTAACTTCCCATGTTTATCCACAAGGGGTGCACACTAGGATGGGGCATGCGTGCCTCCTCTTCATGCAATCCATCTAGGGCTATGCGCTGTAAGAGAAACTCTATGGGGGTGCGCCTCCTCCTTTCTTTCCTGCAAAGGCTGGGTTAAACTATAACACTGCACCCCTGAATCTGGTTGATGGTGCTACACCCCATCCTTATCTAAGAGCAAAGAGCAATACTTTATCCTTAAATAAGGGTAAAGGGGATTTAAAACTATAGCTGAATTGTAACATCACTTAAACCTATTCAAAATAATTAATCTGATCAATCCTTTAATCTATAACACAAGCATTCCAATTTAAATTCCTTAGCTTGCTAAAATAAGTACTCTAATTTAACTTTTTTACTTCATATCAACAACTCAGCAATTCATTTATAAAACTACACATTGTACATACATTTCTTTTCATAAAACCACTCTTTTAAAATATACCATTTCAAAATAAACTAAAACATATACATATAAATATTTCTAATCTAATCAACCATAAAATATAATACAACTCAAATTTATCAACTACCTCCTTCTCTACTACACATGATCAATATCTCCTTAAAGATATTGCTGATACATATGCTGAAACATACTTCTAAGCTATGATACTCCAAAAATGCAAATAAGAATAAGGGGTGAGATTTGAAAAGTATCAATGAGTGTGCATCCATCTAACAATGGCAAATTGATAGATAAAATCATTATAATACTATGCACAACATACTATTAATAAGCTTTCAAATATTTATAAACCAACATGGAAAAAAAATCAAATAGCTATAATTCTTATAATATCATGTATATCACACTACTAATAAGATTCCAAATAATTGCGTATCAACATGGATAAATCATAAAAAAGCTTTTTCTGAAATACAAACAACTACTTATCTTTGACCATGCCATGGCAACACACTACCATAAATGGACTGATTCTCTAGGCAGCCAACCTTATCTCCAAAAGGACAACACACTCCCATGAATGGACCAATCCTATGGGCAGCCTGCCTCATCACCAAAGAAAAACACACTTCCATAGGATTTCTTATAAGTAGCAAGCTTTATCACCAAAAGGATAATACAATCTCATAAGTATTGCTTTTATTGAGACATCACACTCTTATAGGGTTCTTATGAGTAGTCTACCTTATCACCAAAAGAACAACACAATCTCATAAGTACACCTTCCCTATGAGCAACCTATCTCAGTGATATCCGAACAACACACTCTCATAGGATTTACCATTCTTATGAGCAGCCTGTCTGTGCTTTCAAATATCAATAAGCCTAATGGCGTATAAATAGATATCAACCATACAAAAGATGAAACCACATCAGATATCAGCACGTAACTTATTTAAAACTACCAAAGACATGCTATCAAAACTATACGTATAATTACTTGCATATGCAATAAACCACATCAGATATCAGCACGTAACTTATTTAAAACTACCAAAGACATGCTATCAAAACTATACGTATAATTACTTGCATATGCAATACACAAAAGCTGTCAAGAATGTTTTCTGTTTTCACTATTAGATTAAACCTTTGTACATATCAAAGTATATATTAAAAATACCATATGAAGTTGAAATTCACTCACCTCCAATAGCCACTAGCTTATTGGCTTACTCAAGCACCTTTTTCCAACTCTTTTTCTTTTTTATATCATCAATAAACACCGATTAATATCATTCCACAGAATTCATAACCAGAACTGCTCCTACTTTGCGTTCGTACTCTTGCATTGATCTTTCAACTATTCACTTTTTGTTTACCTTACTTGCTTTAGATTAGGTCTAAATAAACATCATTAAAACTCAGAAATTTCTAGTATTTAACTTTATTTATGTTCTCATAAATGGTTTTTAGTTCAACTAATATCATTTCAATCCATAGCTAAACTACTTCAACAATTTCAGCACCATAAATAGGATAATTCAGGTTCAAACTCAAGATTAAATTACATAATTGATTTTACTACAACATCTCATCTATTGATAATACTTGTAGCAGTCAATGCAGATTTTTCCTTCTTTTCCGAACAAGCTATTAGTCTCCCTCAATCTAATTCTTCACCAAAGACCTCTCCATAACTAATTCCTCTTTGAATGCTAACTAAAAATAGAACTTCTCCAGCATTCTTCCCCCTTTATCCTCTCTGAAGAATTAAAACTTTAAACAAAAACAAAGGAGCCAACAACATTATTATTTTGGAAAAGAATAATATAAAGAGAGATTGCTAGGTGTCAATTCAATAAGAATCCATCCAATTCTTGACTTAACAAGTGTTGTTTAAATGAATTTCCTATCCTTCATTTATTTTCTCAAGCTGCTCTATCATCTCATGAAAAATAATTTAAGAATTTCAACTTAAAACCCTCTCAATTAAAACCTATTTTTTAGAAATTTTTGCAATTGGGATCAACAATTTTGAAATAGGTAACGACATCCACACATAGGTCATCTCCCAGGTTGCTCTTTTCTCAAAAGTAGGTTGACCTCTAGGTTGGTCCCTCACATAAAAGTGTCAACACTTTTCAGGTAAGTGTCAACCCCTTTTTGTGCCACCACCGAACTTTCTGATAATTTTCCTCTCTATTTTTCCTGAGATAGGCTCGACAACTTTTGGAGAAGAGTCGACCCCTTCCCTTGGATTTTAGAAATTGCTTTCCTCAAAGTATTACTTATTTCAGAGAGCTTGCTTAACAATATTGTTATTTATATTAACTTATTTTTAGTTAATATCTCCATTAATTTTAAAATATAAATATAAATAAGAGATATCCTCTATTTGGAATAAATAAAAAAATCAAAAAAATCAAAATCTTTAAGAATCAGATATGAAAACTTGGGATCTAGTTCAAGTTTCTTCAAATCTGAAACTTTTAAAACTTTTCTCCTTTAGAAGGAATAGGTTAAAGGATCTCAAAATTCATTAAAAATCACATTGTAACTCACCAACACCTAAGGATCAATTATCACTAATTTTTATTTCAAAAAATTTATATTTTATATAGCCCTCCATATAGATGCTAGCTTTCAAACATAGAAAACTTTTATAACTAGTAATAGTAGATAGTTATAATTTATACTCAAATATACCATAAATTGAAGGAACCGATTTAGAGTTTCAAGGCTAGATCTTGAAATTTTTTCAAGATTAGGTAGTGGAAGACTAAAATTAATCAAAATTAATTTTAAATATTAAAAGATATCTTAGATCTAGTGACATTATACATGATCATGATATGTTATTAAATCAAAAATTAAAATATAATAAAGAAATAAAAATATGTTGATCACATCAACATGTGTATACAATACATCTAGTGTAGGTATGAAAATAATAGATCAGATCAATTACTTATGCAAGTTAGATGTTCTAACTTACTAATCTAAACTTGAGGATGAAGTTGTGAGCCGCATACATGTCTGGTCTCTAGGAGTCATCCACACGAGCCCACGAATCAAGATCAGAAGTTCGATGCAGGAAATCAGCATAGTATACTAATACTGTGCTGATCCTTCTTTAACTATCGATTAGATGCCTTCTTTTTCTTGATCTGGACTCTTCCAAAGGTGAGAAAGAGGAGAGGAGATTTTAGATGTGAGGCACTCTTAGAAATCTTAAAGAAAGAGGAAGGAAAGAGGTGAACATGGTAACCCTAGAAGAAGACCCTCTTCTTCTTCTCTTTACTTTCACCTAGACACCTAGTTTGGTGTCTATGAAATCCCCATGCCCCAATATTCTTTCTTCATGATTTTACACACCCCAAAGGTCTCTCAACATTCTATAATTTCAGTAAAAATCAGCTTAAAATTCATCCTAAATAATAAGTTAGGATAGACTCCTTGTCTAGGTCAAATACCTAGCAAGGAATGTCCAAAAAGGGCAAGACTTGGGGTGCCCAACTTTTGGGTGCCCCCTCCTTCTTTTCTACCATGGACCACCAGAAAATGGTGTACAATATGTGTCATAAAACTCATGAAATGCCCAATAAAAAACTAGATAAAATTGATGCCATAAGGGAAGAGTTTCGGTTTCCTAAAATTCTATCTCATAGAATCTGAAATCCAAACCAATTCCCATGTTGACTTGATCTACAACCACATTCCATGTAAGAAAGAAAGAGGAGAAAGATTTGGACATGTGTGAAGGTTTGGGAAGAAGTGTTTCCATGGACAAAATCAAAGAAAATAGGATGGGGGGCATTGGGAAGCCAGGTGGTGCAAGGAGAAGGGAGTCTTAGCCACACTAGAACTTCTAATTTGACTTGGTCAAATAAGTTATTTAAACCAAATTAAATCAGAATCAAATCATCCTAATTAAAATAGGTCTTAACCCAATTAAGATCATAATTATATTATATTAAATTAAAATTAAATTTGATTTAATTTTTTAATTAAATTAAAAATTGGTTTGATACTAGTCCTAATTGAACTAGGACTAGTTATTCCTTGCAATTGGCTTATCCAATAAGCCAATTGAACTTGATCCAATTAAGTCCAAACTAAATCTAACTAAATCATATTTAATTAAACTTAATTTAGCTCTCTAGTTTAATTAAATTAAGCCAATTAGCAGTCTAATTGCTAATCGATCCTCCTATAACACATGCACTAGGTTAAACATCAATCGAATTGATCATTTAATCCTAGAATGATTCTTAATCATTGATCAACAATCTGATCAGATCATGATCTCTAATGTATGTGACCTCATAGCTCTGAACCTAAGTTGGTAGCATAGGAATAGATTTCTATACCAATCGAAGTAACCATCTAGCAATGGAACCTGGTGGCTAGATAGGTCTAATGTGTAGAGCAACATCCTTAGAACCCATATGGATATAGTTTCCATGTAATTCATCCTCTTAACCAAAATGCTTGTAGAACACCTCAATCAGGTTGTCCACATTATATTTTAAAATATCAAATCCATCTGATGGATTATCTTAGCTAAGATTTTGCTATACTGAAACACAGTGATACATTCTTCTCCAACTCTTGGAGTGATCAATTCCATCTTGATCAAACACTAACTTTTTAAGTACTTGACTATGCCTAAAATTCTTTCGTTATTGAATTAGAAATTCAATTAATCCGATACCAAAGCATAATGAGTTGCTTGCAAGTCACTGAGATGATCTCAGATCTAAAGGATACTTATACCTATATCCCATCAGAGACATTCTCGATAGCAGAATGCTCTAGAATTGGTCATGTTCAATGACGATGTATCCATACATCTTATCTGTATGCCATACTAGTATCTTCATACTTCTTAGTTAAGAGGACAATCAACCTATATGGCATACAGCGATCTATACTCAATAGATACTATCGTCCTAATTAATAGCCTATCATTTGGTCATGAACAAATTTAAGGACTAATCGATAAATTCTCTCTTTATTGAAGCCAAATAGTCCAAAGAGCTTCACCACAATAATGCGGTTCATTAGAAGATGAATATTTTAGGATGAAAATGCTAAAAATATATTTTATTAATTAATAAATTAATTATAATTATAATGTAGCATAACCATCAACAGGCTGATGATTGGCTTTGGAATATATTTCTCAATAACATTTACTTATCCTAAAGCCACTCCGCATAGTATCTAATATCTATCTTTGACTTATGGTTGTTGAACTCTTTTATCGCTAGGGCTTTAGTGAAGGAGTTAGCTAGGTTCTCCTTTTTGTCGATCTTCTGAAGGTTGACATCACCTCGATCCACGATCTCCTAGACTAGGTGGAAGCGGCGCAAGATATGCTTCGTTCGTTGATGTGCCTTTTGTTCCTTCGCCTGAGCTATGGCACCAGTGCTGTCGTAGTAGAGTAGGAATGGACCATTTAGGAAAGGTGCCACCCTGAGCTTGGTGATAAACTTCTTCAGTCACATAGCTTTTTTTGCAGCATCTAATGCTGCAATGTACTATACTTCGCAAATAGAGTCTACTATAGTATGCTGCTTTGAACTCTTCTAGTAGATGGCTCCACCATTTAAAGTTAAAATATATCCAATATGCTTCCACTGTCATCATGGTCAGATTGAAAGCTGAAGTCTATAAACTCCACAAGTTTCAAATCTGTCTCGTCATAAACAAACTATTGGTCCTTAATATTTTTTAAATACTTAAGGATAGCTTTAACCATTTTTCAGTAGTTTTTTTAGGGTTAGACTGGTATCTACTCAGTACTCCTAGTGAGTATGCTACATCTGATCTCGTACATGTCATGGCGTGCATGATAGATCCCATTGTCGAAGCATATGAGACTACTCATATGCTGTCTCTCTTAAGGAGTTGTTAGACAATCCTTCTTAGAGAGAAAAATTTCATGGTCTATCGAGAGATAGCCTTTTTAAAACTTTTCATGCCGAACCTCTTCAGCACAGTGTCTATGTACGTGAACTATGATAATCCAAGCATCCTTTTTGATCTATCCCTATAAATCTTCATCCTTAGGATGTAGGATGCTTCACCTAAGTTCTTCATGGAGAACTTTGATGACAATCAGACTTTTATTTCCTACAGTGTAGGGATGTTATTCACAATTAAAAGAATATCATCCATGTACAAGATAAAGAATACCACTACTGAACCATTTGTCCATTTATAAATGCAGGGCTCTTCTCTGTTCTTAACAAAGCCATACATTTTGATCACCTTATCAAAATGCATGCTCCAACTCTGAAATGGCTACTTCAATCCGTAAATGGATCTTTACAAATTGCACACCTTAGACTCATTTATGGATGTGGATCCCTCAGGTTGTATCATATACATATCTTCCATCAGCTCTCCATTTAAGAAAGCTATCTTCGCATCCATCTATCAGATCTCATAGTCTAGATGGATAGCTATCGCAAGCATTATTGAAATGGATTTTAGCATTATCATAGGAGAGAATTGAAGGAAAATTCTGATTTTTCGGATCAGGTTCGTTCAGATCTGATCAGATCAAGAGATATATTTCAAAAATTTTTCTCTTTGATCTAGATCAGATCTAAGATATTTTAGATCCGATCATTATTATTTTAAAAATAAAATAAAATATAGATAAATTAAATTTAATTTAATTTACCTTGATATGGGTAATCTTATTACCCGTTGATGATCCTGTACGCAGCAGAAGGTTCTGGATCTAGCCACGCAATTGCCTGGCCTCTACCGGTATCCACTCGGGCTGGATCTGGAGATCCTCTTCTTCTCTATCACATCTCCAGAAATTAGATCTGGATCTGATCTGAAAAATATTCAAAACTCCTTTTGAAGATCAGCAGTCGTCCTTTGTAGCAATGCAACCTTCTAGCTTTCAGTCACCTTTCTTTGATCTAGATCACACCAACCAAAAATCCAAAACTCCTTCAGGATATGGAGAGGAAGGAGAAAAGGTGATTTGGCATGGAGGAAGAGGGGAGAGGCAGCCTTGGGTTGTGGAGAATTATGATTCAATCATTTCAAAATTACACCTTGAGTTGGGCGCAAGGTCTTATTTATAGACTAACTGTGATCCAACTCCTTTTCTTCCCAACCAAGCACAACCCTTTGTGAAATCAGATCTAAATCTGATTGGTGGGAATAGAGTCACCTCGATTCCTCCTTAGAGGGCGCCTAAGACCAGTTAAAGTTGGTTCTTAGGAGAACTCTAATTGAAATCCAAAAAGGAGATGGAGTCCCTGTCCAACAGCGATTCCTAGGCGCCTCCAACTTGGGCACACGCCAAGGGTGGCGTGTGCCCTCTTCCTTGCCAGGTTCTGGTAGGGGGACAGGCCCCCACCAGCTCTCCAATAGGTGCATGACATGTGGTCAAAAGTCAAAGTGTCAATGGTCAACATTTGACCAGTCAAAGGTAGACTTTTGACCAAAGTCAAAGAACAAGAAATGATAGGTGACCAAAAATGGCAGGTAATGTCTTACAAAATAAGACAACCTTTTCTGACTTGGACAACCAAAATCGGACCATATGAAGGCCTTTGATTGAGCACAAACTTCTTTGGCTCAGTTAGGACAACTAATTTATGATAGCAAAAGAAGAACGTTAGGTTCAATCGAGTGCTAGCACGATTTCCTTGAACCTAATTGAATCTCATTCAGATCAATTGAACTGGATCAGTTCAATTGATGATCACCAGATTCAAACCCTTGTTTGTGTGACCCAGTTAGGTTCAGTTCTGTATGGTAATGGGATATGTCATGATCTCTATCATCGACATCATCGAAACTCCTTTCGATGGATCAGAACTCTTCTGATTCGAACAGCTAGAATGATCGATCATCTAAATCATTCTAATTGCTCCCAAAATCCACCAGTGACACCTAGCAGTATATGGTGGCAACCCATCAGAGCTGAATGCGAACCTCTTGGTGCAGCTACCTGTGTGATTAAGTTCTTCTATCTTGAGCCCCGATCAGATTAGGGTTAAGGTAAACTCGTCAAACCCTAGTTTCTATCATATGATGTAATCATTCGATTCGAGTCCGATGTGAAAATCTAAATAGAAACTCTTTCTATTATTTCACTCTGCCATGGCCATGGACTTCTGGACTTGATTCTCATGATCATCATAGGGCTGCTCCTCTACCACCGAGGTAGATAGATTCCATCTTGATGCCATCCAGTTCCTACAATGAACATGCTATAGCCAACATACACCTCAGGATTCCATATGGCTAGGAGACCGAGTAATGGTGTAGTCAAACTATAACACCCTCAAGGTGAACTGCCGATGCACCTCAGGTCAAAGAACCAGACACACTACTGCAGCATCGAGTCAGTCATTGACGAGAAGGTAGACTCCCTAATGACTACTCGAGGTGGTCACGCTCAGTGCCCTCGTTCTCTAACGAGTACCTATACTCTCGCTCCGGATGTCTCCACACCATAGACTCAAGACTCATCTACTAAAGAGAAGCGATTGTACACCAACCTTCCGGATCAATCACCATCCTCGTGATGATCCTATGGTCGGGAGCATTTTATGAGTTAATAATGATTATTCATGTCTTAAATTTTCAACTCTTGAAAATATGAATTATCATTACCATTAACTCAAAGGATGTATCACAGACACTAAATACACATATGTGATAGAAAATAACCCATTTTATTGATATTATAGTCAAAATTATAATTTTGCCCCTAGAAGTGTATTACAAGTGTCAGCCAATTCTGGCTTCTAGGGCACATATATCTAACAATCTCCCACTTGTCCTAAAGCCAATTGGCTACAAGTCTAAGTCCCATCTTCTCAAGGTGGGCTTCGATCTTCTGCTGGCCCAACGGCTTTGTAAGTGGGTCTGCCACATTATCTGTGGAGTTGACTCTCTTGACCTCGACATAACCCTTCTTGAGGTAATCATGGATGAGGTGGTTTACCGTTTGCTTGGAACTCTTCTAGCTGACAGCTGGAAGCACACCATTGCACACAAACAGACTCCCAGATGTCGACTTTCGATCATCTATATCGGACATGAAATTCGAGTCTGTGTATCCCTGGACTTGGAGTTCTCCATTACCAAAGACCAACATCATATCCTTAGTTCTTCTCAAGTACTTAAGGATACATTTCACAGAAGTCCAGTGTTCTTCACCTGGATTTGATTGATATCTGCTTGTGACACTCACAGCATGGGCTATATCAGGTCGTGTACATAGCATGGCATACATGAGGCTCCCTATTGCAGAAGCATAAGGGATCTTGCTCATGCGTTCTATTTCCTCAGGTGTGCTGGGGCACATCTTCTTGGAAAGATGAATACCATGTCTGAAGGGTATTAATCCCCTCTTAGAGTTTTCCATACTAAACCTCTTTAGTACTTTCTCTATGTACATCTTCTGTGAAAGTCCTAGCATCCTATTCGGTCTATCCCTATAGACCTTAATTCCTAGAATAAAGGATGCTTCACCTAGGTCTTTCATGGAGAATTCCTTGGACAACCATAATTTGACTATTGTCATCATGGGAATATCATTCCCAATAAGGAGGATGTCATCCACGTACAATACGAGGAAGACAACAGCGCTCCCACTGACCCTTTTGAAAACACATGGTTCCTCTTCATTTTTGATGAAACCAAACTTTTTGATCACATCATTGAAACGAGTGTTCCAGCTCCGAGATGCTTGCTTAAGTCCATATATGGACCTTTGCAGCTTGCAAACCTTGTGATCAGTATCACTGGATGTGAAACCTAGCGGCTGTTCCATATAGATATCTTCCTCAAGATATCCATTCAAGAACGCCGTTTTCACGTCCATTTGCCATATTTCATAATCGAAATAGGCTGCAACGGCAAGCAATGTGCGGATGGATTTTAGCATAGCCACTGGGGAAAAGGTATCCTGATAGTCAATGCCTTCGCGTTGACTATAACCTTTTGCCACTAGTCTAGCCTTGAATGTCTCCACATTCCCATCTGCACCAATCTTTCTCTTGAAGATCCATTTACACCCAATAGGTACTATACCTTCTGGTGGATCTACCAAGGTCCAGACTTGGTTTGAGTGCATCGAGTCAATTTCTGACTGCATTGCCTCTAGCCATTTCTCAGAGTCGATATCTGATATCGCCTCGTTGTAGGTTTTGGGATCATCACCATGAGCACCATTACCTACGAGGAACATTTTCTCTTTCCTCTGAAATAATACCTAAGTATCTTCTCAGGGGGATGGAAAACTCTTTCCGATCTACGAGGTGGAGGAGGTAGTGTTCTTATTGGCTCAACCTGATTTGGTTCCAATTGGTCCTTAGCTCGTTGTACTTGTGAGACTTTCTCATCAAGCTTGATCTGCTTTCCAATGCCGCTATCTTGAATAAACTATTTTTCAAGAAAGATGGCATGTCGACTCACAATCACATTGTGGTCTTCTGGAATGTAGAAATAGTATCCTAATGACTCTTTAGGATATCCTATGAATCGAGCTCTAAAGGACCTAAACTCTAACTTGTCCGCTTGTTGTCTTTTGACATGAGCCGGACAACCCCAAATTCTGAGATGACTCAGACTTGGTTTCTTACCGTGCCATATCTCATACGGTGTGGTAGGAACGGATTTTAGAGGGAACCCTATTCAGTAGATAAATTGAAGTTAACAATGAGTGTCCCCAAAGAAAATCAAGGAGGTCTGTGAAGCTCATCATGGATCGAACCATATCCAATAGGATCCGATTTCTCCATTCTGAAATCCCGTTGAGTTGAGGTGTTCCTGGTGGAGTCCATTGAGAGACTATGCCATTTTTCTTGAGATAGTCTAGGAATTTTCGGACTAAGGTATTCACCTCCTCGATCTGATCGAAGAACCTTAATGGGTTTTCTAGTTTATTTTTCTACTTCATGTCTGAATTCTTTGAACTTTTCAAAAGCTTCAGACTTGTGTCTCATAAGATACACATACCCATACCTAGACAGATCATCGGTAAAGGTAATGAAGTAGACAAAATTGCCTCTAGCCGGCACATCAAATGGGCCGCACACATCAGTATGTACTAGGGCAAGGAGATCTGTGGCCCTCTCCCCATGTCCAACAAAAGGGAGTTTAGTCATTTTGCCTTGAAGACAGGATTCACAAGTTGGATATGACTCGGAAGTCAATGGACTCAATAGCCCATTTTTCTCCAATTTGTTGATCCTATCTTCTGCTATATGACCTAATCTCAGGTGCCATAGATATCTATCATTTGGACTATCCCTAGGTCATTTGGCATTCACGTTTTGCTCGATAGTTAGAATAGGTACATCAATATGTAGCTGATAAAGACCATTAATAAGGAAAACCATTTGCAATTTTATTTCTTTCATAAAGAATGTTACAATGGTCCTTAAAGAAGGTAATCACATAGCCTTCTTGTGCTAAGCATGAAATAGAAATCAAATTCCTGCTAGCTGCAGGCACATAATAACAGTCTTTCAAAACTAAGTCTAAACCAGATGGTAATCGAAGAGGGTATGTTCCCATGGCTACTGCAGCAACTCTTGCTCCATTACCGATGCGTAGGATCATGTCTCCATCCCTCAGCCTCCTGCTATCCTCAAGACCCTGCATGGAAGTGCATAGATGAGCACTAGAACCAGAGTCAAGCACCCAACTGGATGCAGAAGAAACCATAAGGTTAGACTCAATAACGAGCATACCTCCAGAAGGACCTTCCTTCTTGTTCTTCAGGGTGGCCAGGTAAGTAGGGCAGTTCCGCTTCCAATGGCCGTCGCTGTTGCAATGGAAAATACTTTCCTTTGACATCGGCCTTTTTCTTCGGCTCTGCCTTCTTCTTCTTTGTTCCTTCCACCTTCTGCTTTTTTTGCAGACTTCTTTTTCTTTCCATAAGACTTTCTTTTGGAAGAAGTCCGTTCCATAGCAAGAACTGAGCCTTTAGAACCTTTCATAGAAAGCTCAGCGGTAACCAGCATATTCATTAATTCGGCCAAGGAATTTTGAAGTTTATGCATGTGGTAATTCATGATGAATTGCCCATATGCATCAGTCAAGGATTGCAGAATAATATCGTTCTGCAGGTCCAAGTCTAACTTCACAC
Source organism: Cocos nucifera (assembly GCA_006176705.1). Lineage (NCBI taxonomy): Eukaryota > Viridiplantae > Streptophyta > Magnoliopsida > Arecales > Arecaceae > Cocos > Cocos nucifera. Next base: position 96,901 of record QRFJ01001296.1, on the reverse strand, counting down.
CGAGCTTCTCAAGCTCTTCCATGTCCTTGATCATTGTCAGACAGTGATCTTGGACTGACTGCCCATCACGCATCTTAGCCTTAAAAAGTTATTTCGTGACTTGATATTTGGCTGCGCGACTCTGTTCACCAAACATCTCCTACAGGTGAGCCAACATTTGGCGAGCAGTCCCGATATCTTCATGTTGGCGCTGGAGCTCATCAGACATCGAGCCCAACATGTAATATCTGGCCTTATTATCTTCGTCTATCCATTTTCTTCAGAGACGCTCTCTGTTCAGTGGATGGACGGGCTGGTAAGGTGGGAGGGTCCTGGTCCAAGTACATGGGTTAACTTCTCGAAACCCAAAACTATTTTGTAGTTCCTGAGCCAATCTTTATAATTGGGTCCAGTCAGTCTATGTGTGTTCAGGATACGTGCTAATGGGTTGGACGCAGACATTTTCCTATAGAGAGTCAAAGATTCTAGTTAGATACTGTAATTATGACTTGACCAATTTGTTTAGGGATTTTATTTTTAAACAAATTAGCTTCCACTATTTTCTCGGATCCCTACACTCCCTCTGTAGAGATGCAAAAATCTCCATGATTAATGATTTCTAGTGGGTGGTGCGGTCTCACCAACTGACTCATCACCTCACCTAACAGTTATTGGTGATGGGTTAGCCAATGAGTGAACAACTCTTGTTCAATGATTCTCTAATCATGGTGCACCCAAACTTGGTCTCTAATTCATGAATCTCACCATATCCAAAATATTGATCCACTCCTTAGTTAAGTCAGACCCACCATTTGCATAGACTGGGTTCCTAATTGAGTCTCTCACCGTATCCAAAATATTGAGCCCAACTCATCCTCCAGCCCATAGCATCCAATGCCTAATAGACATGGTTGCATCTTCTCGGTGCAACTGAGCCACTGTATCCAGTCGAGAACAATCAACCCCGGAAAAGGGCCCGCACATCTACAATGGTGGAAGACCTCAGACTTAATCTTTTCTTAGGAGAGAATTGATTCAGGTCTCATTAAACTAGACTTGTCATAGTCATAACAATTATGACTAACCTAGTGGCATGGGTTAGCTCGGATTATTGACCACCTCAGATCAGAACTGTGTCAATAGATATGGCCAGGTAAGTGAGACCGGTGGAAGGAATATGCCATTAACTCGTACAAGAATGCATTCAGGTCGAGTAGCTTCCAATTAAAAACCAGTCGGTCGTATGTGCCAAACTTACCTTAGACACCAAATTATTGAGCCAGAACCAATTGGGTTAGCCTACAATCCAGACTCTAACCTCTGAGCCTAATTAGGTCTTGCTTGATCGTGACTCGATCTTGACCCAGACTTAATCCTATTAGGCTGGTCAATTTAAGCATTGTTGATCCCATCTAACCAACTCTTGATTCGGATTTGATCAACCGCTTAGACCTAATTGAGCTACCCAAGCCCAAACCCAGTATTATGAATATGTCTTAGATCTGAAATTCTCAATTTTAGACCTAATTAATATTCCATAATCTTAATTTTTAATTAAGTAGGGTTCATAAACAAAATATGCACAATAAATCCTAGGGTTTCAGGATCTAGGGTTTTATAGAAAGTAAGTTTTGGATTTCTAATTAAGGACGAACGTGCAGCACCCCTACACATCATAAGAATACCCCATCGATTGGAAAGAGAGGGCCTTTAAATCCTTCTTCGTTCTTATGACTGGACGGCCAAGAGGAACTCCTTAATCAGGAACATGCAATACTACAAAACAGTTTTAGATCTATATCATATATCTCATATACAAATCAGATCTAATCATGGCATATTTTGCATACATCTCATGTATCGAATCATGCATGTTTTTAGATCTAAATTATCTCATAATAATCTAAAAAATTAGATTTAAATTGATCTAATCAAAATAAATTCTAATCTAGACAATTATGTAGAACTATTCTACAACTAGTCTAGACATGCATCTATCATATCTCATATGATATTTAAAATTAAAAATAATTATTTTATTTGCTTTTTCAATATATTATTATAACCATTATAATATCAAAAAATAGTAAATAAATAGATCTAAAATATGATTTAATCAGATTAAATTGAAAACATGCAAGACTATTCTATAGAACTATTCTATTTTAGAACTAGTCATGCATATTTTCTAATCTTAGATCCAAATCATTTAATTTTAATTTTTTTTGATTTTAGATCTGATCACATCTCATGTGACATCTGAAATTATTTATTTTCTAATTAAAATAAATTTAAAATTAGATCTAAATACTTTTAGAACCTTGGCTCTGATACCAGTTGAAGGAAAATTCTAATTTTCCAGACCAGGTTCGTTTAGATCTGATCAGATCAAGAGATATATTTTAAAAATTTTTTTCCTTGATCTAGATCAGATTTAAGATATTTTAGATTTAATTATTATTATTTTATAAATAAAATAAAATATACATAAATTAAATCAAATTTAATTTACCTTCATATGGTTAATCTTATTACCCGTTGATGATCGTGTATGCAGCGGAAGGTTTTGGATCTAGCCACGCAAGTGCCTGGCCTCTACCAGTATCCACTCGGGCTGGATCTAGAGATCCTCTTCTTCTCTATCATGTCTTCAGAAATTAGATCTAGATCTGATCTGGAGAATCTTCAAAACTCCTTTTGAAGATCAGCAGTCATCCTTTGCAGCAGTGCAACCTCCTAGCTTTCAGTCGCCTTTCTTTGATCTGAATCGCACCAACCAAAAATCCAAAACTCCTTTCGAACATGGAGAGGAAGGGGAGAAGATGATTTGGCATTGAGGAAGAGGGGAGAGGCAGCCTTGGGGCATGGGTAATTGTGATTCAATCATTTCAAAATTACACCTTGAGTTGGGCGCAGGGTCTTATTTATAGACTAACTATGATCCAACTCCTCTTCTTCCCAACCAGTCACAACCCTTTATGAAATCAGATCTAAATCTGGCTGGTGGGAATAGAGTCCCCTGGATTCCTCCTTAGAGGATGTCTAAGATCAGTCAAAGTTGGTTCTTAGGAGAACTCTAATTGGAATCCAAAAAGGAGATAGAGTCCCTGTCCAATAGGGACTCCTAGGCGCCTCCCTTGGCGTGCGCCCTCTTCCTTGCCAGGTTCTGGTAGGAGGATAGGCCCCCACCAACTCTCTAATAGGTGCATGACATGTGGTCAGAAGTCAAAGTATCAATGGTCAACATTTGACCAGTCAAAGGTAGACTTTTGACCAAAGTCAAAGAACAAGAAATGGTAGGTAATGTCTTACAAAATAAGACAACCTTTTCTGACTTGGACAACCTTCAGTCAGACCATATGAAGGCCTCTGATTGAGCACAAACTCCTTTGGCTCAGTCAGGACAACTTATTTATGATAGCAAAAGAAGAACGTTAGGTTCAATCGAGTGCTAGCACGATTTCCTTGAACCTAATTGAATCTCATTCAGATCAATTGAACTGGATCAGTTCAATTGATGATCACCAGATTCAAACCCTTGTTTGTGTGACCCAGTTAGGTTCAGTTCTGTATGGTAATGGGATATGTCATGATCTCTATCATCAACATCATCGAAACTCCTTTCGATGGATCAGAACTCTTCTGATTCGAACAGCTAGAATGATCGATCATCTAAATCATTCTAATTGCTCCCAAAATCCACCAGTGACACCTAGCAGTATATGGTGGCAACCCATCAGAGCTGAATGCAAACCTCTTGGTGCAGCTATCTGTGTGATTAAGTCCTTCTATCTTGATCTCCGATCAGATTAGGGTTAAGGTAAACTCGTCAAACCCTAGTTTCTATCATATGATGTAATCATTCGATTTGAGTCTGATGTGAAAATCTAAATAGAAACTTTTTCTATTATTTCACTCTGCCATGGCCATGGACTTTTGGACTTGATTCTCATGATCATCATAGGGCTGCTCCTCTACCACCGAGGTAGATAGATTCCATCTTGATGCCATCTAGTTCCTACAATGAACATGCTATAGCCAACATACACCTCAGGGTTCCATATGGCTAGGAGACCGAGTAATGGTGTAGTCAAACTATAACACCCTCAAGGTGAACTGCCGATGCACCTCAGGTCAAAGAACCAGACACACTACTACAGCATCGAGTCAGTCATTGACGAGAAGGTAGACTCCCTAATGACTACTCGAGGTGGTCACGCTCAGTGCCCTCATTCTCTAACGAGTACCTATACTCTCACTTCGATGTCTCCACACCGTAGACTCAAGACTCATCTACTAAAGAGAAGCGATTGTACACCAACCTTCCGGATCAATCACCATCCTCGTGATGATCCTATGGTCGGAAGCATTTTATGAGTTAACAATAATTATTCATGTCTTAAATTTTCAACTCTTGAAAATATGAATTATCATTACCATTAACTCAAAGGATGTATCACAGACACTAAATACACATATGTGATAGAAAATAACCCATTTTATAAATATTAGTCAAAATTATAATTTTGTCCCTAGAAGTGTGTTACAAGTGTCAGCCAATTTTGGCTTCTAGAGCATATATATCTGACAAGAATGTCTAGTCAATGCCATAATATTGATGATATCCCTTGACAACTAGATATGCTTTATAGGTATTTCCTTTTCATCTATGCCCCATTTTCTTTTAAAGACCCATTTACACCTAATGGGTTTAACCCCTTCGGATGGGTTAACTAATATCCACACATCATTGATCTTTATGGACTCCATTTCAGATTTCATGTTCTCAAGCTATTTCTGAAAATCAAGTCTCTACATAGCATTCATATAAGTGATAGGATCCTCATTATTCTCATCAAGTTCGATGGGATCACCATCCCGAACCAAGAAATCATAGTATCTATCTAGATGATACGGTACTCTACTAGATTGTCTTAATGGTGTAGGTACACTAGGTCCCAGATTTGATTTAATCAAATCCAATTCTGGTTCAGCTATAGGTGTCAGTTTTTCTGCCTGTTGAACTTCATCAAGTTCAATTTTAGAGGCAATAGTTCCTTCACCAAGAAACTGCTTTCCCAGAATGGTTGTCTTAAGGCCGATGAACACCTTTTGTTCATCAGCATAGTAGAAATAGTATCCTTTGGTCTCTTTTGGATACTCTATAAATATGCACTTGTCAGACCTAGGTCCATGTTTATCTGTAACTAACTGTTTGACATAAGTCGGGTACCACCAAACTCTAAGATATGAAAATGCTAGCTTACACCCTGTCCATATCTTATATGCAGTCTTAACTACCGACTTTCTTGAAATCCTATTTAATAGATAACAAGCCAATTCGAGTGCATATCTCCAAAAGAATATCGGCAAGATAGCAAAATCCAACATGGATCGGACCATGTCTAATAGAGTTCAATTCCTTCTTTTAGATATACCATTATGCTATGGTGTTTTTGGAGGAGACCATTGGAAGAGAATTCCATTCTCTCCTAGATATGTGAGAAACTCACCAAAAAGGTATTTTCCTCCTCGGTCAGATCGAAGAGTTTTAATACTCTTTCCAGTTTATTTTTCTACTTCATTTCAAAATCATTTGAACGTTTCGAATGAATCTAACTTGCATTTCATCAGATAGATATATCCATATCTAGATTGATCATCTGTAAAAGTGATGAAGTAGAAATATCTATCTCTAGTATTTGTGCTCATTGATCCACATACATCAGTAAGTACTAGACCTAAGAGCTTAGTAGCTCTCTTACCTTTTTTAGTAAAAGATGACTTGGTCATTTTACCAAGAAGATAGGACTCATAAGTCGAGAGTGATTCACAATCACTGACTTCGAGGATTCCCTCTTGAATCAACCTGTTTATTCTGTTCTTGTTTATATGACCTAGCCTATAGTACCATAAATAAATATCAGACACATTATCTAATCTAGGGTGCTTGCTAGTTGAATAGACTATATTAATAGGTTGTGATAGCATATACACACCATTATTCAAATATCCATAGAAAATAGTAACACCATTCATAATGATATTATAAACTTGTTTCGTTATTGAAATTTCATAATGATTTTTGGCTAGAAGGCCTACAGAAATAACATTTAAAAAGAAACTGGGATAGAAATGATAATCACTAAGAACAATGGTATGGGGCTCAAATACAAATTTCAGGATTCCTAAGGCTAGAACTAGAAGTGATCTTCCATCTCCAACGTTCAGGAATCTTTCGCCTTGCTTGAATCTCCTACTGACCAGCTTGTTGGAAATATGCGCTCTTCCCACACAGATCAGCATGGCTGTCGATGATTAGCCAAACAATAAGAAAGTACTTCTTAGAGATCTCTATGGAAGCATGATCAAATAAATCAAGGAATAGAGAAGAAGAGAAGAAGAGATTTTTGGGAGAAAAAAGCTTTTATTCAGTACATTTTAGCACTCTTACAATCTTGACCTATTTTCAGTATATATACTTTACAAAGAGTAAAGCCCAAGCTCATGAAAAAATACTCTAAACCCAAACAACCCATGTACACAAAATAATAACCCATGAAAACTGAGCCAGCCCAGTATTAGACTGAGCCGACTAATCATGACTGGGTCGGCTCAGTCCCAGACTAAGTCGATCCAGTTGTGTACCATGCCAATAGTTTAAAAATGCTGCTCTTTATCTAGTTTTTCATCTGAGACCTAGCCGACCCAGTCTTGGACTAAGCCGACTCAGTCTCAGAGTGAGCCGACCCAATTTCTGAACTTTATTATTAAGACTGATTCTTCTTCCAGCTCGCTCCTATCTTTTTATGACCTATCTTCTCATATTTTTAAGACTTGGGAGTGCCACTTTTGAGCTCACATTCTCCACCTTGGTGCTTCCAAGTCCTTGTGAACTCATCTCTTCTCAATAGACCCATCCATGCCACACATCTCTAAAAGCTATCTCTAGGGAGTACGTTCATGAGTGCATCAGACTGATTCTTCTTGGTATGGACCTTCATCAATTCCACTTCACTTTCCTCCACCAGCTCTCTGATCCTGTGGTACCTCATGTCTATATGCTTTGGTGCACATGATAGACTGGATTCTGTGTCAACAATAGAGCACTCTGACTATCACTGAATAGTGTAATCTTGCTCTACTCCACCCCCAACTCATCAATCAACATTTTAAGCCATAGGGCCTCCTTTGTAGCCTCCATTATCCCGATGCACTTGGCCTCTATAGTAGACAAGACTGTGATTGGCTTAAGGGTTGATATCTAAGATACTGGTCCACCATATATGCAAAAGATGTATCCAGTAGTAGACCTCCTTGTATCAAGATCACCAGCAAAATTTACATCAACAAATCCTTTCAGAGGACCTAAATTTTCACACATCTTCATAGATTGTTCCCCAAATCCTCCCGACTACCCGCCAAACATCAAACCATAATCCCTTATTCCATGTAGATATCTTAATATCCATTTCAATGCTTTCTGGTGTTCCTTTCTAGGGTTAACCATTTATCTATTAACCGTGCTCACAGCAAAGCTATATCTAGTCTACAGTATACCATAGTGTACATCACACTACCTACAGCATTTGCATAAGAGACTCGTTCCATGTACTCTCTCTTCTCTTCTGATTGAGGGCACTGTAACTTGGAGAGAGATATATGGCTCGGCAATGACGTCTCTACAGGTTTGGCCTTCTCCATCCCAAACCTCTCTAGAACCTTCTGGACCTACTTTTCTTGTGACAAATGGAGCACTCCTTTGCATCTATTTTTGCAAATCTCCATTCCAAGGATTTTCTCAGCTGGATCCAAATCTTTCATCTTAAATTCAGATAATAATGCTCTTTTCAACCTTTTCACAGCATCCATGCTTCTTCTAACTATAAACATATCATCTACATACAATAATAGGTATAGGACATCCTCCTTATCTACATCCTTGACGTAGACACAATAATCATATTCACATTTACTAAAACCCAGGCTTAAGATAAAGCTATCAAACTTTCGATACCACTAACGAGGGGATTATTTCAAGCCATACAAAGACTTTCTGAGTAAACACACATTTTCTTCCTATTCCATCTCCATGAAACCATCTGGCTACTTCATGTAGATTCTTTCATCCAAAGTCCCATGAAGGATGGCTGTCTTCATATCCATCTATTCTAATTTCATGTTATGCTGTACCACCAGTGACAGCAAAACTCGAATAGATGTATGATGCACCACAAAAGAAAAAATTTCTATATAGTCAATTCTTTTCCTTTGTGAGTATCCCTTTACTACCAGCCTTGCTTTGAATCTGACTCCACCTTGTTCTTAGGGTTCTTCTTTCTTTGTGAACACCCACTTTGAGCCAATAGGTCGTGCACCCTCTTGAAGATCCACCAACTGCCGTGTCTGATTCTTCTCAAGTGATTCCATCTCCTCCACCTTGACCTGCATCCATGAATCATGATCCTCACTCTCTGTGGTCTCTACACAATTCTCTAGATCTCCATTAGCAGTGATGAGTGGATAGGAGATAATCTCTTCAATGCCATATCTGATCGATCTCCTAATAGTATGCTGGAGCTTGTGCAAAGCCACTCCCACTGGTACATCTCTGCTTGATGTCTGTGGCTACTTCTGCACATCTATCTGAACTGACGGCCCTTCATGCTGATTTTTAATCTAAGACAATACTTTTCTGTCCAGCTCCACCTCAATAGGAATACTCCTGTAAGTAGATGTAACCTGCATGCCATCATTCTCTGACTAGCCATTACTATTCACCTTTGTTTTTCCAATTTCATCTATCCTAGACCTCCTCAAGATGCTCTTCTCATCAAAGATAACATTCCTGCTGATCACTGACTTCTGTGTCTAAGAGTCCCATAGCAGGTACCCCTTGACTCCTTGTGGATATCCTATGAATGTCATCTTTTGAGATTTTAGGTCCAATTTGCTTCTCTCAGTTGCCTCCACATGTGCATAGACCATGCAACCGAAGACTTTCAGGTGGCCAAGCTTCACCTTCTTCCCACTTTAGACCTCTTCTAGAAAGCCTCCATTTAGCTTATAATGAGAGGACCTATTCATAAGTAAATAAGAAAAAAATTAGAGCATCACCCCAAAAGGACTTTGGGAGTGTTGTCTACAGTCTTAAACTCCATGCCTTCTCGGTTAGTGTTCGGTTCATCCTCTCCATGATACCATTCTACTGGGGAGTCGTCCTCACCTTGTAATGTAGTTTGATACCATTTTTCTCATAGTACCTTCTGAACTTTAGGCTAGTATACTCCCCTCCATTGTCCGACCTTAGATACTTTATCTATCTTCCTGACTTCTCTACTTCAGCTCTCTAGGCTCTGCACTGGGCAAACACATTTGATTTTTCTCTGATCAGATAAATCCACACCTTTCTTGAGAAATCATCAATAAAAGTAATGAAGTATTTTTCCCTCCCCTCTAATTGATACAGAAGCTAGATCCCACACATCCGAGTGCACTAAATCCAACACTTCCTCGCTGTGCTTAGTACTTCTGGTAAACTTCATCCTATGCTGTTTGCCAAAGATACATGACTCATAAAGATCTATGCCCTCCTTCTTCAGGGCTGGGATCATATCTCTTCTACTTAGTTCTGTGAGCCCATGATTACTCTTATGATGCATCCGATAGTGCCACAGTCGATATAAAATCTTCTCCTCCTATGCCGCTGCTAGTACCTCTACACTATCATTTACCACTAAGCCTTCCATTCTGTAAAGATTATTGCATAGTATTTTATCTCTCATCACCGCCAAAGCTTTCTTAGAAATTTTCGGCCGTCCACTCCCAGCCAGGATACTAAAAGCATAACCCTGCTTCTCCAAGTAGCCAAAAAAAATCAAATTCTTTTTCAACTCCGATACATGCCTGACATTTAATAATGTATGAATGATCCCATCATACATCCTCACCTTGATAGAGCCAATTCTAGCTACTTTGCATGGATGATCATCTCCAAGGCTGACACTTCTATCATCAACCTTCTGGTAGGTAACAAATTACTTTCGATGAGAAGTATAGTGGTGCGAGCATGCTGATTCTAATATCCACATAGTATCATACTCTGTGGATCCATCAGATACAACTAGCAGATCTTCTCCACTTCTCATAGAAGCTGTATCATCTTTCTTACTAGTCTTCTCTTTTTCTGATATCAAAAGGGGACAATCTCTCCTCAGGTGTCTAGGCTGATACATTTATAACATTTCAATTGAAGGAAAAACCATATTTCTTAGGTCAGGTTCGTTCAGATCTGATTAGATCAAGAGAAATATTTTAAAAACTTTTCTCTTAGATCCAAATCACATTTGAGACTCTTCAAATCTTATTTTATTGATCTGATAAAATAAAATAAAATTAAATGAAATTAAATTAAATTAAATTATACCTTGTTATGGGTAATCCTATTATCCTATGATGATCCTGATGGTTGCTTGAAGTTTTGGATGTAGCCATGCAAGTGTTTGGCCTCTATCGGTATCCACTCGGATACGATCTAAAGATCTTCACCTTCTCAATCTGTACTCCAATGATCAAATTTGGATTTGATATTGAAGATGTTCAAAATATCTTTTAGTGATCGGGTGTTGTCTCTTGCAGCAGTGCTGCCTTCTTGCTTTTTTGTCGCCTTTCTCTTGCTTGGATCGCACCAAACTGAAGACCAAAACCTTTTGAGCATGGAGAGGAGAGAGAGAATCCGAAGGAGGCATGGAGAAGGAGCGAGAAGAGCTATATAGCATGGGCAATGGGCAAAAGCTCTCCATCTTGGGTGCAGATAAGGTTTATATAGACCCTACAATGCCATGCAGTGCCACATCATCCCAGTCAATCATGGCTCTTCGTGCAATCAGATCTAAATCTGATTGATGGGATGACATCATCTGATCCAATTGGATTAGAGTCTCTCACAAACCTCCTTAGGTGGCACTAAGACTGGTCAAAGAAGAGTCTTTGGCGCCACCCAAGTAGAGAGGATGAAGCAACTGGAGTCCCATCCATATGGGACTCCAATCTTTATCCTCTTTGGGTGCACACCTCCCTAGGCGTGCACCCCCTCCCTTGCCTCCTTTTAGTAGGGGGACAAAGCCCCATCTATTCTCCTATGGGTGCATGATATATGGGCAAATGTCTAAGTGTAAAAGGTCAATGTTTGACCCAAGTCAAAGAACAAGATTTAGCAGATGACAGAAAATGGTAGGTATTATCTTAAACTTATCTTACAAATTAAGATAATCATTTTTTGATCTAGACAAGATCCAGTCAAATCAAGTAAAAGTTCTTAAGTGAGCCCAAATACATTAGACTCAGTCGAGACAACTTTAATGATTGTTGAAGGAGAATATCAGGCTCAATCGTGTGCTAGCATGATTTCTTTGAACCTAATTGAAGTTTATTCAAATCAATTGAATTGGGTTAGTCCAATTGATGATATCCAGATCTAAACCCTTGTTTGTGTGATCTAGCTAGGTTTAGTTTCATATGGTAATGGGATATGTCATGATCTCTATCATTGCCATCATCGAAACACCTTTTGATGGATCAGAATTTTTCTGATTCAGACAACTAGTATGATTGATCATCCAAATCATTCTAATTGCTCCCAAAATCTACCAGTGACACCTAGCAGCATATGGTGGCAATCCATCAGAATTGAAGACGAACCTCTCGGTGTAGTTACCTTTGTGATTAAGTTCCTTTATCTTGAGCTCCGATCGGATTAGGATTAAGGTGATCTCATCAAACCCTAATTTTCGTCATATGAATTAATCATTCGATTAAAGTCTAATGTGTAAACACTAATAGAAACTCTTTGTATTATTTCACTCGACCATGGCTATGGGCTTATGGACCTGATTCTTATGATTATCATAAGGCTGCTCCTCATCTACCGAGGTAGATAGATCTTCTATTGGTGCAATCTAATTTTTACAATGAATATGCTATAGCTAATATAAACCTCAGGATTCTGAATGACTAGGAGACTGAGTTATGGTGTAGTAAAACTATAATACCCTAAAGATGAATTATCAATGCACCTTAGGTCAAAGAACCAGACACCACTGTAGCTTTCGAGCCGGTCATTGATGAGAAGGTAGACTTCCTAATGACTGCTCCAGGTGGTCATGCTCAGTGCCCTCGTTCTCTAATGAGTATCTATACTCTCACTCCGGTGTCTCTATACCATAGACTCAAGACTCATCTATCATAAAGAAGCGATCGTATAGCAATCTTTCAGATCATTCACCATCCTCATGATGATCCTATGGTCGAGAGCATTTTATGAGTTAATAATGAAAATTCATGTCTTAAATTTTCAACTCTTGAAAATTTTTTTCTATTAATTACCATTAATTTATGGAATGTATCATAGACATTCAAATACACATTATGATGGAAAATAATTTATTTTATTATCTATAGTAAAAATTATAATTTTGCCCTTAGAAGTATATTACAAGTGTCAGCCAATTCTGGCTTCTAGGGCACAAATATCTAACAAACTCCCACTTGATCCTAAAGCCAATTGGCTACAAATCTAAGTCCCATCTTCTCAAGGTGGGCTTCGATCTTCTGCTGGCCCAACGGCTTTATAAGTGGGTCTGCCACATTATCTGTGAGTTGACTCTCTTGACCTCGACGTAACCTTTCTCAAGGATAATCGCAGATGAGGTGGATATCGCCGCTCGATGTGCTTGGATTTCTGATGAGACCTCGGCTCCTTAGCAAGGGCTATGGCGCCATTGTTGTCGCAGTAATAGAGCAATGGCATCTCTGATGGCATATCACTCCAATTATCTCTATGGCAAACTTCTTGTACCAGAATGCCTCCTTTCGTAGCTTCTGATGCAGCGATGTATTCTGCTTCCATGGTGGAATCTGCTATCACTGTTTGCTTGGAACTCTTTCCAACTGACAGCTACCACCATTACACACAAACAGACTTCCCAGATGTCGACTTTCGATCATCTATATCAGACATAAAATTCGAGTCTATATACCCCTGGACTTGGAGTTCTCCATTACCAAAAACCAACAATCATATCCTTAGTTCTTCTCAAGTACTTAAGGATACATTTCACAGAAGTCCAGTGTTCTTCACCTGGATTCGACTGATATCTGCTTGTGACACTCACAGCATGGGCTATATCAGGTCGTGTACATAACATGGCATACATGAGGCTCCCTATTGCTGAAGCATAAGGGATCTTGCTCATGCATTCTATTTCCTCAGGTGTGCTAGGGCACATCTTCTTGGAAAGATGAATGCCATGTCTGAAGGATACCAAACCCTCTTAGAGTTTTTCATGCTAAACCTCTTTAGCACTTCCTCTATGTACATCTTCTGTGAAAGTCCTAGCATCCTATTCGGTCTATCTCTATAGACCTTAATTCCTAGAATAAAGGATGCTTCTCCTAGGTCTTTCATGGAGAATTCTTTAGATAACCATATTTTAACTATGGTCAACATGAGAATATCATTTCAATAAGGAGGATGTCATCCACGTACAATACGAGGAAGATAATAGTGCTCCCACTGACCTTTTTGAAGACACATGGATTTCCTCCTCATTTTTGATGAAATCAAATAATTTGATCACATCATTAAAATGAGTATTCCAGCTCTGAGATGCTTGCTTAAGTCCATATATGGACCTTTGCAGCTTGCATACTTTGTGATCAGCATCACTGGATGTGAAACCTAGCGGCTGTTCCATATAGATATCTTCCTCAAGGTATCCATTTAGGAATGCCATTTTTACATCCATTTGCCATATTTCATAATTGAAATAGGCTGCAATAGCAAGCAATGTGTGGATGGACTTTAACATAGCTACTAACAAAAAGGTATCCTAATAGTCAATGCCTTCATGCTGACTACACCCTTTTGCCACTAATCTAGCTTTGAATATCTCCACATTTCCATCTGCACCAATCTTTCTCTTATAGATCCATTTACACCCAATAGGTACTATACCTTCTGGTGGATCTACCAAGGTCCAGACTTGGTTTGAGTGCATCGTGTCAATTTCTAACTTCATTACCTCTAACCACTTCTTAGAGTCGATATCTGATATCACCTCATCATAGGTTTTGGAATCATCACCATGAATCCCATTACCTATGAGGAATATTTTCTCTACTTCCTCTGAAATAGTACCTAAGTATCTCTCAGGAGGATGAGAAAATCCTTTTCGATCTATGAGGTGAAAGAGGTAGTGATTGTATTGGCCCAACCTGATTTGGTTCCATGGGATCCTTAGCTCGTTGCTCTTGTGAGACATTCTCCTCGAGCTTGATCTGCTTTCCAATGCCACTATTTTAAATAAACTATTTTTCAAGAAAGATAGCATGCCGACTCACAATCATATTGTGGTCTTCTGAAATGTAGAAATAATATCCTAATGACTCTTTAGGATATCCTATAAATGGAGCTCTAAAGGATCTATACTCTAACATGTCCACTTATTATCTTTTGACATGAGCCAAACAACCTCAAATTTGGAGATGACTCTGACTTGGTTTCTTACCATGCCATATCTCATATGGTGTGGTAGGAATGGTTTTATAAGAAACCCTATTCAGTATATATATAGCAGCTAATAGACTATGTTCCTAAACAAAATCAGGAAGGTCTATGAAGCTCATCATGGATTGGACTATATCTCATAGGATTCAATTCCTCCGTTCTGAAATCCCATTCAGTTTAGGTATTCCAGATGGAGTCCATTGAGAGGCTATGTCATTTTGCTTGAGATAGTCTAGGAATTTTCGACTAAGGTATTCACCTCCTCGATCGGATCGAAGAACCTTAATGGGTTTTCTAGTTTGCTTTTCTACTTTATATCTGAATTTTTTAAACTTTTCAAAAGCTTCAGACTTATGTCTCATAAGATACACGTACCCATACCAAGATAAATCATCGGTAAAGATTATGAAGTATACAAAGTTGTCTCTAGCCAGCACATCAAATTAACCGCACACATCAGTATGTACTAGGGCAAGTAGATCCGTGGCCCTTTCCCCATGTCCTACAAAAGGCAGCTTAGTCATTTTGTCATGAAGATAAGATTCATAAATTGGATATGACTCGAAAGTCAATGGACTCAATATCCCAATTTTCTCCAATTTGTTAACCCTACCTTCTGCTATATGACCTAGGCTTAGGTGCCATAAATACCTATCATTTGGACTATCCCTAGGTTATTTTGATCTTATGGCATTCACATTTTGCTCGATATAAAAAATAAATACATCAATATGTAACTGATAGAGATCATTAATGAGGAAACCACTTGCAATTTTATTTCTTTCATAAAGAATATTACAATGGTCCGTAAGAAAACTAATTATATAGCCTTCTTATGCTAAACATGAAATAGAAATCAAATTTCTGTTTGTAGCAGGCACATAGTAATAATCCCTAAGTACTAAATCTAAGCCAGATGGTAGTCGAAGAGGGTAGGTTTCTATGGCCACAGCAGCAACTCTTGGTCCATTTTCGACGTGCAGGATCATCTCACCATCCCTCAACCTCCTGCAATCCTTAAGACCCTACATGGAAGTGCACAAATGAACACTAGAACCAGAGTCAAGCATCCAACTGGATGCAGAAGAAATCGTAAAGTTAGACTCAATAATGAGCATACCTCCAGAAGGACCTGCCTCCTTATTCTTTAGAGTAGCCAGGTATGTAGGACAGTTCTGCTTCCAATGGCAGTCAGTGTTGCAATGAAAATACTTTCCTTTGTCAGCAGCCTTCTTCTTCAGCTTTGCCTTCTTCTTCTTTCCATTTTCCAACTTTTGCCTTTTCATGGACTTCTTCTTCTTTGCAAAAGACTTTCTCTTGGAAGAAATCCATTCCATAGCAAGTACTGAGCCTTTAGAATCTTTCATAGAAAGCTCAGCAGTAACCAGCATGTTCATTAATTCAGTCAGAGTACTCTGAAGTTTATGCATATGGTAGTTCATGATGAACTGTCCATACGCATCAGTCAATGATTGAAGAATTATGTCATTCTGTAGATCCTGGTCTAACTTCATTCCAAGCTTCTTAAGCTCTTTCAAGTCCTTGATCATCACTAGGTAATGATCTTGGACTGACTGCCTATCATGCATTTTAACCTTAAAAAGTCATTTAGTGATCTGATATTTGGCTGCACGACTCTATTCACCAAACAACTCTTACAGGTGAGCCAACATTTGGTGGGTAGTCTTGATATCTTCATGTTGGCACTGAAGCTCATCAGACATCAAGCCCAACATGTAGTATCTAACCTTGTTATCTTCATCCGTCCATTTGTCAAGAGACGTTCTCTATTTAGCGAACGAATGGACTGATAAGGTGGAGGGATCCTGGTCCAATACATGAGTTAACTTCTCAAAATCCAAAATGATTTTAAAGCTTCAAAGCCAATTCTTGTAATTGGATCCGATCAGTTTATGGGTGTCCAGGATATGTGCTAGTGGGTTGGATGCAGACATTTTTCTATAGAGATGATAGGATTGGTGTTCAGGATGGAAGCACAGATTTCAAAGCAAAATTATGAAATCATACAAATCAAATCCAAATCCTAAGACCATCTTATTAGCAATTAAATCATATAGCATGCATTTATAATATAAAAGAAAGTATCAAAACATACCTCTTATCGCTAAACCCTGAATTATCCTTAATTGCTGGCAGCAGTCCATCAAGTGTTCCACCAGGTGCCCATAAGTTCATCCTCCAACGTTGATCCACATGGAGACTTGATCAAGACACCAGCACCTTTGACTTATATAATTAAAATTCTAGTAATAAAAAATTTAATTAAATGGGTAAGACCTTCCTTAGCATTTATGTCACCTTCCTTGCCTCTCCTTACCTATCTTTCTTTTTCCTTGTCTTCTAAATTTTTCTTCCTAATCTCTTTGTCTTAAGATAACTTCTTATCCTTATAAGGACAAGGTCTAGACAAGAGAAGGGAAGAAAGAAAATTGGACAATGAAGAAACACTTGCAAGAAAGAAAGATAATTATTCTCAATCATCGGACTCTTGGTTCGCACACTTATTTATAATGTATGTAGGGGTGCCAACACATTTTCTCGCACCCTTTCAAATTATTATCTCATGTCCCTTCAGCCTATCTCACACCTCATCAGGTAATAATGATATGTAGACTTAGTCCAAGAGGTGCCTTAAAGCAGAAGGACTCTCGGACGAATTCTACCTAAGTTATATACAAAGAGTCGCGAGCTTTCATTTTTGGTGCCAACATATACAATCATTAGATCGGATAAGTAGGCCATCCAATGGACTAGATGCGGGATGCCCATTTAGCAAAAATGGCATGGAGATAATCTTTGAATAGTCAAAGTTCCAAGGGACTTTGACTTGGTCCAACAGGCGCCAAGGAAGAGTTGGCGGCAAGGAGTCCTGGGCAGCAAAGAGTTCAGGACGACAAGGAGTCCCTTCTCATACAAATATTAAATAGATAATGGAGAATTTAACCTACAGAAGGACTCTTCTGTGCCCCATATCTAATGTCCATGCCCATTTGAAAATTTATGCAACATGAAGAAAGAGGAAAAGTCAAAGAAGGTAGGCGCCAACATAATCCCATGCGCCAAAAAACTCTTGCGCATGAAAGACTTTCCACGCGCAAGAGAGAGACTCTCTGATGCATGGGATTCTGGTATGTGATGCCTCATCTGAAACCCAATCAGTCTAGGTTAATCCAATTCAAGACCAAATTTAATTTGGCTCAAATCCGACCTTAATTAGCCCAAATTGGAAGTCGATTCGAATCTGGGTGCTAGGGTTTGCTACATATGCTAGCATGTTCATCTTGCAAACATGTTCTAATCCAATTAGATCCTTAATCAATTCCCTTTGTGTGTGATCCATTGTGTTTCACATCTAACCAGTTGTGGGTCTGGGTGTGATTTGACCTAATCTGGTTAGAACTCAACCAAACCAATTTAGGTCAAAACTAGTCTACCCAATTTGACTTAATTAGAACACCTTCTAATTTAATGATCAAATTAAAAATTTTATTTTGATCGAACCCATGAGACATGATTTACGTTTAGCAACGTATCATGACTTCTCCGAAGATGTGAAATTTTTATGAAAATACTAAAATTATCCTTCAGTGAAAAGTTATCATGCAACTAGATCCTTCGATCACCCTGCATCCTGAATATGACTCTGGGTATGGAAATATATTAATCCCAATATCATATTCATTTCTCTTTCAATCTTATGATGATGATTTATTTAATGAAACATTAGAAATTATTTCTAATTTTCATCATGCTTTGATCAAAGTTTTCTTGAATCATTATTTGTTTGAAGCAGGTAGGATGCAATTTTCTCTTACCAGGAGTGATCGATTCCATGTTAACCTACTCACAACCTTCATATATATAATTCACCATATCCAGATCATCCCATACATGACTGAGTCATGAATGAGTATGAACCAAAATATGGATTCATATATATAAGGTTCTATGGTAGTTTCAGATCAAAGGATTACATGCATAATTTCACTATGAGAACCATCTATTGACATGTAGACAAGACTCCATTAGATATTCTCAACTTGAATCAATTCAGTGAACTCATTCTCTAATGGGCACCCATATTTATCTATTAGTGTCATACACAAGTTATTATGAGATCAATCATCCTCTCAATTGAGCATACAAAGAATGTGCTAGTCTTACCGAAAAACATTGATCCTCAACTCAATATCCCATCGACTACGAATGTTTTAAATTAGGGTTTTAAGATTTTAGGTCTCACTGGTATGATCTCATTATAATTCTAAAATCATAGCCCTAATTTATGAGTTTTATCATAATCTTAAATAAATAATAAGACACTGCATATGATGAAATAAATGTATTTATTTATTTTAAAATGTCATTACATGAGTTTGGAAGACAAAAATAGCCTAAAAAATAAATAAATTTTAATTGGCTTGAGGGCATATTCCTTTTAATCTTCCACTTGGACTAAAGCCAATCGCCCTTATATTTTAATCCCATACAATCAAGGTGGCAATCAAACAGTTATAGTGGTAAAGCCTTAGTTAATGGGTCTACTATGTTGTTCTTTGTGTCAACTCGTTCTATAACTACATCTTGTCTTTCAATAATTTCATGAATGAGATGGAAGCATCTCAGAATATGTTTAAATTTATAATAAGATCTTGGTTCCTTTGCTTAAGCAACAGCTTCAGTATTATCACAATAAAGTGATACTAGAATCTTAATTTCAAGAATAACACTCAATTCAGTGATGAACTTCTTCATCTGGATAGCTTCCTTGCGGCTTCACTTACAACTATGTATTCTACCTCAGTAGTTGAGTCAGCTACAGTTGGCTGCTTAGCACTCTTCCAACTCACTGCTCCACCATTTAGAGTAAACACATACCCTGAAATAGATTTGCTATCATCTGGGTCTGATTGAAAACTAAAGTCAGAATATGCTTCTAGTTTAAGATCAGAACCTATTAGATATATGTGCCCTAGAAGCCAGAATTGGCTGACACTTGTAAAATACTTCTAAGGGCAAAATTGTAATTTTGACTAATATCAATAAAATAGGTTATTTTCTATCACATATGTGTATTTAGTGTTTGTGATACATCCTTTGAGTTAATGGTAATGATAATTCATATTTTCAAGAGTTGAAAATTTAAGACATGAATAATCATTATTAACTCATAAAATGCTCCCGACCATAGGATCATCATGAGGATGGTGATTGATCCGGAAGGTTGGTGTACAATCGCTTCTCTTTAGTAGATGAGTCTTGAGTCTACGGTGTGGAGACATTAGAGCGAGAGTATAGGTACTCGTTAGAGAATGAGGGCACTGAGCGTGACCACCTCGAGTAGTCATTAGAAAGTCTACCTTCTCGTCAATGACTAACTCGATGCTGTAGTAGTGTGTCTGGTTCTTTGACCTGAGGTGCATCGATAGTTCACCTTGAGGGTGTTATAGTTTGACTACACCATTACTCGGTCTCCTAGCCATATGGAACCCTGAGGTGTATGTTGGCTATAGCATGTTCATTGTAGGAACTGGATAGCATCAAGATGGAATCTATCTACCTCGGTGGTAGAGGAGCAGCCCTATGATGATCATGAGAATCAAGTCCTGAAGCCCATGGCCATGGCAGAGTGAAATAATAGAAAGAGTTTCTATTTAGCTTTTCACATCGAACCTGAATCGAATGATTACATCATATGATAGAAACTAGGGTTTGACGAGTTCACCTTAACCCTAATCTGATCGGAGCTCAAGATAGAAGAACTTAATCACATAGGTAGCTGCACTAAGAGATTTGCATTCAGCTCTGATGGGTTGCCACCATATACTGCTAGGTGTCACTGGTGGATTTTGGGAAGCAATTAGAATGATTTAGATGATCGATCATTCTAGCTGTTCGAATCAGAAGAGTTCTGATCCATCGAAAGGAGTTTCGATGATGTCGATGATAGAGATCATGACATATCCTATTACCATATAGAACTAAACCTAACTGGGTCACACAAACAAGGTTTGAATCTGGTGATCATCAATTGAACTGATCCAGTTCAATTGATCTGAATGAGATTCAATTAGGTTCAAGAAAATCGTGCTAGCACTCGATTGAACCTAACGTTCTTCTTTTACTATCATAAATAGTTGTCCTGACTGAGCCAAAAAAGTTTGTGCTTATTTAGAGGCCTTCACTTTGTCTGACTGGAGCTTGTCCAAGTCAAAAAAGGTTGTCTTATTTTGTAAGATATTACCTACCATTTTTGGTCACCTGCTATTTCTCGTCCTTTGACTTTGGTCAAAAGTTAACCTTTGACTGGTTAAACGTTGACCATTGACACTTTAACTTCTGTCCACGTGTCATGCACCTGCTGGAGAGCTGGTGGGGGCTTGTCCCCCTACCAGAACCTAGCAAGGAGGGCACATGCCAAGGTGTGTTGGAGAGCTGGTGGGGGCTTGTCCTCCTACCAGAACCTAGCAAGGTGGAGGGCGCACGCCACCCTTGGCATGTGCCCAAGCTGGAGGCACCCAGGAGTCCCTGTTGGATAGGGACTCCATCTCCTTTTCAGATTTCGATTAGAGTTCTCCTAAGAACCAACTTTGATTAGTCTTAGGTGTCATCTAAGGAGGAATCCAGGGGACTCTATTCCCACCAATCAGATTTAGATCTGATTTCACAAAGGGTTGTGATTGGTTGGGAAGAAGAGGAGTTGGGTCACGCTTAGGATATAAATAAGACCCTGCGCCCAACTCAAAGAGCATCATAATTCTCTATGCCCCAAGACTGCTTCTCCTCTCCTCCTCCATGCCAAAGCACCTTCTCCCTCTCCTTTTCATGTCCAAAGAGGTTTGGATTCTTGGTTGATGCAATCTAGATGAGAGAAAGGCGACTGAAAGCTAGAAGGCTGCGCTGCTGCAAAGGACGACTACTAATCTTCAAAAGGTATTTTGAAGATCCTCCAGATCAGATCCAGATCTAATTTCTGGAGATGTGATAGAGAAGAAAAGGATCTCCAGATCCATCTCAAGTGGATACCAGTAGAAGCCAGGCACTTGCATGGCTAGATCCAGAACCTTCCGCTGCTTATAGGATCATCAACGGATAATAGGATTATCCACTTCAAGATAAATTAAATTTAATTTAATTTATATAAATTTATTTTAATTATTAAAATAATAAGAATTAAATCTAAAATATCTTAAATTTGATTAGAATCAAAGAAAAAAATTTTAATATATATCTCTTGATCTGATTAGATCTGAACGAACTTGATCCGAGAAATTTGAATTTTCCTTCAACTAGTATCAGAGCCAAGGTTCTAAAAGTGTTTAGATATAATTTTAAATTTATTTTAATTAGAAAATAAGTGATTTCAGATATCACATGAGATGTGATCAGATCTAAAATTAAAAAAAAAAATTAAAATTAAATTATTTGGATCTAAGATTAGAAAATATGCATGACTAGTTCTAAAATAGAATAGTTCTATAGAATAGTCTTGTATGTTTTTAATTTAATTTGATTAAAATATATTTTAGATCTATTTATTTACTATTTTTTGATATTATAATTATTATAATAACATCTAAAAAATAGTAGATAAAAATTATTTAATTTTAAACATCATATGAGATATGATTGATGCATGTCTAGACTAGTTGTAGAATAGTTCTACATAGTTGTCTAGATTAGAATTTATTTTGATTAGATCAATTTAAATATAAATTTTTAGATTATTATGAGATAATTTAGATCTAAAAATATGCATGATTCAATACATGAGATGTATGCAAAATATGCCATGATTAGATCTAATTTGTATATGAGATATATGATATAGATCTAAAACTATTTTGTAGTATTGCATGTTCCTGATTAAGGCATTCCTCTTGGCCGTCCGATCATAAGAATGAAGAAGGGTTTAAAGGCCCTCTCCTTCCATCCGATGGGGCATTCTTATGATGTGTAGCGGTGCTGCGTGTTCATCCTTAATCAGAAACCCAAAACTTACTTTCTGCAAAATCCTAGATTCTGAAACCCTAGGATTTATTGTGCATATTTTATTTATGAACCCTACTTAATTAAAAATTAAGATTATGGAATATTAATTAGGTCTAAAATTGAGAATTTCAGATCTAAGACATATTCATAATACTGGGTTCGAACTTGGGTAGCTCAATTAGGTCTAAGCGGTTGATCAAACCGAATCAAGAGTTGGTTAGAGGGGATCAACAATGCTTAAATTGACCAGCCTAATAGGATTAAGTCTGGGTCAAGATCGAGTCACGATCAAGCAAGACCTAATTAGGCTCAGAGGTTAGAGTCTGGATTGTAGGCTAACTCAATTGGTTCTGACTCAATAATTTGGTGTCTAAGATAAGTTTGGCGCATACGATCGACTGGTTTTTAATTGGAAGCTACTCAACTTGAATGCATTTTTGTACGAGTTAATGGCATATTCCTTCCACCGGTCTCACTTACCTGGCCATATCTGTTGACATAGTTCTGATCTGAGGTGGTCAATAATCTGAGCTAACCCATGCCACTAGGTTAGTCATAATTGTTATGACTATGATAAGTCTAGTTTAATGAGATCTAAATCAATTCTTCTACACTAAGAAAAGATTAAGTCTGAGGTCTTCCACCATTATAGATATGCGGGCCCTTTTGGGGTTGATTGTTCTCGACTGGATACAGTGGCTCAGTTGCACCGGGAAGATGCAACCATGTCTATTAGGCATTGGATGCTATGGGCTAGAGGATGAGTTGGGCTCAATATTTCGAATACGGTGATAGACTCAATTAGAAATCCAGTCTGTGCAAATGGTGGGTCTGACTTAACTAAGGAGTGGATCAATATTTCGGAT
The DNA here is from genome assembly GCA_006176705.1 of Cocos nucifera. Taxonomy (NCBI): domain Eukaryota; kingdom Viridiplantae; phylum Streptophyta; class Magnoliopsida; order Arecales; family Arecaceae; genus Cocos; species Cocos nucifera. Next base: position 73,477 of record QRFJ01001296.1, on the reverse strand, counting down.
ACAGTGAGATTCATGAATTAGAGACCAAGTTTGGGTGCACCATGATTAGAGAATCATTGAACAAGAGTTGTTCACTCATTGGCTAACCCATCACAAATAAATCTTAGGTGAGGTGATGAGTCAGTTGGTGAGACCGCACCACCCACTAGAAATCATTAATCATGGAGATTTTTGCATCTCTATAAAGGGAGTGTAGGGATCCAAGAAAATAGTGGAGGCTAATTTGTTTAAAAATAAAATTTTTAAATAAATTGGTCAAGTCATAATTATAGTATCTAACTAGAATCTTTGACTCTACAAAAAAATATCTGCGTCCAACATATTGGCACGTATCCTGGACACACACAGACTGATTGGACCCAATTATAAAGATTGACTCAGAAACTACAAAATCATTTTGGGTTCCGAGAAGTTAACCCATGTTTTGGAGTAGGACCCTCTCATCTTACCAGCCTGTCCATCCACTGAACAGAGAGCATCTCTGAAAAAATGGATAGACGAAGATAATAAGGCTAGATATTACATGTTGGGCTCGATGTCTGAAGAGCTCCAGTGCCAACATGAAGATATCAGGACTGCTCGCCAAATGTTGGCTCATCTATAGGAGATGATGGTGAACAGAGTCGTGCAGCCAAGTATCAAGTCACGAAATGACTTTTTAAGCCTAAGATGCGTGATGGGCAGTCTGTCCAAGATCACTATCTAATGATGATCAAGGACATGAAAGAGCTTGAGAAGCTTGGTGTGAAGTTAAACTTGGATTTGCAGAATGATATTATTCTGCAATCCTTGACTGATGCATATGGGCAATTCATCATGAATTACCACATGCATAAACTTCAAAATTCCTTAGTCGAATTAATGAACATGCTGGTCACCACTGAGCTTTCTATGAAAGGTTCTAAAGGCTTAGTTCTTG
>QRFJ01001296.1:0-72533 GCA_006176705.1 Cocos nucifera | reverse complement strand
TGAGATGTATACAAAATATGCCATGATTAGATCTAATTTGTATATGAGAATATTGATATAGATCTTAAAACTACTTTGTAGTATTGCATGTTCCTGAATTAGGCATTCCTCTTGGCCGTCCGATCATAAGAATGAAGAAGGGTTTAAAGGCCCTCTCCTCCATCCGATGGGGCATTCTTATGATGTGTAGCGGTGCGCGTGTTCATCCTTAATCAGAAACCCAAAACTTACTTTCTGCAAAATCCTAGATTCTGAAACCCTAAGATTTATTGTGCATATTTTATTTATGAACCCTACTTAATTAAAAATTAAGATTATGGAATATTAATTAGGTCTAAAATTGAGAATTTCAGATCTAAGACAAATTCATAATACTGGGTTCGAACTTGGGTAGCTCAATTAGGTCTAAGCGGTTGATCAAACCGAATCAAGAGTTGGTTAGAGGGGATCAACAGTGCTTAAATTGACCAGTCTAATAGGATTAAGTCTGGGTCAAGATTGAGTCACGATTAAGCAAGACCTAATTAGGCTCAGAGGTTAGAGTCTGGATTGTAGGCTAACTCAATTGGTTCTGACTCAATAATTTGGTGACTAAGATAGTCTGCGCATACGATCGACTGGTTTTTAATTGGAAGCTACTCAACTTGAATGCATTTTTGTACGAGTTAATGGTATATTCCTTCCACCGGTCTCACTTACCTGGCCATATCTGTTGACATAGCTCTGATCTGAGGTGGTCAATAATCTGAGCTAACCTATGCCACTAGGTTAGTCATAATTGTTATGACTATGATAAGTCTAGTTTAATGAGATCTAAATCAATTCTTCCTAAGAAAAGATTAAGTCTGTGGTCTTCCACCATTATAGATATGCGGGCCCTTTTTGGGGTTGATTGTTCTTGACTGGATACAGTGGCTCAGTTGCACCGGGAAGATGCAACCATGTCTATTAGGCATTGGATGCTATGGGCTAGAGGATGAGTTGGGCTCAATATTTCGAATACGGTGATAGACTCAATTAGAAATCCAGTCTGTGCAAATGGTGGGTCTGACTTAACTAAGGAGTGGATCAATATTTCGGATACAGTGAGATTCATGAATTAGAGACCAAGTTTGGGTGCACCATGATTAGAGAATCATTGAACAAGAGTTGTTCACTCATTGGCTAACCCATCACAAATAAATCTTAGGTGAGGTGATGAGTCAGTTGGATGAGACCGCACCACCCACTAGAAATCATTAATCATGGAGATTTTGCATCTCTATAAAGGGAGTGTAGGGATCCAGAGAAATAGTGGAGGCTAATTTGTTTTAAAATAAAATTTTTAAATAAATTGGTCAAGTCTTAATTATAGTATCTAACTAGAATCTTTGACTCTACAAAAAAATATCTGCGTCCAAACATATTGGCACGTATCCTGGACACACACAGACTGATTGGACCCAATTATAAAGATTGACTCAGAAACTACAAAAAATTTGGGTTCCGAGAAGTACCCATGTTTTGGAGTAGGACCCTCTCATCTTACCAGCCTGTCCATCCACTGAACAGAGAGCATCTCTGAAAAAATGGATAGACGAAGATAATAAGGCTAGAATATACATGTTGGGCTCGATGTCTGAAGAGCTCCAGTGCCAACATGAAGATATCAGGACTGCTCGCCAATGTTGGCTCATCTATAGGAGAGTGTATGGTGAACAGAGTCGTGCAGCCAAGTATCAAGTCACGAAATGACTTTTTAAGCCTAAGATGCGTGATGGGCAGTCTGTCCAAGATCACTATCTAATGATGATCAAGGACATGAAAGAGCTTGAGAAGCTTGGTGTGAAGTTAAACTTGGATTTGCAGAATGATATTATTCTGCAATCCTTGACTGATGCATATGGGCAATTCATCATGAATTACCACATGCATAAACTTCAAAATTCCTTAGTCGAATTAATGAACATGCTGGTCACCACTGAGCTTTCTATGAAAGGTTCTAAAGGCTTAGTTCTTGCTGTGGAATGGACATCTTCCAAAAGAAAGTCTTATGGAAAGAAAAGGAAGTCTGCGAAAAAGCAAAAGGTGAAAGGAACAAAGAAGAAGAAGGCAGAGCCGAAGATCAAAGCCACTATCAAAGGAAAGTGTTTCCATTGCAATAGCGATGATCATTGGAAGCGGAACTATCCTACTTACTTGGCCACACTGAAGAACAAGAAGGAAGGTCCTTCTGGAGGTATGCTCATTATTCGAGCAAAACGTGAATGCCAAACGACCTAGGGATAGTCTAAATGATAGATATCTATGGCACCTGAGATTAGGTCATATAGCAGAAGATAGGATTAACAAATTGGAGAAAAATGGGCTATTGAGTCTATTGACTTACGAGTCATATCCAACTTGTGAATCATGTCTTCAAGGTAAAATGACTAAACTCCCTTTTGTTGGACATGGGGAAAGGGCCAAAGATCTTCTTGCCCTAGTACATCTGATGTGTGCGGCCCATTTGATGTACCGATTAGAGGCAATTTTATCTACTTCATTACCTTTATCGATGATCTATCTAGGTATGGGTATGTGTATCTTATGAGACACAAGTCTGAAGCTTTTGAAAATCAAAGAATTTAGACATGAAGTAGAGAAAAACAACTGGAAAAACCGCATTAAGGTTCTTCGATCAGATCAAGGAGGTGAATACCTTAGTCGAGAATTCCTAGACTATCTCAAGGATAATGGCATAGTCTCTCAATGGACTCCATCAGGAATACCTCAAACTCAATGGGGTTTCAGAATGGAGAAATCAGACTTCATGATGGTCCGATCCCATGATGAGCTTCACAACCTCTCTAATTTTCTTTGCGAGACATTCATTGTTAACTTCAATTTATCTATTGAATAGGATTCCCTCTAAGACTGTTCCTACCACACCATATTGAGATATGGCATGGTAAGAAACCAAGTCTAAGTCATACTCAAAAAATTTGGGTTGTCCCGGCTCATAGTCAAAACGACAACAACGGGACAAGTAGAGTTTAGGTCCTTTAGAGCTCGATTCATAGGATATCCTAAAAATCTCACTAGGAATACTAATTAATTCTACATTTTAGAAGACCACAATGCTGATTGATGAGTTGACATGCCATCTTTCTTGAAAAATAGTTTATTCAAGATAGCGGCATTAGAAAGCAGATTAAGCTTGATGAGAAAGTCTCACAAGTACAATGAGCTAAGGACCAATTGGAACCAAATCAGGTTGAGCCAATAAGAGTACTACCTCCTCCACCTCGTAGATTGGAAAGAGTTTCCCATCTTTCTGAAAGATATTTAGGTATTATTTCAGAGAAAGTAAAGAAAGTGTTCCTCGTAGGTAATGATGCTCATGGTGATGATCCAAAAACCTACAATGAGGCGATATTAGATATCGACTCCGAGAATGGCTAGAGACAATGCAGTCAGAAATTGACTCGATGCACTCAAACCAAGTCTGGACCTTAGTAGATCCACCAGAAGGTATAGTACCTATTAGGTGTAAATGGATCTTCAAGAGAAAGATTGGTACAGATGGGAATGTGGAGACATTCAAGGCTAGACTAGTGGCAAAAGGTTATAGTCAACGCGAAGGCATTGACTATCAGGATACCTTTTCTCCAATGGCTATGCTAAAATTCATCCATACATTGCGTGCCATTGTAGTCTATTTCGATTATGAAATATGGAAAGTGGATGTGAAAACGGATTCGTGAATGGATATCTTAAGAAAGATATCTATATGGGACGCCGCTAGGGTTTCACATCCAGTGATACTGATCACAAGTGGTTGCAAGCTCGCAAAAGGGCCTATATATGGACTTAAGCAAGCATCTCAGGAGCTGGAAAACTCAATTTCAATGATGTGATCAAAATGATTTGTTCTCATCAAAAATAGAGGAACCATGTGTTTCAAAAGGGTCAATGGGAGCCGCTGTTGTCTTCTCGTATCGTACGTGGATGACATCCTCCTTGATTGGAAATGATATTCCCATGAGTTGACAACAGTCAAATTTGGCTGTCCAAGGATTCCCCACGAAAGACCTAGGTGAAGCATCCTTTATTCTAGGAATTAAGGTCTATAGGGATAGACCGAATAGGATGCTAGGACTTTCATAGAAGAATGTACATTAAAGGAAGTACTAAAGAGGTTTAATATGAAAACTTCTAAGAGGAGATTAATACCCTTCAGACATGTATTCATCTTTCCAAAAAAGATGTGCCCCTAGCACACCTGAGGAAATAGAACGCAATGAGCAAGATCTTCTTATGCTCTTTGCAATAGGGAGCCTCATGTATGCCATGCTGTGTACACGACCTTAATATAGCCTATGCTGTGAGTGTCACAAGTCGATATCAGTCAAATTTCAGGTGAAGAATACTGGACTTCTATGAAATGTATCCTTAAGTACCTGAGAAAGAACTAAGGATATGATGTTGGGTCTTTGGTAATGGAGGAACTCCAAGTCCAGGGATACACAGACTCGATTTTATGTCCGATGTTAGGTGATCGAAAGTCGACATCGGGAGTCTGTTTGTGTGCAATGGTGGTGCTGTCAGCTGGAAGAGTTTCAAGCAAACAGGTGGATAGTAGATTCACACACGACCATGCAGAACTATACATGCATCAGAGGCTGTGAAGAAAAGCACATTCGTACAAGAAGTTTGCTGCAGAATATAGAGTAAGTGCCATCAGATGCCATTCCTGTATTATTGCGACAACAATGGCCATAGCCCTTGCTAAGGAGCGAGGGTCTCAAAAATCCAAGCATTGAGCGGCGATACATTCATCCAATTACTGAGAAAGAGTTAGTGAGGTCAAAGAGTCCAACTCTACAGATAAAGGGGCAGACCCTTTACAAAGCTGTTGGAGCCGGCTAGAAGATCGAAGCCACTTGAGAAGATGAGACTTAGACTTATAGCCAATTGGCTTTAAGGATAAGTGTAAGATTGTTAGATATATAGTGCCCTAGAACCAGAATTGGGGACACTTGTTAATACACATTCTAAGGGCAAAATTTATAATTTATGGATTCATATAGGATACGTAATGGATGTAATTTGAGTGAATACCTGATATATTTCAGGCCCATAGTTCGTCCAGATCTGATTAATCAAGATGTATATTCAAAAAAATTTTACTCTTTATCTCATCAGATCTTGATATGGTTCAATACTGATTATATTATTTTAATAAATAAATGTAAAAATTAAGATAATTAAATCAAATTTGATTTCCTGATTGGGTAATCTATTACCCTAATAGATTGATTATGAATCTGCAGCGAAGTGCTTCTGGATCTAAGCCACGCAAGCGGCCTGGCCTACTATCAGGTATCCACTGAGTTGGAATCTGGAGATCCTCTTCTTCTCCTAATCACACCTCCAAAATCAGATCTGGATCTGATCTGGAGGATCTTCAAAACTCTTTTGAAGATCTGCAGTCAATCCTTGCTTGCAAGTCACACAAGCCGTAGACCCTTTCTTGCTTTTGATCGCCCTTTCCTTGATCTGAAGTCGCACCAATCTAATCCAAAACACTTTTGCGATGTGAGAAGAGCAGGGGCAGAGAAGCAGACGTAGGCATGGAATGAAGGACGGGAGAGGCAGCCTAATGGAGGACGCGTTAGAAAGTTCTCTCTTGATCATTAGATTTAGCGGTTGGGCGACAAAGCGGGATTATTATAAGTCAACCTCATTAGTGAGATCAAACTATCCTCTTCACTCTCAACCAAATCACAACCCTTTGTGAAATATAGATCAAATCTTGATTGGTATGGAAATAGAGACCCCCTAGGATTTCCTGCCTTAGAAGAGCGTCCTAAGGACCAGCTCCAAATTGGATTCTTAGTATAACCTCTGATTGGAATCCAAAGGAGGTAGGAGTTCCTTGTCCAAACAAGACTCCTAGGCGCCTTCCGTAACTCTGGGCTACGCCCACACTTGGGCGTGGCGCCCTTCTCCTTTGCCAGGTTCTGGAGGGGACAAGCCCCCACCAGCTCTCCAATAGGTGCATGACATGTGGTCAAAAGTCAAAGGGTCAATGGTCAACGTTTGACCAGTCAAAGGTAGACTTTTGACTAAGCTCAAAGAACAAGAAATGGCAGGTGACCAAAAATGGCATGGTAATGTCTTACAAATAAGACAACCTATTCTGACTGGACAACCTCAGTCAGACCAATATGAAGGCCTCTGATTGAGCACAAACTCTTTTGGCTCAGTCAGGACAACTTATTTATGATAGTAAAAGAAGAACGTTAGGTTCAATCGCAGTGCTAGCGAGATTTCTGAACCTAATTGAATCTCATTCAGATCAATTGACTATAGATCAGATTACAATATGATCACCAGATTCAAACCCTTCTTGTGTGACCCAGTTAGGTTCAGTTCTGTATGGTAATGGGATATGTCATGATCTCTATCAATAGGACATCATCGAAGAACTCCTTTCATGATCAGAACTCTTCTTAATTCAAAAAGCTAGATGATCGATCATCTAAATCATTTAATTGCTCCCAAATCTCACCAGTGACACCTAGCAGCTATATGGTGGCAACCCATCAGAGTGAATGCAGAACCTCTTGGCTGCAGCTACTCTATGTGATTAAGTTCTTCTATTCATTGAGCCCACGATCGAATTAGTGTTAGTGAACTCGTCAAACCCTAGTCTCTGTATATGATGTAATCATTTCGATTCGGTACCATATGAAAATCTAATAGAAACTCTTTCTATTATTTCACTCTACCATTGGCCATGGATCTTCTGGACTTGATTCTCATGATCATCATAGGGCATACTTCCTCTACCACCGAGGTAGATAGATCCCATCTTTGATGCAATCCAGTTCCTACAATGAACATGCTATAGCCAACATACACCTCAGGGTTCCTATTGCTAGAAGACCGAAGTAATGTTGTAGTTCAAACTATAACACCTCAGGTGAACTGCCAGATGCATCTCAGGTCAAAGAACCAGACACACTACTGACAGCATCGAGATCAGTCATTGACATGAGAAGGTAGTGACTTCTAATGACTACTCGCAGTGGTCCACTGCTCAGTGCCCTCTTTCTCTTAACGGAGTAACCTTAATACTCTCACTCCCAGTTCTTCCACACCGTAGACTCAAGAACTCATCTTACTAAAGAAGAAGCTGATCGTACACCAACCTTCCGGATCAAATCACCATCCTCGTTGATGATTCCTATGGTCGAGGAGCTGTTTATGAGCTTCAATTAATGATTTATTCACTGTTCTTAAAATTTTTCACTTGAAAATAGAATTTATCATTACATTACTACGCAAGGTGTATCCACAGACACTAAAATACACAAGGTGTGATAGAAAAATAACCCATTTCATTTAAATTATAGTCAAAATTATATTTTGCCCTTAGAAGTGCTATTACAAAGTGTCAGCCCAATCTGGCTTCATAGGTCACTATATCTAAACAATCTCCACTTTCCAAGCCAATTTGGCTACAAGGTCTAAGTCCATCTTCTTCAAGGTGGGCTTCAATCTTCTGTGGCCCAACGGCTTTGTAAAGATGGAGATCTGCCACATTATCTGTGGAGTTGACTCTCTTGACCTCAACGTAAACCTTTTCTCAAAGGGTAATCAATTGATGGATGATTATCGGCCGCTCTAATGTGCTTGGACTTCTGGGAGACCTCGGTCACTTAGCAGGCTATGGCGCCATATGTCTGTCGCAATAAGGGAATGGCATACTGAACGGCATCGGCATTACTCCAAATTTCAATCATGCAGCAAACTTCTATGTACCAGGAATGCTTCCTTTGCCTAGCCTCGGATGCAGCTATATATTCTGCTATCCATGGTGGAATCATGCTATACAGTTTTGCTTGGAAACTCTTCCACTGGACAGCTCCACCATTGCACACAAACACAGACTTCCAGATGTCCGCACTTTCGACGTCTATATCAGACATGAAGTCGCAGTCATTGTCGTATTCCTGAATTGGTAGTTCCCTCCATTACAAAGGACCAACAATCATATCCTTAGTTCTTTAAGTTACTTAAGATATACATTTTTCACAGAAGTCCAGGGTGTCTTTCACCCTGGATTTTGACTGTTAGCTGCTTGTTGACACTACACCACATGGCTAATATCAGTCGGTACATAGCATGACATAACATGAGGCTTCACCTATTGTCGAAGAATTAAGGGATCTTGCTTCATGCATTCTATTTTCTTTCGAAGTGTGCTGGGGCACATCTTCTTGGAAAGATGAATACATGTCTGAAGGGTTATTTAATCCTCTTAGAATATTTCCATACTAAACCCTTTAGTATGTTACTCTATGTTACTTTTCTGTGAAAGTCCTAGCATCCTATTCGGCTACCATAGACACTTTAATCCTAGAATTAAAGGAGCTTCACGCTAGGTCTTTCAATGGAGAATTTTCCTTAGACACCACATCTTGACTGATTGTCAACATGGGGAATGATCATTCCCAATAAGGGAGGATGTCATCCCGTACAGTACGAGGAAGACAACAGCGCTCCACTCGACCCCTTTTAAAAACACATGGTTCCTTCTTATTTTTGAAGAAACCAAACTTTTTATTCACTCATTGAAATGAAGTGTTCCAGCCCGAGACTGCTTAGCTTAAGGTCCATATATGGACCTTTGCAGCTTGCAACCTTAGTGAATCAGCAGTATCAACTGGATGCTGAAACCCATAGCGGCCTTTCCATATTAGAATATCTTCGCTCAGGAATCCATTTTAGGATGCCGTTTTTCACGTCCATTTGCCATATTTCATAATCGAAATAGGCTGCAAAGCAAGCAAGCAAGTGTGCAGATGATTTTTAGCATATAAGCTACTGGGAATAAGGTATCTCTGATAGTCAATGCCTTCACGTTAGACATAACCTTTTGCCACTAGTCCTAGCCTGAATGTACTCCACATTCCCATCTGCACCAATCTTTTCTCTTGGAGATCCATTTACACCCAATACGTAACTAAGCCTTCTGTGGTGGACCAAGGTCGCAGATTGGTTTGAGTGCATCGAGTCCAATTTCTGACCTTCATTGCCTCAACATTTCTCAGAGTCGACTATCTGAATAATCGCGCTCGTTGTAGGTTGTTGGATCATCACGCATGAGCACCATTACCTATGAGAACATTTCACTCTATAGTCCTCTGAATAATACCTAAGTATCTTTTTCAGGGAGGCGGGAAACTCTTTCGAATCTACGAGGTGGAAGGAAGGTAGTGTTTCTTATTGGCTCAACCTGATTTGGTTTCCACTTGGTCGTTAAGCTCGTTCTGCTGTGAAGACTTTTCTCATCAAGCTTAATCTGCTTTTCCAATGACCACTATTCTTGATAACTATTTTTTCAAAGAAATATATGGCATGTCGACTTACATCACAATTGTGGTCTCTGGAATGTAGGACAATAAGTATCCTAAATGACTCTTTAGGATATCCTATGAATCGAGCTCTACAAGGACCTAACTCTACAACTTGTCCACTTGCTGTCTTTTGAACATAAGATCGGACAACCCCAAATTCCTGAGATGGACTCAGACTTGAATTTCCTTACGTGCCATATCTTCATTACGGTGTGGGTAGGAATGGTTTTAAAGGAACCCTTATTCAGTAATAGATTGAAGTATAATAATGAATGTCCCCCAAGAAAAATGCTGGAAGGTCTGTGAAGCTCATCATGGGATTCGAAGCCATATCCAATAAGTCGATTGTCTCCGTTCGAAACCCCATTGAGTTGAGCGTGTTTCCTGGTTGGAGTCCATTGAGAGACTAGGCCATTTTCCTCTTAAGAATAGTCTAGGAATTCCGCGTAAGTATTCAACCTCCTCGATCTGAATCGAAGAACCTTAATGGGTTTTCCAATTTATTTTTCTACCTTCATGTCTGAATTCTTTGAACTTTTCAAAAAGGCTTCAGATGTGTCTTATAAGATACACATACCCATACCTAGAAGATCATCGGTAAAGGTAATGAAGTAGACAAAATTTGCCCTAGCCGGCAACATCGAATGGGCCGCCGCACCACATCAGTATTACTAGGGCAAAGGAGATCTGTGGCCCCTCTCCCATGTCCAACCAAGAAGAGCAGTTATAGTCATTTTGGCCTTGAAGACAAGATTCACAAGTTGTATGAACTTTTCAAAAGAAAGTCAATGGAATCAATAGGCCCATTTTCTCACGAATTTGTTATTATGCCATCTTCTGCTATATGGACCTAATCTCAGGTTGCCATAGATATCTGTCGTTGGGACTATCCCTAGGTCATTTTGGCATTCACAGTTTTGCTCGGTTAGTTAAAAACAGACATCAAAATCATGCAACTGATAAAGACCATTAACAAGAAACCATTTGAATTTTTTATTTCTTTCATAAAGGAATGTTACAATGGTCCTTAAAGAAGGTGATCACATTAAACCTTCTTGTGCTAAGTATTAAACAGAAATCAATTCCGTGCTAGCTTGTAGGCACATAAATTAACAGTCTTTTTAAAACTAAGTCTAACGCAGATGGTATCACAGAGGTATATGTTCCCACGGCTACTGCAGCAACTCTTGCTCCGCATTATCGATGCGTAGGTCATGTCCATCCATCCCCAGCTCTCTGCTATCCTCAAGACCCTGCATAGAAGTTGCACGATGAGCACTAGACACCAGAGTCAAACACCCAACTCGGAATGCAGAAGAAATCGTAAGGTTGAACTCAATAACGAGCATACCTCCAGAAGGACCCTTCCTTTCTTGTCTTTTCAGGCGTGGCCAGGTAAGTAGCAGTTCGCTTCCAAATGGCCGCTTCCCTGTTGGGGCAATGGAAACACCTTACCCTTTGCCATCGGACCTTCTTCTTGGTTCTGCCTTCTTCTTCTTTAGATCCTTCCCCTATTTGCTTTTTTTCCACAGACTTGTCTCTTATCTGTTCCATAAGTACTTTCTATTTGGAAGAAGTCCCATTGCCATAGCAAAACTGGTGGGGGCTTGTCCCCCTGCCAGAACCTGGCAAGGAGGAGGGCGCACGCCACCCGTGGCGTGTGCCCAAGCTGGAGGCGCCTAGGTGTCCCTGTTGGATAGGGACTCCATCTCCTTTTTGGATTTCAATTAGAGTTCTCCTAAGAACCAACTTTGACTGGTCTTAGGCGCCATCTAAGGAGGAATCAAGGGGACTCTATTTCCACCATTCAGATTTAGATCTAATTTCATAAAGGGTTGTGATTGGTTGGGAAGAAGAGGAGTTGGATCATGCTTAGTCTATAAATAAGACCCTATGCCCAACTCAAAGAGCATCACAATTCTCCACACCCCAAGGCTGCTTCTCCTCTCCTCCTCCATGCCAAAGCACCTTCTCCCTCTCCTTTTCACATCCAAAGAGGTTTGGATTCTTAGTTGGTGCAATCTAGACAAGAGAAAGGCGACTGAAAGCTAGAAGGCTGCGCTGCTGCAAAGGATATGATTAGATTTCTTACTTAAGATTAGGTTTTTTGACATATGCTGGATAACCCCATATCTTAAGATACTTAAGATTATATTTCTTACTTCTCCATATTTCATATAGAGTACTAAATACTTATTTAGAAGATACTCTATTCAAGATATAAATTGTGATCTCTAGGACATGGCCCCAGAAGAAAATAGGTAATTCAGTAAAGCACATCATGGACCGTACCATATCTAATAAGGTATGATTTTTCCTTTCGACTACACCATTTAATTGCGGTGTATAAGGAGGTGTCTATTCAGAGAGAATCCCTTTAACTTTAAGATGGTCTAGAAACTCACCAAATAAGTATTGTCCTCTCCAATCAAATCGAAGGATTTTTATACATTGTCCAGTTTGTTTTTCGACCATACTTTGATACTCTTTAAATTTATCAAAGGCTTCTAATTTGTATGTTTCATAAGATACACATATCCAAACCTAGATAAATCATCAGTGAATGTTATAAAATAAGAGTATCCTCCTCTGGCTTGAGTTGTCATAGGACCACATACATCCGTATGTACAAGTCCTAATAACTCATTTGTCCTTTCTCCATGTCCACTAAATGGAATCTTGGTCATTTTACCCATGAGGCATGATTCACAAGTTCCTAATGATTCATAATCAAAAAGATCAAAGAACTTTTCTTTGTATAACTTGTTAATCCTAGCCTCACTAATATGACCTAATCGGCAATGCCAAAGTAAAGTATTATTTATGTCATCTCTCTTACATTTTCTATTTTCATCAATATGAAATATATTATCATCCAAACATAGAGTCAACAAACCATTGCTAAATATGCCAAAACAAATATTTTCATTAGAATATTTGATCGAGCAACCTTCGCTCGTTACATTAAGACTATAACCTTGTTTTAATAACAAGGGTATAGATATAATATTTCTAATGATCTTAGGCATATAATAATAATTTGTAAGCTCTAAGATCTTTCCATAAGGTAACTTCAATATATTTGTCCCTACAGCTTCTGCTTGGATAGACTCTCCTCCAGCGCCATAGAGCTTGAAGTCACCTTTCTTCAAACTCTTAATTTTCTGTAGCCCCTACAAAGATTTGCAGATATGAAAATCACAGTCGGTATCTAATACCCAAGAATTTGAAATGAAAGAATTTAATGATAATATAGTATGTATCTCATACATACCTTTTGGTGCATTATTTGCACCAGACTTCACGGTTGCAAGGTAAGCCTTGCAATTCCTCTTCCAATGACCTATTTTGCCGCAGTGAAAATAGGTCGTCTGTTCGGAGACCTTCTTCCCTTTTTCTTCTTATTTATACCACCTTTAGGATTCAACCTTCTCTTTGAACCCTTTTTGCCTGCCTTCTTCTTGGAGATCCCATCCACAAGAAGAAGAGGAACCTTATCCTTCTTGATATGGCTTTCTGCTATTTTGAGCATATTTAACAAGCTCAGGCAAGGAAGAATTCAAGTTTGTTCATGTGATAGTTCATGACAAACTGAGAAAATGATTCTGGAAGTGATTGCAGGATCAAATCCTGACTTAACTCTCCATCCATAACAAAACCTAATTGACTTAATCGAGTGATTAGGTCAATTACCATCAAAACATGATTTTGTATGGATGTTCCTTCTATCATTCTTGCATGAAATAATTGCTTAGATATCTCATATCTAGCAGTTCTACTATGCTCTCCATAAAGCTCTTTTAGATTGAGCAATATAGACTGAGTGTCCATGCCATTATGCTGCCTCTGTAAATCATTACTCATAGAGACAAGTATGATGCATTCGACAGTAAGAAAATCATTTTGCCACATCTTGTATGTGGACTTATCTTCATCTGTGGCATCTTTTTCTAATGGCTTAGGATCAAGGGCATCAAGAATATAGGAGAGTTTTTCTTGACTGAGTACTATTTTTAGGTTTCTCAGCCAGTCCACATAATTTTGACCAAGTCAATTTATTTGAATCCAAAATTGAATGCAATGAAAGTGAAGAAGCCATTTAATCTACATAATAAAGAATAATACATAAGCAAACAACTCATGATGACAAACATAATTAAATTAGGATTTTAATTTAATTATGTCTCCCACTATTTAATCAAAAATCATAACCCTCTAATTGATTTTCTTAGTGAGAATAAGATCCTAATTCCTTATAAAAGGTCTTGTGGTTGCACAACAAACCTGTTATAAGTTCAAAGGTAGGAAACTCTTTTCAATTGCATTTTATGCAACTCTCAATAAAAAACTTTTGCCTCTAAAACATTAATAGCCTTGTGTTAGCACAACAAACTTTAATGTTTTAGTTTAAGTAGAACCCTTCATTTCTATACAGTCAAAATGAAATATAACTGCTTTTGTGGTTACACAATAAAATAGTATATTCAAAATGCTGTAAGCATCTTCAATGCACTAGATTAATATTACATCATTCTCCATGATAGATCTTGTGGTTACACAACAAAACTAATATGGTTCTGGACATAATAAGGAACCTAGCATTGAAGGAAGGCCTTAATGTAGTGAATTATAATACTAAGCATTTCAATCTAGAATTAAATTTAATCGAATCAACTAGGTAAGTGGGAGAGAGATGGGAAGTCCCTCCGTTGCTTTCCTTAGACACCAATAAATTGGCCAGATCAGACAATGGAACCAATTAAAAAACTACGTTCTCTTTACCAATCATGAACCACTTTTCCTAGACACGGATTGATCAATTAGACATTCAGATTGATTCAGCTATTAGATTAATTACACTACAACTTAATATAATTTTTAAAGAAGATTTAAAATTCATGATACACATCCAAAATGCATGAAAATATTAATTATGAGAAAATATATTAACATGTAGGTTTATTCTAGGACAACCATCATTACATAGTGAATTTTTTTCACTATGTTAGGGCAACCTTCATAGAATAATATATACATCATAATCTCATTATAAAAATAAAATTATGATCACATCATATAAATAACATGCTAAAAAAAAATATATCATATTTACATTTAAGCCATTATAATATAAGCAAAGCAATATATGATTTAACCTAATAAGGCTTGCTCTGATACCACCGATAGGATTGGTGTTCAAGACGAAAGCATAGATTTCAAAGCAAAATTATGAAATAATACAAATCAAATCGAAACCCTAGGACCACCTTATTAGCAATTAAATCATATAGCTTGCATCTGTAATATAAAAGAAAGTATCAGAACATACCTCTTATCACTAACCCTAAATTGTCCCTAATTGCTGGCAGCAGTCCATCAAGGGTTCCACTAGGTGCCCACGTGTTCACCCTCCAACGTTGATCCACATGGAGACTTGAACAAGACACCAGCACCTCTGACTTATATAATTAAAATTCTAGTAATAAGAACTTTAATTAAATGGGCAAAATCATCCTTAGCCTTTATGTCACCTTCCTTGCCTCTCCTTACCTATCTTTCTTTTTCTTTGTCTTCTTAATTTTTCTTCCTAATCTCTTTGTCTTATGATGACTTCTTATCTGTATAAGGACAAGGTCTAGACAAGAGAAGGAAAGAAATAAAATTGAACAATGAGGAAACACTTGCAAGAAAGAAAGAAAATTATTCTTAATCATCGAACTCTTGGTGCGCACCCTTATTTGTAATGTACGTAGGGGTGCCAACACATTTTCTCATGCTCTTTAAAATTATTATCTCATATCCCTTCAGCCTATCTCATGCCTCATCAGATAATAATGATATGTAGACTTAGTACAAGAGGTGCCTTAAAGCAGAAGGACTCTCGGACTAATTCTACGTAAGTTATTTACGAAGAGTTGCGAGCTTTCATTTTTGGCACCAACATATACAACCATTAGATCAGATAAGTAGGCCATCCAATGGCCTAGATGTGGGATGCCCATTCAGCAAAAATGGCATGGAGATAATCTTTGAATAGTCAAAATCCCAAGGGACTTTGACTTGGTCCAAGAGGCGCCAAGGAAGAGTGGGTGGCAAGGAGTCCTGGGCGGCAAGGATTCCTGGGTGATAAGGAGTCCCTTCTCATGCAAATATTAAATAGATAATGGAGTATTTAACTTGCAGAAGGACTCTTCGATGCCCCATATCTGATGTCCACACCCATTTGAAAATTTACGGAACATGGAGAAAGAGAAAAAGTCAAAGAAGGTAGGCACCAACATAATCCCATGTGCCAAAAAACTCTTGCGCAAGAAAGACTTCCTATGCACAAGAGAGAGACTCTCTGGCACATGGGATTCTTGTATGTGATGCCTCATCTAAAGCCCAATTAGTTTAGATTAATCTAATTCAAGACCAAATCTAATTTGGCTCAAATCGAACCTTAATTAGCCCAAATTGGAAGCCGATTCGAATCCAATTCGAATCTGGGTGCTAGCGTTTGCTACATGTGCTAGCATGTTCATCTTGCAAACATGGTCTAATCTAATTAGATCCTTAATCAATTCTCTTTGTGTGTGACCCATTGGGTTCTAGATCTAACCAGCAATGGGTCTGGATGTGATTTGACCTAATCTGGTTAGAACTCAACCAAACCGATTTAGGTCAAAACTAACCTACCCAATTTTACTTAATTATAACACTTTCTAATTTAATGATCAAATTAAAAATTTTAATTTGATCAAACCCATGAGATATGATTTATGTCTAGCAACGTATCGTGACATTCTGGAAGATGTGAAATTTTGACTGAAATACCAAAAATATCCTTTAGTGAAAAGTTACCATGCAACTAGATCCTTCGATCACCCTGCATCTAGAATATAACTCTGGGTATGGAAATATGCCAATCCCAATATCAAATTCATTTCTCTTTCAATCTTATGATGATGATTTATTTAATGAAACATTAGAAACTATTTTGAATTTTCATCATGCTTTGATCAAAGTCTTCCTGAATCATCATTTGTTTGAAGCAGGTAGGATGCAATTTTCTCTTACCAAGAGTGATCGATTCTATGTTAACCTACTCACAATCTTCATATATATAATTCACCATATCCAGATCATCCCATACATAACTGAGTCATGAATGAGTTTGAACCAAAATATGGATTCATATATATAAGGTTCTATGGTAGTTTCAGGTCAAAGGATTACATGCACAATTTCACTATGAGAACCATCTATTGACATGTAGATAAGACTCCATTAGATATTCTCGACTTGGATCAATTCAGTGAACTTATTTTCTAATGGGCACCCACATTCTTGTATTAGTATCACACATAAGTTATTGTGAGATCAATCACCTTCTCAATTGAGCATATAAAGAATGTGTTAGTCTTATCAAAAAATATTGATCCCCAACTCAATGTCCCATCGACTAGGAATGTTTTAAATTAGGATTTTAAGATTTTAGGTCTCACTGGTATGATCTAATCATAATCCTAAAATCATAGTCCTAATTTATGGATTTCATCATAATCTTAAATAAATAATAAGACACTGCATATGATGAAGTAAATGCGTTTATTTATTTTAAAATATCATTACATGAGTTTGGAAGACAAAAATAGCCTAAAAAATAAATAAATTTTGATTGGCTTGAGGGCATATTTCTTTCAAGAGAGTCAAAATTTTTATTTAGATTTTATAATTAAGATTTGAATAATTTGTTTAGGGGTTTGATTTTTAAATAAACTAGCTTCCATAATTTTCTCAGATCCCTATACTCCCAATGTAGAGATGTGAAAATCTTCATGATTAATGATTTCTAGTAGGTGGTGTAGTCCCACCAACTGACTCATCATCTCACCAAAGAGTTTTTGGTGATGGGTTAGCCAATGAGTGAACAACACTTGTCCAATGATTCTCTAATTATGGTACACCCATGCTTGATCTTTAATTCATGAATCTCATCGTGTTTGAAATATTGATTCCCTCCTTAGTTAAGTCAGACCCACCGTTTGCATAGATTGAATTCCTAATTGGGTCTCTCGTCATATCCAAAATATTAAGCCCACTCCATCCTCTAGCCCATAGTATCCAATGCCTAATAGACATGATTGCGTGTTCCCAGTGCAACTGAACCACTATGACCAGTCGAGAACAATCAACCATGGGAAGGGCCCCATAACTATAATGGTGGAAGACTTTAGACTTAATATTTTCTTAGGGATATTTGATTTAGGTCTCTTTAAACTTGACTTGACATAGTCATAACCATTATGACTAATCTAGTGGCATGGGTTAGCTTGGATCATTAGCCACCTTAGAACAGGACTAGGCCGACAAATATGGCCAGGTAAATGAGATCGGTGGAAGGGATATGCCATTAACTCGATAAGAATGCATTTGAGTCGAGTAGCTCTCAATTAAAAATCCGTCAGTCGTATCTGCCAAACTTATCTTAGACACCAAATTGTTGAGTCATAACCAATCAAGTTAGCCTACAATCCAGACTCTAACCATTGAGCCTAATTAGGTCTTAACTTGATCGATTATTCATGTGACTTGACCTTGACCCAGACTTAATCCTATTAGGCTGGTCAATTTAAGTACTGTTGATCCCATCTAACCGACGCTTGATTTGGTTTGATCAATCGCTAGACCTAATTGAGCTCCCGAAGCTCAAACCCAATTTTATGAATATATCTTAGATCTAAAAATTTTTAATTTTAGACCTAATATATTTCATAATCTTAATTCTTAATTATGTTTAGGATTTATAAACAAAACATGTAAATAAAATCCTAGGGTTTCAAGATCTAGGATTTTGCAGAAAATAAGTTTTTGATTTTTGATTAAGGATGAACGTGCAGCAACCCTAGACAACATACGAACACCCCATCGAATAGCAGAAGAGGACCTTTAAATCTTTCTTTATTCTTATGATCAAACTGCCAAGTGGAATGCCTTAATCAGAAATATGATGAATCTACCAAACTAGTTAGATCTACATATATATCACATATATGAAATTGATCTAACTTAAAAATATGTTTTGCATAGATCTCATGTATTATATCATGCATGATTTTAGATCTAAATTATCTCATAAACAACTACAAAATAAAATTTATATTTGATCATATCAAATTAAATTTATTCTAGACAACTTTGTAGAACTATTCTACAACTAGTCTAAACATGCATCTATCATATCTCATATGAATAAAATTAAATAAATTTATTTTTTATTTTTTATATCTAATTATAATATTTATAATATTAAAAAATAATAAATAAATAAATATAAAATTATAGTTAATTAAATTAAAACTATGATCATCCTAGATTACACATAGAATAATTCTAATTCTAGTCTAGTCATGCATCTCATACATCTTAGATCTAGATTATTTAATTTTATTAATTTTTAATTTTAGATCTAATCATATGTAATATGACATCTAAAATCATCTAATTATTAGATCAAAATTACATAAAAATTAAATCTAAATAATTATAGAACCTAGCTCTGATATCAGTTGAAGGGAAAATATGATTTCTCGGATCAGGTTCGTTCAGATCTGATTAGATCAAGATGGATATTTCAAAAATATTTAACTTAGATCCAAATCAGATTTGAGACTCTTCAGATCTAATTTTATTGAGCTAATAAAATAAAATAAAAATAAATTAAATTAAATATAATTTAATTATACCTTATTGTGGGTAATCCTATTATCCTATGATGATCCTGATGGTTGCCTGAAGTTCTGGATGTAGCCATGCAAGCGTCTGGCCTCTAACAGTATTCACTCATGCAGAATTTAGAGATCTTCTTCTTCTCAATCTGCACTCCAAAGATCAAATCTAGATCTGATCTTGAAGATCTTTAAAATAATTTTTGAAGATCAGGTGTCGTCTCTTGCAGCAGTGCTGCCTTATTGCTTTCTTATCGCCTTTCTCTTGCTTGGATCGCACCAAACTGAAGCCTAAAATCTTTTGGGCATGGTGAGGAGAGAGAGAATCTAAAGGAGGCATGGAGAAGGAGAGAGAAGAGCTATGTGGTATGGGTAAAGGGCAAAAGCTCTTTATCTTGGGTGTAGATGGGATTTATATAAACCCTGCTGCACCATGTAGTGCCACATCATCCTAGCCAATCACGGTTCTTCATGCAATCAGATCCAAATCTGATTGATGGGATGATATCATCTGATTCAATTAGATTAGAGTCCCTCACAAACCTCCTTAGGTGGTGCCCAGACTGATCGAAGAAGAGTCTTTGGCACCACCCAAGTAGAGAGGATGAAGCAACTGGAGTCCCATCCTATAGGACTCCAATCTTTATCCTCTTTGGGTGCACGCCTCTCGAGGGGTGAGGCGTGCACCCCTCCCTTTCCTCCTTTTAGTAGGGGGACAAAGCCCCATCTATTCTTCTATGGGAGCATGACATATGAGCAGATGTCTAAGTGTCAAAGGTCAACATTTGACCAAAGTCAAAGAACAAGATTTAGCATGTGATGAAAAATGGTAGGTGTTGTCTTAAATTTATCTTATAAATTAAGATAATTTTTTTTTGACCTGGACAAGCTATAGTCAGACCAAGTAAAGATTCCTGAGTGAGCCCAAACATATTCGGCTCAATTGAGATAACTTTTAATGATTGTTGAAGGAGAATATCAGGCTCAATTATGTGCTAGCATGATTTCCTTGAACCTAATTGAATCTTGTTCAAATCAATTAAATTGGATTAGTCTAATTGATGATATCTAAATCCAAACACTTATTTTTGTGATCCAGTTAGGTTCAATTTCATATGATAATGGGATATGTCATGATTTTTATCATTGCCATCATTGAAACACGTTTCGATGGATCAGAACTTTTTTGATTCAGACAACTAGTATGATTGATCATCCAAATCATTCTAATTGCTCTCAAAATCCACATGTAACACCTAGCAGCATATGGTGATAATCCATCAAAATTGAAGATGAACCTCTCGGTGTAGTTACTTATGTGATTAAGTTCTTCTATCTCGAGCTCCGATTGGATTAGGGTTAAGGTGATCTCGCCAAACCCTAATTTTCGTCATATGAATTAATCATTCGATTTAAGTCCAATGTGAAAATTCTAATAGAAACTCTTTCTATTATTTCACTCTACCATAGCCAAGGGACTTGATGCATGCTAATTTATAGCTATGGCAAGTGCACCAGTCGATCAAGTAATAAAGTGAATGAGTAGAGTATCATCCCTAGAGGATTGAAAAATAAGTACTGAAAAGCTCTTTCCTATGCTTTATTTAGAAGATCGATTTATGAGAATAAGAAATTAAAAAAAATAAAAAAAAATAATTAAAAGTTTTTAATTAAATTGAGAGAGTGTAAATTATTAGGGTTTTAAATTCAAGAGCAATGGATTACTAAGGCAAACGGTTCACCTACTCAGTCAATACAATATTCAGATTTTTAGATTAATTTTATTTCATGTGATGGTGGAGTCTCCTAATTTATTCACTACCCTTTGATCCAGGCATAGCAAATCTATTAATATTTATTAATTATCCTTTGGTCTAGATGTAATTTAAATAAATATTAATGAATTGATTTTGTGAAACCCTCTAATTAAAATACGCTGCGTCCAAAGCACACTAAAATTCCCGCATGCATATGAATTCTAATTTGATTCATAATACAAGGTATATAATCAAGAAGCATTAACATAGATGTACTTGGTCCATAACATCTATGTTCATCAGATCAATTAGAAGATGGCCAGTAATCTAAAAGCATTAAGATCAGATTTATATACTCCTCATGAATAAAATTTAAAAATAAGTCATACTGAATATTGCATCAAAAGAGTGGCTACACCTTAGCCTTAGTAAAATAAAATTTAGTTCATGATAATAAATTCAAAAATAGTAAATAAAATAAAAAGCATGAAGAAATTAGACTGTTTGATTGCTGAAATTGATTATCTGCTGCTCTTGATGTGGAGAACTTGGCGAAGAAGAAGAGGCTCCTTGATGTCTTGATCGTTGAAGAAAAATAAAAAAAAACTCTTTTAATTTTCTCACAAATCACTTTTTTTATCTCTCTCCTCTCTCTTTCTCTCTCTCTTTCTCCCTCTCTCTTTCTCCCCATCTCTCTCTTTGTCTCTCTCTTTTTTTCTTTCTCTTTTTTTTTACGAAGAATTTGATTTCTCCTCAAATTCCATCAAAAACTAGGTTTAAGACTCCCAAAACAACTCAAATTAAGATCTGGGTAATTCTGACCGTTGGATGGTGATCAAATGGTCCAAAAACCACTCAAAAACCCCTTAAAATAACCCAGATCAAGTCGGATTTACTCTCAGCTGTTGGATCGACCGTTGGATCGAATTTGGACCGTCCGATCGCGTTGAAATAAGCCTTCAGACCTTTAGTTTTATGTCGGGCTGAATCTCGGCCATTGGATCTCGATCGGGAGCTGTGGATGCCATCCATCAGCGCCTTCTTCTCGTCTGTCCGATCAAGCTTTAGTGAAAACCACCCGTTGGATCAGTCAGAATTCCCAAATTGCCCTCCGTGGACCGTGCACGAGCTTAGTGTTGCATGGACCGCCGCGTTCTTCAGCCAATCAGCACGCGCTTTAAGCTATGAAATTCTCGAATTACCCTTCAGATGGTCCACCGTGCGCCGCGAAAAATGCTGACGTCATCCTGACGTCAGCGTTGCATCGGTTTTTTTTTTTTTTTTTTTTTGAAATTTGATTCTGGGCTCGTTTGAAGTCCGTTTTGCCTGAAATTTTTTTCATCTAAACCAAAAAAATGAGATCTTCATATTGGTGGCCTTCTTTCCTGCATAAGATTAATAAAAGTATCAATTTTTAATAAAATAGATTAATTTATTTTATAATTTAATATTTTTATTAGTATATTTTTACCACTTATCAATGGGCTTATGGACTTGATTCTCATGATCATCATAGGGCTGCTCCTCATCTATCGAGGAAGATAGATCTCCTATTGGTGCAATCCAATTCCTACAATGAACATGCTATAGCCAACATACACCTTATGATTTCGAATGGCTAGGAGACCGAGTTATGGTGTAGTCAAACTATAACACTCTCAAGATGAACTACGGATGCACCTCTGGTCAAAGAACTGGACACACCACTGTAGCTTTCGAGCCAGTCATTGATGAGAAGGTAGACTTTCTGATGACTGCTCGAGATGGTCACACTCAATGCCCTCATTCTCTAATGAGTATCTATACTCTCACTCCAATGTCTCTACATCATAGACTCAAGACTCATCTACCCTAAAGAGGTGATCGTACACTAACCTTCCGGATCATTCACCATCCTCATGATGATCCTACAGTCGGAAGCATTTTATGAGTTAATAATAAAAATTTATGTCTTAAATTTTTAACTTTTGAAAATATGAACTATCATTACCATTAAGTCAAGGGATGTATCATAGATACTTTCAAATATACAGTGTGAAAGAAAATAATCCAATTTATTATTAATAGTCAAAATTATAATTTTGCCCTTAGATGTGTATTACAAGTGTTAACCAATTCTGGCTTCTAGGGCACGCATATCTAACATCAATGTCATCTTCCTCTGATCGTGAGACTTTGACCTGCCCTTAGATTTTCCTCTTATCTTCTTCTTTGATTTTCCTATCTTTCATTCACAGCAAAGATCTCAAACTTAGGATCTTCCTTATAGATCTTCTCCCTTTGCTCATTTAATATGAGCACACCAACAATCTCTTTATAGTTTAGGATCTCCTTGCCATAAACTAAAGTTGTTATGAGACCGTTATACGAATCTAGGAGAGAACATAATAGCAGCAATGCCCGATCCTCCTCGTCGATCTTCACATCCAAACTCATCAGCTCAAAACACATCTAATTGAACCTTTAGATATATGCAACAAAATCTCTGCCTTCGGACATCCTCAGACTATACAGCTGTTTCTTCAACCATAGCTTATTCGTCATATTCTTTTCCATGTATGTGTTCTCCAATCTCTCCTAGAGCCCCTTTGCCATAGTCTCTATACAAACCTCGGGTAATACCTGATCGACCAAGTACATCCAGATTATGCTAAAAGCAATTTTCTTCAACTCTTTTCAATCCTTAACGCTGATCTTTTTTGGCCTTTCTTTTGTCAAGACCTTATAGATCTTCTGCTGAACCAACAAGTCCTTTACT
Organism: Cocos nucifera; assembly: GCA_006176705.1. Lineage (NCBI taxonomy): Eukaryota > Viridiplantae > Streptophyta > Magnoliopsida > Arecales > Arecaceae > Cocos > Cocos nucifera. The sequence continues at coordinate 48,919 of QRFJ01001296.1, read as the reverse complement.
CTTTGTTGCCATACGATAAAGTTTCCTTTACCGTCGAACTTCTCAAAATTTACCTTGAATCCACTTGATCCCATGACTTCAAACAAGTCAAGAATAGATTCCTAACATCCTTCACGATCACACACTAGTAAAACTATCCTTCACAGAAGATCTAACTTGCTCTAGATCCTCTTTCCAAACTTCTATATCACTGTTCCTCCATGTAAATAATTTCCACCTTAATCTAGAGATAACCATGAAGTAAACTAAAAGTTTTAGGATAAAACTTAATGCAATAGATCCTGAATGTAGTAAATCCTAGGTGTCTTCCTTTCTTCCATGCAATACCGCTCTGATACCAAATGTTGGGAATATGCACTCTTTCCACATGGATCGGCATGGCCGCTGGTGATTAGCCAAGCAAGAAGGAAGTACTTTTTAGAGATCTCTATGGAAGCATGATCAAATAAATCAAGAAATAGAGAAGAAGAGAAAAAGAGATTTTTGGAAGAAAAGAGGTTTTATTCAGTATATTTTAGAACTCTTACAACCTTAACCTATTTTCAGTATATATATTCATTACAAAGGATCAAGCCTAAGCTCATAGAAAAACTCTCCAAATCCAAACAACCCACGTACACAAAATAATAACCCATAAAAATTGAGCCAGCCTAGTTTCAGACTGAGCCAGCTAACCTATGACTGGATTAGCTTAGTCCCAGACTAAGCCGATCCAGTTGTGTACCACGCCAATAGTCCAAAAATGCTACTCTCTATCTAAATTTTTCTTTAAAATCTAGCCAACCCAGTCCTAGACTAAGCCGACCCAATTTCTAACTGACCCAGCTTAGTCTCAGAGTGAGCTGACCTAGTTTCTGAACTTTACTATTGAGACTGATTCTTCTTTTGACTTGCTCCTATCTTCTCATGACCTATCTTCTCAGGTTTTCAAAACTTAGGAGTGCCACTTCTGAGCTCAAACTACAATCCCTGCAATGAATTACAAATATAGTAAGGGCTACTGGTATCCAATATGCAATTAGTAATATCACAAATAGAGAAATTGTAAGGAGTTATCATTTAAATACCTTATCCAGTAATAGCTTGCTTCTTTCTCTACCAGTTCAGTTCTAGAGATATAATGTACTGAGGATAGTTCCTCTTTCAGTGCCCTCACTTCTTGCAAAAGAAGCATTCAGCTTGACTCTTATCAAGCTTAATCTTCCTGGTCTGGCCCTGTACAGATGTTCCAGCCTAAACTTGTACCTTCTTAGCTTTCTTCTTTATGTTCTTCTTTTCTTTCCTAAAGGGTCGAGAACTAGAAGACGAGCCTCCCACTAAGTTCATTGACTTCTTGTAGAGTTGGTTATCCTTCTCAAAGTTCTAAAGCAACCCCAGTAACCCATGGTAGTCTACTTCAGGATTTATCATTCTAAAATGAGTAAGAAATGGGAGAAATGACTTGGGCAGTGAGTTCAGTATTGCATCCTTTCCAAGCTGTTTATGCAAGAAAAAGTCGAGCTTGCTCAATCACTCTGTCAGCTCGATCATGTACAATACATGATCAGTGACAAAGGCACCATCCTATATCCTGACATTGAAGATGGCATAGCTAGTCTTGTGCCTCTCCACATCATCGAGTGTTCCAAAAAAATCCTCTAACACTTGAAGCATGTTCTTTGGCTGAGCTATCTCAAATCTACAACTAAACTCATCACTCATGATAGCCAGCATGATGCAGTGCACCATGGTCCGATCATTGAGCCACTTTTGGTAAGTATCTCTGACTATTCTATGTGCATTGGTAGTTGGCTCCTCGGCGTAGGATCCATCAATACGTATAGGATCCATTCATGCTTCTGGACTATCTTCAACTTTTGATACCAGCTATCGAAATTGGATCCCACCAACTTATCATTGTCCAATAATGATCAGAGCAATAGAAAAGTGGACATATCTACACAAAGAAAAATCATAATCTAATTAGTAATTGATTCATTAAATCTAAAGATTTAGACTTTAATTAGAAGGTTCTTCCACTATTTTATTCGAATTGATAGTTTCTACCTCCAATTCGATGAATTATCCTAATTCCTTAGTGGATACTAGAATCCACATATACTGCACACGAGCCAAACTTTAGTTGGCCAACTTATGTACATCTAAGGATAGGTTCATAATCAATTATTTTACTAAATAATTTTTAGTAATTAAATTTTGCCTCAGTCCCTAATTAGTAGGCTTTGGCCTCCACTAAAAAGGTCCAATTAGGTCCAACTATTAACACAACCATACTCGGCCCATCAAACTAATGAATGATTAGACCCAACTTTGGTTCGCTAACCTAACCACCATTTAGAAAGTTGCAGCCAAGAAATCATATAATGAATGATAATTCCATTAGCCGATAAACACCAAGCCTTTGGGCCTCCAATGATTATCCAACTAATTGACTCATTATCATCCACTTAATGTGAGGCTACGATCTAGTTATCATAATAACTTTTTCATTTTAGGGATGTAATAATTTTAAAAAATTAAATTTAAAGATGAGAAAAAGTCTGATGAACTAGCTTGTCATGATCCTTCCGCTGGCTTCAACAAGTCAACTTAAGGGAGACCATTAATAGGTTGGTATAGGAGCATCTAAATCAGTTATACTGATTTACCTAGTTGACATTGGTCAGTCCGAATAGTCAAGTGATCCAATCAAAACATAATTTCACCAAGAGACCAGATAAGATCGATTAGTGGGAGGATCTGCCAAAGCTTGCCTGAGGCACCATAAAAAATGACCCGGTAAGCAGGCTACCAATTAAAGACCATCGATCTGATTTACCTTAAACACCAACTGGTTTAATTAGTCTTGATTAGATCAACCTAATAGTTCATGCTATACCATGTAGCTATGAATCAAGTCCATCTTGAATCTATTAAAGATATGAACTTGATCAACTACAACTTTTATAATTGATCTAGAGATTCCTTGATTTAATCTAGACAATAATTGATTAGATTTAGTCAATTCTCTAATTAAGTCCATTCTTTAATCTAACCCTAGATCTAATCTAATTAATGGATCTAATCTCCACTAACCTATTTAACCCGATGTGTTATGATTTGTATCTTAGGATCATCAATTCACAATCCTAGATCATAAACAAACAACTTCTTAATTCTTAATTAAGTTCTGGGCTGAGGGTTGGAGTTCGGCTATTCAAAAATAATTTTTATATTTATAAAATATTTTTATAATATAATTCTATCAAATAAGTTGCATGTTTGATTCATAATCAATATGCAAGTAAGATAAGCATGAAACTACTTTAGATCTAATCTAAATAGGTTCATGTGATTGAAAAAGTTTCAACTATAATCAATCATAAATTATCTTAGATCAAATCTAAAATATTTATGATGATTAAAATTAAATTAAAATATTTTTAATTAGATCATAAAATCTCTTAGATCTAATCTAAAATTTTATAATCAACATTCCAAATCAGCACGTACAAGGATAATCTCTCCACTGTAAGGATAAACCTTACTGCAGGACAACCTTATAATCAGACCATGCAATCTAAAACTTTTATTTTTAGATCTAAAACTATTTTAAATCAATTAAATTATATATAAAATTAGATTGTATCTAATAAATTTATGATTAAAGATAGATTTATACGAACTAAGATAACCTCTCTACTGTAAGGGGTAAATCTTACAATAGGACAATCTTATATCAGATCGTGTGATCATCATTTTTAATTTTAGATTAAATAATAAGATTATAAATTAGATAAAATCTAAGAGATAATTTAAACCTGCATACATAATCATGTAATAATCAACCTAGGCTTTGATACTAATAGAAGGAACCAGATTTAGGGTTTTAGGATTAGATCTTGAAACATTTTCAAGATTAGGCAGCAGAAGACTAAAATTAATTAAAATTAATTTTAAATATCAAAAAAAATCTTATATCTAGTAATCTATTACATGATCATGGAATGTCATTAAATCAAAAATTAAAATATAATGAAGAAACAAAAATATGTTGATCACATCAACATGTGCATACACTACATCTAATATAGGTATGAAAATAATAGATCAGATCTATTACTTGTGCAAGTTAGACATTCTAACTTGTAGATCCAGAGTTGAGGATGCAGTTATGATCCATCTATGCACCCGGCCTCTATGAGTCATCCACACGAGCCCACGAATCACGATCAAAAGTTCGATGCAGAAAATTAGCATAGTATGCTAGTACTATGCTAATCTTTCTTTGATGATCGATCAAATGCCTCCTTCTTCTAAATTTGAACTCTTCCAAAGAGGAGAAGAAGAAGAGGAGGTTTTAGATGTGAGACACTCTTAGAAAACTAAATGAAAGAGGAAGGAAAAAGGTGAACATAGCAACCCTAGAAGAAGAACCTCTTCTTCTTCTCTTTGCTCTCACCTAGATACCTAGTTTGGTGTCTATGAAATCCCCATGCCCTAATATTCTTTCTCCTTGATTTTTATACATGCAAACTATCTCAATGATATAGAATCTCATAAAAAATCAGTCCAAAATTCATCCTAAATGATAAGTTAGGACAGACTCCTTATCCAAGTCAAATATCTACTAAGGAATATCCAAAAAGGGCAAGACTTGGGGCGCCTCCTCCTTCTTTTCTGCCATGGACCATTGGGTGCCTCCTCCTTCTTATCTACCATGGACCACTAGAAAAGGGTGCACAATATGAGCCAAAAAACCCATGAAAATTCCAAACAAAATCTGGGTAAAATCGGCACCATAAGGGAGGAGTTTCAATTTCCTAAAATTCTATCTCATAGAATTTGAAATCCAAACTAATTCCCACTTTGACTTGGTCCCCAACCACATTCCATATAAGAAGAAAGAGAGGAGAGCTTTGGGCATGCTTGAAGGTTTGGGGAGAAGTGTTTCCATACATAAAATCCTAGAAAATAGGGTGGATGGCATTGGGAAGCCAAGTGGTGCAAGGAGAAGGGAGTCCAAGTCACACTAAGACTTCTAATTTGACTTGGTCAAATAAATTATTTGAACCAAATTAAATCAAAATAAAATTATTCCAATTAAAATATATCTTAATCCAATTACGAACCTAATTAAAATTGATTAAATTAGAATTAAATCTAATTTAATTTTTTAATCAAATTAGAAATTGGTTTGATACTAGTGCAAATTGAGCTAGGACTAGTTCTTCCTTGCAATTGGCTTATCCAATAAGCCAATTAGACTTGATCCAATCAAGCACAAACTAAATATAACTAAATCATTTTTAATTAGACTTAATCTCAGTCCTCTGGCTTAATCAAATTAAGCCAATTAGTAATCTAATTGCTAATCGATCATCCTGTAACACATACACTAGGTTAAATATCAATCGTATTGATTGTTTAACCCTAGAATAATTTTTAATCATTGATCAACAAATCGATTAGATCATGGGCACTAATGTGTATTACCTCATAGGTTCGAACCTAAGTCGATAGTATAGGAATAGATTTCTGTAACAATCAAAATAACCATCTAGCAATGGTACTCGACAACTAGATAGCTCGAACCTGTAGAACAACATCCTAAGAATCCATGTGGATATAGTTTCCATATAATTCATTTCCTTGACCAAAATGCTCATAGGACACCTCAGAGTTCAACTGTCAACTCTGATCAGGTTGTCCATATTGTATTTCAAAATATCAAATCCATCTGATGGACTAACCTAGCCAAGATTTTGTTATGTTGAAATACAGTGATACATTCTTCTCCAACTCTTGGAGTGGTCAATTTCATCTTGATCACACCCCAACTTCGCAAATACTTGACTGTTCCTAGAAGCCTTCCATTACTAAATTAGAAATTTAGTTAGTCTAGTACTAAAGTATAATAAGTTGCTTGCAAGTCAATGAGGTGATCTCAAGTCTAAGGGACACTTATACCTATATCCCATCAGAGACATTCTCGATGGCAGAATGCTCAGGAGTCGGTCTCGTTCAATGATGATGTATTCATATATTTCATCTATATGACATACCAATATCTTCATACTTTTTGGTTAAGAGGACAACCAACCTATATGGCATACAGCGATCTATGCTCGATAGACGTTATTATCCTAATTAATAGCCTATCATTTGATCACGAACAGATTTAAGGACTAATCAATAAATCCTCCAAAATAGTCCTAAGAACTTCATCACAACAATGGAGTTTGTTAGAAGACGAATACATTATGATGAAAGTATCAAAAATATATTTTATTAATTAATAAATTAATAATAATTATAATATAGTACAACCATTAACTGGCTGATGATTGGCTTTGGAACATATTTTCCAACATAGCTGAATTACTATGCTATACATACATTAACATAAATCTCTTAATTTATTATTTTGCTGGTTCAGAATGTTACATTCCACTCTTCTTAAAATAAATTTCATCTTCAAAATTTGCATGCAACAAAATTAGAACACTAAAATTTTGCAACTTTTATTTTATTGGTAACCTCTTGACAATCCAAAATCATTCATTTAGTTATAATATCATACCTGATTTTGCATTAAAGATAACTTACATCTCCTATCATTCTTCTTACTCCAACAATTGATCTTGTTGATACATGCTAGCTTCCTCTTCACTGGTACTACTTCTCATGTTACTTGCTAATGGCAGATTCTTAACTGAGGCTTTATTAGGAGAATTCCTCCTCCTATGACCTCCTTGTCTACACTAATAACACCCTCTAACTCTTCCTAATACCTCACTTCCTGTAAACTGTAATATCAACTTTTGCTCAATCCTTTCCTGCTTTGAGTCATAGAAGCAAAAGAACCCATACCCAACTCTATTGATGCTTCAAAAGTATGACTAAGTTGTCTAAAAATGCTGGTTTTTTTTGATAGCTGACTTTCCTTTATATCCAAGAAAAAATCTTGCATGCTTTCTTTACCTTTCTCCTGCCTATGATTATAGAATTCTTTTCCCACTATTTTTGCTCTACTAGCTCCCATAATTAGTTTACTAAAACCATTATAATTATGCATCTTTGTTTTTGCTTTAATTTCTAAATGCAATACATCTTGAATCAACCAACACTTTTTCTTTTCATCCACTATAAATGCTGAAGCAAAATGTGATAATTCAACAAATTTGGCTTCATACTTAGCTACCAACATTCTTTTTTGAGTCAGATTGAGAAACTCTCTCCTATTTTGAATTCGATATACTACTGAGTAATATTATTGATTAAGTTCTTTTCTAAAATCATCCCAAGAAATAATATACCCTTATGGTTGCTTATCAATATAGCATTCCGACCAATGTCTAGCCCGGCCTTCTAAAAGAAAGGTTGCAATGCTCATCTTCTGATCATTAGCACTTTTCATTAATACAAATATTTTTTCCATTCATTGAATTGAGTTTTCTGCCTCCATCGGGTTTGTAGTACCTAAAAATTCTACTGCTCCCAACTTTCTAGCCCTCTCAAAATTTCTTTCCACATCTATGCTTCAAGATTGAGATCCAAGAGTAGATTCATTACAATAGAAACAGCTCGAGTAATTATACCCACTAATTCCTACAATTCAAGATTAGGTGCTTGATCCTGAGATACAGATTCTGATGGCACTTTCTAACCTTAATCATACCTTTGTGAAACTCCTGCTTCACCCTCAGGGTAAAAGATGAACCAACGGATGGCACCCTAGGAGGTCGACCACTCCTATCCACTCTTCTTGGTCTACTCCAACCTCTGCCTCTACCCCTACCTGAGGGTAACTACATTTTACCAAATCCTGGTCTCAACTGCTCCATCTTTCTATAAAATGAAATTGATATAATTAAAGTTATCATCCACCAAATAACTCTCTCGATAAGTTATCATCCACCAAATTCTTAGCTTGCTAAAATAAGCACTCTAAATTAACTTTTTCACTTCATATCAACAACTCAACAATTCATTTATAAAACTATACTTTGTACATACACTTCTTTCATAAAAGCACTCTTTTAATACATACCATTTCAAAACAAACTAAAACATATACATTCAACTATTTCTAATCAATCAACCACAAAATATAATACAACTCAAATTTATCAACTAGCTCTTTCTCTGCTTTATGTGATCAAAATCTTCTTAAAAGATACTACTAATACATATGCTGAAACATACTTCAAGCTATGATACTCAAAAAGTGCAAATAGGAAAGAGTGAGGGGTGAGACTTTGGAAGTCTCAATGAGTGTGCATCCATCTAACAATGGAAAATAGATAGATATAAACATAATAACACTATACCCAACATGCTGTTAATAAGCTTTCAAAGATTTATAAACTAACATGGGAAAAAACCAGATAGCTATAACTTTTATAATATCATTCATATCATACTACTAGTAAGATTCCTAATAATTGCGTATCAACATAGATAAATCATATAAAAGCATTTTTTGAAATACAAACAACCGCATATCTTTGACCATGCCATGGCAACACATTACCATAAATGGAATGATTCTATGGGTAGACTGCGTTATCACTAAAAGGACAACATACTTCCTTGAATGGACTAATCCTATGGGGAGCCTACCTTATCACCAAAGGATAACACACTCTCATAGAGTTTCTTATGAGCAGCCTATCTTATCACTAAAAGGACAACACAATCTCATAAGTACTGCTTTTGTCGAGACAACACACTCTCATAGGTTTCTTATGTGCAGCCTACTTTATCACCAAAAGGACAACACAATCTCATAAGTACGTCATCCCTATGAGTAGCCTATCTTAGTGATATCGGAATAATACACTTTTATAGGATTTACCATTTCTATGAGTAGCCTGTTCGTGCTTTCAAATATCAATAAGCCCCATGGTATATAAATAGAAATCAACCATACGGAAGATGAAACCACTTAAGATAATAATATGTAACTTACTACCAAAGCCATGCTATAAAAACTGTATGTATAATTACTTGCATATGCAATACACAAAAGTTGTCAAGAAAATATTCTCTTTTTCCTATTAGATTATAAATATATAAACTATAGAATATTGAGAAACTATCTTGCTTTTCAAATAAACCTTTTTACATAACAAAGTATATATTAGAAAACACCATAGGTAGATGGAATTCACTAACCTCCAACAGCCACTAGCTTACTATCTTATTCAAGCACTATTTTCCAACTTTTTTTCTTTCCTATATCATCAAGAAACACTAATAGTATCATTCCACATGATTCATAACAAAAACTGCCCCTACTTTGTGTTAATATTCTTACTTTGATCTTTCAACTATTCACTTCTTCTTTACCTTACTTGCTTTAGCTTAGGTCTAAATAAACATTATTAAAACTCTAGAATTTTTAGACATTTAACTTTATTTATATTCTCATAAATGGTTTTAAGTTTAGTTAATATCATTTCAGTCCATAACTAAACTACAATAATTTTAGCACCATAAACAGCATAATTCAACTTCAAACATCGATTAAAATTATATAATTGACTTTACTACAACATCGCATCTACTGATAATACTTCAAAGATTAATTTAAATATAGTTTAGAGCATTAGAAACCTTACGTTAATGATTAAAATCATTGCTGCAGCCAACACAGATTGTTTCTTCTTTTTTGAACAAGCTACTTGTCTCCCTCAATCTAATTCTTCACCAAATACCTCTCCCTAACTATTTCCTCTTTGATTGCTAACTAAAAATAGGCCTTCTCTAGCTTTCTTCCCCCTCTATCCTCTCTGAAGAATTAAAACTTTAAATAAAAACAAAGGAGCCGGTAGCCTTATTGCTTTGGAAAAGAATAATCTAAAGAGAGGTTACTAGGTATGAATTCAAAAAGAATCCACCAAATTTCTAGCTTAACAATTGTTGTTCAGATGAATTTCCAATCCTGTATTTATTTTCTCAAGCTATTCTATCATCCCATGAAAAATAATTTAAAAATTTTAACTTAAAACTCTCTCAATTAAAACCTATTTTTCAAAAATTTTCATGATTGAGATCAACACCTTTGAAATAGGTGTTGATACCCACACAAAGGTCATCCCCCACGTTGCCCCTTTCTCAAAAATAGGTCGACCTCAGGGTCGGCTTCTCACATAAAAGTGTCAACAATTTTCAGGCAAGTGTCGACCCCTTTCAATGCCACCACAAAACTTTTCAAAAATCTCCCTCTCTATTTTTTCTTAGATAGTGTCGACACCTCTTAGAGAAGTGTCGACCCCTTCCCTTGGATTTCAGTGAAGAAAAAATCCTATTTTTTGGGTCAGGTTCATTCAGATCTGATTGGATCAAGAGGAATATTTCAAAAAAAAATTTCTTAGATCTAAATTAGATCTAAGACTCTTCAAATTTGATCTTATTGATCTGATAAAATAAAATAAAATAAAATAAAATCTAATTTAATCATACCTTTGTTATGGGTAATCCTATTATCCTGTGATGATTTCGATGTTTGTCTGAGGTTCTAGATGTAGCCATGCAAGCGCTTGGTCTCTACCGGTGTCCACTTGGGCAGGATCTAGGGATCCTCTCCTTCTCAATCTATCCTCCAAAAATTAGATCTGGATCTGATCTTGAAGGTCTTTGAAATGGCTTTTGAAGATTAGTCGTTGTCTCTTGCAGCTGTACAGCCTTATTCCTTTTCTGCCGCATTTCTCTTACTTGGATCGCACCAAACTCGAGCCCAAAAACTCTTGGGCATGGATAGGAGAGAGAGAACCTGATGGTGGCATGGAGAGGGAGGGAGAGAAGCCTTGTGGCATGGGTAAAGGGCAGAAACTCTAAATTCTAGGTGCAGATAGGGTTTATATAGATCCTGCTACGCCATGTAGTGCCACATCATCCCAATCAATCACGGCTCTTTATGCAATCACATCTAAATTTGATTGGTAGGATGACATCATCTGATCCAATTAGATTAGAGACCCTCATAAATCTTCTTAGGTGATGCCAAGATTGATCAAACAGGACTCTTTGGCACCACCTAAGTTGAAACCATGAAGCAACCTAGAGTCCCATCTGTATGGGACTCCAAGCGTGATCCTCATGGGGCGCATGCCTCCCTAAGCTTGTGCCCCCTCCCTTTCAACTTTTTAGCAGGGCGACAAATCCCCATGTTCTCTCCTATGGATGCATGACACATGGGCAGATGTCTAAGTGTCAAAGGTCAACATTTGACCAAAGTCAAAAGATAAGATTTAGTAGGTGACGAAAAATGGCAGGTGTTGCCTTAAATTTATCTAATAAATTAAGATAACCTTTTTCTGATCTAGACAAGCTTCAGTCTGACCAAGTAAAGGTTTCTATGTGAGCCCAAATATATTTGGCTCAGTCGAGATAAGCTTTAATGATTGTTGAAGGAGAACATTAGGCTCAATCGTGTGCTAGCATGATTTCCTTGAACCTAATTGAATCTTATTCAAAACAATTGAACTGGATTAGTCCAATTGATGATATTCAGATCCAAATCCTTATTTTTGTGATCCAATTAGGTTTAGTTCATATGGTAATGGGATACGTCACGATCTCTATCATCAACATCATCGAAATACCTTTCGATGAATCAAAACTTTTTTGATTCAGATAACTAGTATGATCGATCACCCAAATCATTCTAATTGCTCCCAAAATCAATCAGTGACACCTAGCAGCATATGGTAGCAGCCCATCAGAACTAAAAACAAATCTCTTGGTGCAATTACTTGTGTAATCAAGTTCCTCTATCTTGAGCCCCGATCGGATTAGGGTTAAGGTGATCTCATCAAACCCTAATGTCCATCATATGAATTAATCATTCGATTCAAGTCCAATGTGAAAAGCCCTAATAGAAACTCTTTCTATTATTTCACTCTACCATGGCCATGGGCTTATGGACTTGATTCTCATGATCATCATAGGACTTCTCCTCATCTACCGAGGTAGATAGATCTCCTATTGGTGCAATCCAATTTCTACAATGAACATTGATAAACATCATAAATTCACCAATAGAAGTATTAATTTATCAATTAATTGATATTAATTTTTAAGAATTAATAATCAATTTATATATAATTTTTAAAAAATTCATATTTTTATTAATTAAAAAATTAATTAAAAAATAATAAAAAATAATAAAAATTAAAAAATAAAATTTTATCATCAATAGAAAGAGCTCATTTTTTTGATCACAACGAAATAAATTTCAAGTAAAACGGAGCTAAAATGAAAAAGATATGAATTTTTAAAAAAATAAAAATTAAATAAAAAAGAAAATGGCTCAGCCGGCTCCGCAAGCCGAGCCACCAAGCCAAGCCGAGCCATCAAAGCCTGACTCAGCCGTTGAAGCCATCAGCCGGTCCACGATCCAGGCGTGGACCGCCAGCTCAGTAAAATCCGGCGAATCAGAGATTGCCACATGGCGGACCTAGACCCTTAAAGGGTCTACAGAAATTTATCGCGGCTCACAGGGCAATCTGGTCATTTCACTCGACGACAGAAGCACTGATTGGCTGCGGTGTGCGGTGCGGCCGGTCCATCCGGTCCATGGGAATAGTAATTGCGCGATCGGATGGCTGCGGTTGATTGCGGTCATGATCGGACGGCGGTGGTGATTTCCAGGCTTGATTCAAATTCTATTAAGCTATCTGGCGCGATCCAACGGCCAGAAAACCAAGTGATGAAGATCTGATGGTCTAGAATGCTGCCGACGGTGATCAAGACTCCCGAAGCGCGATTTGCGGCCAGATTTCCTCGATCAAGCACGATCCAACGGCCAGAATTTAATCCGACCCGATCTGAGCTTATCTGCATCCGATTTTGATGATTTTTGGACCGTTGGATTTCTGTTGAATGGCTGGATTTTATCAGATTTACCAGAGTCATATCTGAGCTATTTTGATTCAAATTTTATCCGAATTTCTTTGTATTTTTACGATTACAAAGGCTATTAGTCCCATATTGCCTTTAGAAAAAATATCCAGCCCTCCTAGCTCTATAAAAAGAACCCCAGGCTATCAGAAATCAATATCTCCGATCAAGATGAAGCTTTGGTACAGGACGAAGCCAGGCTATGGGTTAAAGGCTGCTTCAAAGCAACGGGTGCCGAGAAGAAGAGTCGAGCTTCTACACCATCTTTCTGCCAATGCCGATCCAAGATCAGAGATCAGGCTATTTTATTTTATTTTATTTTTTTTAAATTTTATGTATTTAAATTCTAAAATTTTAGTTAATAAAAATTTTATTTTTGCATTTTAATTTCTTACTTTTTATTGCAATTTAATTTCTGCACTTTAAATTATTGCTTTACAAGTAGATGCTAAGATCTAACTAGTAGATCTTAGTACCAAGTTTAAATTCCTGCATCTTTTAATTTTCGCTTTTTATTTTCCGACTTCACTTTTGATTCTGAAAACTCAAATCCTTTTCTTCTTTTCTTTTCAAAAATCAAAGATTTCAAATCTAAAAACACTACCTTCCCTGTGGATTCGACCCGACTCACTACTATCTATATATTTTCAATAATTTTAAGAAGTCGGATTAAACTGATAAATACGGTGTCTTAACGACAGCATCGTGTCCCTATCAAACATGCTATAGCCAACATATACCTTAGGGTTCCAAATGGCTAGGAGACTGAATTATGATATAGTTAAACTATAACATCCTGATGGTGAACTGCCGATGCACCTCAAGTCAAAGAATCAGACACATCACTATAGCTTTGAGCCAGTTATCAACGAGAAGGTAGACTTCCTCATGACTGCTTTGGGTGGTCACGCTCAGTGCCCTCGTTCTCTAACGAGTACCTATACTCTCGCTCCGGTATCTCTACACCATAGACTCAAGACTCATCTATCATAAAGAAGCAATCGTACACCAACCTTTCGGATCAATCACCATCCTCATGGTGATCCTACGGTCGAAAGCATTTTATGAGTTAATAATAAAAATTCATGTCTTAAATTTTCAACTCTTGAAAATATAAACTATCGTTACCATTAACTCAAGGGATATATCATAGACACTTTCAAATACACATTATGATAGAAAATAATTTATTTTATTATTTATAGTCAAAATTATAATTTTATCCTTTGATGTGTATTACAAGTGTCAGCCAATTCTGGCTTTTAGGGCATAAATATATAACAAACTCTCATTTAACCTAAAGCCAATTGGCTATAAATCTAAGTTCCATCTTCTCAAGGTGGATTTCGATCTTCTGTTAGCCCAATGGCTTTGTGAGTTGGTCTACCACATTATATGTGAAGTCGCCTCTCTTGACCTTGACATAACCTTTTTGAAGATAATCGTAGATGAGGTGATATCGCCACTCGATATGCTTGGATTTTTTATGAGACCTTGGCTCCTTAGCAAGAGCTATGGTGCCATTATTGCTGCAGTACAGAGGAATGGAATCCGATGGCATCACTTCGATCTCTATGGTAAATTTTTTAAACCAGAATACGTCCTTTGTAGCTTCTGATGCATCGTTGTATTCTGCTTCCATGGTGGAATCTGCTATTACTATCTACTTAAAACTCTTCCAACTGACAGCACCACCATTATACACAAATAGACTTTCAGATGTTGACTTTCAATCATCTATATCAGACATAAAATCTAAGTTTGTATATCCTTGGACTTGGAGTTCTCCATTACCAAAACTAACAACATATCCTTTAGTTCTTCTCAAGTACTTAAGAATACATTTCACAGAAGTCTAGTGTTCTTCACCTAAATTCGATGGATATCTACTCGTGACACTCACAGCATGGGATATATCTGGTCGTGTATATAACAAGGCATACATGAGGCTCCTTATTGTTGAAGCATAAGGGATCTTGCTCATGCATTCAATCTCCTCTGGTGTGTTGGGACACATTTTTTTGGAGAGATGAATGCCACGTCTGAAGGGTACCAATCTCTTTTTTGAGTTTTCCATGCTAAATCTCTTTAGCACTTCCTCTATGTACATCTTCTGTAAAAGATCTAGAATCCTATTCAGTCTATCTCTATAGACTTTGATTACTAGAATGAAGGATGCTTCTCCTAGGTCATTCATGGAGAATTCTTTAGATAACCACATTTTAATTATGGTCAACATGGGAATATCGTTCCTAATAAGAAGAATATCATCGACATATAGTACGAGAAAGATAATAGTGCTCCCACTGACCGTTTTGAAAATACATGGTTCCTCTTCATTTTTGATGAAACCAAATAATTTGATCACATCATTAAAATGAGTATTCCAACTCTGAGATGCTTGCTTAAGTCCATATATGGTCCTTTGCAGCTTGCATACTTTATGATCAGCATCACTGAATGTGAATCCTAGCGGCTATTCCATATAGATATCTTTCTTAAGGTATCCATTTAAGAATGTCATTTTCATATCCATTTGCCATATTTCATAATCAAAATAAGCTATAACAGCAAGCAATGTGCAGATGGATTTTAGCATAGCTGCTGGCGAAAAGATATCCTGATAGTCAATGCCTTTGCGCTGACTATAATCTTTGCCACTAATCTAGCTTTGAATGTCTCCACATTCCCATCTACACCAATTTTTCTCTTGTAGATCCATTTACACCCAATAGTTACTATACCTTCTAGTGGACCTACCAAGATCCAGACTTGATTTGAGTGCATTGAGTCAATTTCTGACTTCATTACCTCTAACCACTTTTCAGAGTCGATATCCGATATCACCTCATCATAGGTTTTGGGATCACCATGGATTCCATTACCTATGGAGAATATTTTCTCTACTTCCTCTAAAATAGTACCTAAGTACCTCACAAGGGGACGAAAAATCCTTTTCGATCTATGAGGTGGAGGAGGTAGTGATTGTATTGGCTCAACCTAATTTGATTTCATGGGATTCTTAGCTTGTTCTTCTTGAGAGACTTTCTCCTCTAGCTTAATCTGCTTTCCAGTGCCGCTATCTTGAATAAACTATTTTTCAAGAAAGATGGCATACCGACTTACAATCATATTATGATCTTCTGGAATGTAGAAATAATATCCAAATGTTTCTTTAGGATATCCTATAAATCGAGCTCTAAAGGACCTATAGTCTAACTTATCCGCTTGTTGTCTTTTGATATGAGTCGGACAACCCCAAATTTTGAAATGACTCAGACTTGGTTTCTTACCATGCCATATCTCATATAGTGTGGTAGGATTTTAGACAAAACCCTGTTCAATAAATATATAGCAGTTAATAGACTATGTCCTCAAAGAAAATTAGGAAGGTCAATGAAGCTCATTTTGGATCGGACCATATCTAATAGGATCTGATTTCTCCATTCTAAAATCCTGTTGAGCTGAGGTGTTTCAGGTAGAGTCCATTGAGAGACTATGCCATTTTGCTTGAGATAGTTCAAGAATTTTTGACTAAGATATTCACCTCCTCGATCTGATCGAAGAATCTTAATAGGTTTTTCAATTTGCTTTTCAACTTCATGTATGAATTTCTTGAACTTTTCAAAAGCTTCAGACTTGTATCTCATAAGATACACGTACCCATACCGAGATAAATCATCGATAAAGGTTATGAAATAATCAAAGTTGCCTCTGGTCGACACATCAAATGGGCTACACACATCAGTATGTACTGGGGCAAGTAGATCTGTGGCCCTTTCCCCATGTCCTACGAAAGGGAGCTTAGTCATTTTGCCATGAAGACATGATTCATAAATTGGATATGGCTTGAATGTCAACAGACTCAATATCCTGATTTTCTCTAATTTGTTAATCCTATCTTCTGCTATATGACCTAGCCTTAGGTGCCATAGATACCTATCATTTGGACTATCCCTGGGTCATTTTACGGCATTCACATTTTGCTCGATATTAAAGATAGATGCGTCAATATGTAACTGGTAGAGACCATTAATGAGAAAACCACTTGCAATTTTATTTTTTTTATAAAGAATATTATAATGATCCTTAAGAAAACTAATTACATAGCCTTCTTGTGCTAAACAAGAAATAGATATCAAATTCCTACTTGCGGTGGGCACATAATAACAATCCCTAAGTCCTAAATCTAAGCTAGATGGTAGTCAAAGAGGGTAGGTTCCAACGGCCATAGCAGCAATGCTTGCCTATTTCTGATGCATTGGATCATCTCACCATCCCTCAGCCTCCTACTATTCTTAAGACCCTGCATAGAAGTGCACAAATGAGCACTAGAGCTAGAGTCAAGCACCAAACTGGATGTAGAAGAAACCGTAAGGTTAGATTCAATAACCAGCATACCTCCAGAAGGATCTATCTACTTCTTAATCTTTAGGGTGGCCAGGTATGTAGGATAGTTTTGCTTTCAGCATCTGTCAATATTATAATGGAAATACATTTCTTTGTCAATGGTCTTCTTCTTCATCTCTGCCTTCTTTTTCTTTCCACCTTCCACTTTCTACCTTTTCACAGAATTTTTTTTCTTTCCAAAAGATTTTCTCTTGGAAGAAGTCTGTTCCATAGCAAGTACTGAGCTTTTAGAATCTTTCATAGAAAGCTCAGTTGTAACCAGCATATCCATAAGTTTGGCCAGAGTATTCTGAAGTTTATGCATATGATAGTTCATGATGAACTACCCATATGCATCAGTCAAGGATTGCAGAATTATATCATTTTATAGATCTTGGTCTAATTTCACTTCGAGCTTCTCAAGCTCTTCTAAATTCTTGATCATCATTAGATAATGATTTTGGACTGACTAGCCATCATGCATTTTAGCCTTAAAAAGTCATTTAGTGATCTAATATTTGGCTGCGCGACTCTATTCACCAAACTACTCTTGTAGGTAAGCCAACATTTGGCGGGCAGTCTTGATATCTTCATGTTGGCATTGAAGCTCATCAGACATCGAGTCCAACATGTAGTATCTGACTTTATTATCTTCATCTATCTATTTATCAAGAGACTCTCTCTATTCAGCAAATGGATGGGCTGGTAAGGTGGGAGGATCCTGATCCAATACATGAGTTAGCTTCTCAGAATCCAAAATAATTTTAAAGTTTTGGAGTCAATCCTTGTAATTGGGTCTGGTCAGTCTATGGGTGTCTAGGATACGAGCTAGTGGGTTCGACGTAGATATTTTTCTTTTTTCTATAGAGAGTTAAAGTTTCTAGTTAGATTTTGTAATTAAGACTTGATCAATTTACTTAGGAGTTTATTTTTTAAATAAATTAGCTCCCACTATTTTCTCTAGATCCCAACACTCTCTCTGTGGAGATGCAAAAATCTTCATGATTAATGATTTTTAGTGGATGGTGCAGTCCCACCAACTGACTCGTCACCTCACCTAACAGTTATTCGTGATGGGTTAGCCAATGAGTGAATAACTCTTGTCCAATGATTTTTTAATCTTGGTGCACCCAGGCTTGGTCTCTAATTCATGAATCTCACCATGTCCAGAATATTGATTCACTCCTTAGTTAAGTTAGACCCACCATTTGCATGGATTAGATTTCTAATTGGGTATCTTACCATATTTGAAATATTAAGTCCAGTCCATCCTCTAGTCCATAGCATCCAATGCTTAATAGACATGGTTGCATCTTTTCAGTGCAACTAAACTATCATGACCAGTCGAGAACAATCAACCGTAGGAAGGGCCCGCATATCTACAATGGTGGAAGACCTTAGACATAATCTTTTCTTAGGAAGATTTGATTTAGGTCTCTTTAAACTTGACTTGACATAGCCATAACTATTATGACTAACCTAGTGGCATGGGTTAGCTCGGATTATTATCAACCTTAGATCAAGACTGAGCCGATAAATATGGCTAGGTAAGTGAGACCGATGGAAGGGATATCCCATTAACTCGATAAGAATGCATTCGAGTCAAGTACCTCCCAATTAAAAACTAGTCGATCGTATCTGCCAAACTTATCTTAGACATCAAATTATTGATCCAGGATCAATCGGGTTAGCCTATAATCCAGATTCTAACCACTGAGCCTAATTAGGTCTTAACTTAATCGATCACTCATGTGACTCGATCTTGACCCAGACTTAATCCTATTAGGTTGGTCAATTTAAGCACTCTTGATCCCATCTAATCGACTCTTGATTCGATTTGATCAACTGCTAGACCTAATTGAGCTACCCAAGTCCGAACCAAATTTTATAAATATGTCTTAGATTTAAAAATTCTTAATTTTAGATTTAATATATTTCATAATCTTAATTCTTAATTAAGTTTAGGATTTATAAATAAAATATGTATATAAAATCCTAGGATTTTAGAATCTAGGGTTTTGTAGAAAATAAGTTTTTGATTTTTGATTAAAGACAAACGCGCAGCACCCCTACATATTATAAGAACACCTCATCGAATGAAAGAAGAGGGCCTTTAAACCCTTCTTTGTTCTTATGACTGGACAGCCAAGGAGAATGCCTTAATCTGAAATATGATGAATCTATAAAACTAATTAGATCTACATCATCTATTATATATAAAAATTGATCTAACTTAAAAATATATTTTGCATACATCTCATATATCATATCATGCATATTTTTAGATCTAAATTATCTCATAAATATTTAAAATTAAAATTAAAATTTAATAATATCAAATTAAATTTATTCAAGATAACTTTGTAGATCTATTATACAACTAGTCTGAACATGCATCAATCATATCTCATATGAATAAAATTAAATAAATTTATTTTCTATTTTTTATATCTAATTATAATATTTATAATATTAAAAATAATAAATAAATAGATTTAAAAATTATAATTAATTAAATTAAAATTATGATGATGTTAGACTACACATAGAATAATTCTATTCCTAGTCTAGTCATGCATCTCATACATCTTAGATCTAAATTATTTAATTTTAATTTTTTGATTTTAGATCTAATCACATCTCATATGACATCTAAAATTATCTAATTATCATATCAAAATTAAAATAAAATCAGATCTAATGAATTTTGTAAACCTGGCTCTGATACCTATTGAAGGAAAAACTCTATTTTCCAGGTCAGGTTCGTTCAGATCTGATTGGATCAAGAGAAATATTTTTAAAAAAAAAAATTTAAATTTAAATTATATTTAAGACTCCTCAAATCTGATCTTATTGATCTAATAAAATAAAATAAAATAAAAAAAATTTAATTTAATCATACCTTTGTTATGGGTAATCTTATTACCCCATGATGATCCCGATGTTTGCCTAAGGTTCTGGATTTACCCATGCAAGCACTTGGCCTCTACCGGTATCCACTCGGGTAGGATCTAGAGATCTTCTCTTTCTCAATCTATCCTCCAAAGATTAGATCTGGATCTGATCTTAAAGATCTTCAAAATGGCTTTTGAAGATCAGTCGTTGTCTCTTGCAGTTGTGCAGCCTTCTTCATTTCCTATCACCTTTCTCTTGCTTGGATCGCACCAAACATGAGCCCAAAAACTCTTGGACGTGGATATGAAAGAGAGGACCTAAAGGTAGCTTGGAGAGGGAGGGAGAGAAGCCTTGTGGCATGGGCAAAGGGCAAAAACTCTAAATTTTAGGCGTAGATAGGGTTTATATAGACCCTACTGCGCCATGCAATGCCACATCATCCCGATCAATCATGGCTCTTTGTGCAATTAGATTTAAATCTAATTAGTTGGATAACATCATCTAATCTAATTAGATTAGAGTCCCTCATAAACCTCCTTAGGTGGTGCCAAGACTGGTCAAACAGGACTCTTTGGTGCCACCTAAGTTAAAACCATGAAGCAACCTAGAGTCCCATCTGTATAGGACTCCAAGCATGATCCTCATGGGGTGCACGCTTCCCTAAGCATGCACCCCCTCCCTTTCTTCTTTTTAGTAGGAGGATAAAGCCTCATGTTCTCTCCTATGGGTGCATGACACATGCACAGATGTCTAAGTGTCAATGGTCAATATTTGACCAAAGTCAAAGGACAAGATTTAGCAGGTGATGAAAAATGGCAAGTGTTGTCTCAAATTTATCTCATAAATTAAGACAATCAATTTCTGATCTAGACAAGCTCCGGTCGGACCAAGTAAAGATTTTTGAGTGAGCCCAAATAAATTTGGCTTAGTCAAGACAAGCCTTAATGATTGTTGAAGGAGAACATTAGGCTCAATCGTGTGCTAGCATGATTTCCTTGAACCTAATTGAATCTTATTCAAAATAATTATACTAGGTTAGTCCAATTGATGATATCCAAATCCAAACTCTTGTTTGTGTGATCTAGTTAGGTTCAATTCCATATGGTAATAGGATACATCATGATCTCTATCATCGACATCATCGAAATACCTTCCGATGGATCAGAACTTTTTTGATTCAGACAACTAGTATGATTGATCATTTAAATCATTCTAATTGCTTCCAAAATCCATCAGTGACACCTAATAGCGTATGATGGCAATCCATCAAAATTGAAAATGAACCTCTTAGTGCAGTTACCTATGTGATTAAGTTTCTCTATCTTAAGCTCCGATCGGATTAGGGTTAAGGTGATCTCGTCAAATCCTAATTTCCATCATATAAATTAATCATTCGATTCAAGTCCAATGTGAAAACCCTAATAGAAACTCTTTCTATTATTTTACTCTGCCATGGCCATGGGCTTTTGGACTTGATTCTCATGATCATCATAGGGCTGCTCCTCATCTACCGAGGTAGATAGATCTCCTATTAATGCAATCCAATTCCTACAATGAACATGATATAGCCAACATATACCTCAGGGTTTTAAATGGCTAGAAGATCGAGTTATAGTATAGTCGAACTATAACACCCTCAAGATAAACTATCGATGCACCTCAGATCAAAGAACCAGACACATCACTGTAGCTTCGAGCCAGTCATCGATGAGAAGGTAGACTTTCTCATGACTGCTCGAGGTGGTCACACTCAGTATACTCGTTCTCTAATGAATACTTGTACTCTCGCTCCGATGTCTCTATACTGTAGACTCAAGACTCATCTAACCTAAAGAAGCGATTGTATATCAATCTTTCAGATCAATCACCATCCTCAAGATGATCCTACAGTTGGAAGTATTTTATGAGTTAATAATGAAAATTCATGTCTTAAATTTTCAACTCTTAAAAATATGAACTATCATTATCATTAACTCAAGGGATGTATCATAGACACTTTCAAATACACATTATGATAGAAAATAATCCATTTTATTATTTATAATAAAAATTATAATTTTGCTCTTAGATGTGTATTATAAGTGTCAGCCAATTCTAGCTTCTAGGGCACACATATCTAACATTCAGAACTTGCTTTTCTCATAGTATCACTTATTTCAGGTAGCTTGCTTAATACTATTCTTATTTAAAGTTAATGTACTTATTTTTTTTACTCTCTATTAATTTTAAAATATAAATATAAATATAAAAAATCCCTCTATTTAAAATCAATAGAAATATTAGAAAAATCAAAATTCTTATGAATCTGATGTCAAAATTTGCTTCTAGTTCAAATTTCTCCAAACCTAAAACTTTTAAAACTTTCCTTCTTCAGAACAAATAGGTTAAAGGATCTCAAATTTTATTAAAAATTACTTTGTGACTCACCAATACCTATGGATCAATTACCATTAATTTTTATTTCAAAAAATTCATATTTTATATAGGCCTTCATATGGGTGCTAGCTTTCAGAACTCATAATGGCAGATAGTTATAACTTGTACTCAAATATATCATAAATGAATTACTATGTCATACATACATAAACATAGATGTTTTAATTTATTATTTTGCTGGTTCAGGATGTTACACAAATGGCCTTTGTTTTGATGCCCATCATATGAGACTAGGACAAGTCCTGATCTGACCAGGATAAGCCCTAATCTGACTAAGACAAAGTCTAGTCAAACTAGTATAAATCCATACAGAATTTCTAGATGAGCCAAATCAAATTTGATTGAGTCCAAACCAACTAGAAAGTCCATAGAAGGAGAAAGTTAGGTCCAATCATGAGCTAGCATGATTTTTTTGAACTTAATTAGATCTAATTCAAATTAATCAAACCATATTAGTCCAATTAATGACATCCAGATCCAAACCCTTATTTGTGTGTCCTAGTTGGTTCAATTCTATTTGGTAATGGGACATGTCATAATCTTCATCATTGATATCATCAAAATACCTTTCGATGGATCCAAACTCTTTCTGATTTGCCTAATTAGAATCATCGATCTCAAGATAATTCTAATTGATTCTATAATCTATCAGTGATACCTAGTAGTATGTAGTGGCAATCCATCAGAACTGAATATGAATCTCTCAGTGTAGCCAACTATGTGATTAGATTCTTTTATCATGAGCCCAGATAGGATCTAGCTCAAGGTGAAATCATCAGACCCAACACCTATCATATAAATGAATCATCCTTTCGAGTTCGATGTGAAATCTTAATAGAAACTTCTTTCTATTATTTCATATTGTCATGGTCATAGGCTTTAGGACTCGATCTAATGATCATCATAAGACTACTCTATCGAGGTTGATAAATCCTATTTTAGTGCAATTCAATTTTTACAATGAACATGCTATAGCTAACATACACCTTAGAATTTCAAAAAGCAGGAGACTGAGTTATGACAAAGTCAAACTACAACACCCTCAAGATGAACTGTCGATGCATCTTAGATCAAAGAATCTGACACACAGCTGTAGCATTAAGCTAGTCATCGACGAGAAAGTAAACTCCCTTATGACTGTTCGAGATGGTCATGCTTAGTACCCATGTTCTCAACAAGTACCTATACTCTTGCTTCGATGCCTCCACATCATAGACTCAACACTCATCTACTAGAAGAAAGCGATCGTACACCAATCTTCTGGATCAATCACCATCCTCATGATAGTCCTATGATTAGGAGTAGTTTATGAGTTAATTATGACAATATTTATCTTAAATTCTCAACTTTTGACAATATGTGTTATCATACTCATTAATCCAGTGGATGTATCATAGAAACTCAATAGATAAATATAATAGAAAAAATAATTTTTTATTAATTATAAGTTAAAATTAAAAAAAATATTCTTAAAAAGTATTTACAAGTGTCAGCCAATCTAGTTTCTAGGGCACACATCTAATAGAATGAGGATTTGGTGTAGACGATCTACAATCATAATTGGTTTAGTATTCTTCTGGATATTTAAGCGCTTTTTTTGGTGGCCATCCATATTCTACAACAACACCATCTAATGGAGAATAATAACATAAGGCCAATAAGATAGAACATCCATTGCTCGAGTAGATGTAATAATATTTGAAATTTCTAATATTTTTTTTATTATTTTTTCCTCTACTTCCCCTCATTTTTTCCCCTTTTCTTTTGTTTCTTCCTCTTTAAAATAAAAAATGTTACTGCTAGTTTTGATTGAGGTCAGAAGGTGAGTGACTGAGCTTTTGAATAGGAGTGTTGGAGTGACCAATAAAATAAAATTTAGACTAGAGGTTTTTGCTCTGGCAAGGATCCTTCGATGCTTAAGTCAAGAATTAGAGAATAGCAAGAGCAATCAGTAATTCTCTAAGATGGGTTACTTGCCTGGGTCCTCTAAAGTTTTGTTATTTATAATGAATGTGATCAAGCAATTGTGGGAATGTGTGGTTTTGAGATTGTTAGGCGTTAGACTTGTTATTATGGGCGAGCAATTGTGGGAATTTGATCCCATGAGATTAGGAGAGTTAGTTACCTCCAAGCTTATCCACTTAGGGTGGATGGTTCCTGCACGTGCCAAAAAACTAGCTAGCTGAGATAATGGAGGAAGCTTATGTGCTGGATGGGCTACACATTAGATTGGATGAAAATAGCTCAAGTTTGTGTACTTTAGTTTAGCATTTGGGTCAACGATTATACAAATAGCTCAGATGGTCTGAGTTGTTCATGATAGCATACTGATTTGAGGTATCCATGGTACCACCATAATCGGGCAAAAGGACTACTTCTAAAGTTATACCTTAGATCTAGGGATGCATGCTCACACGATTTCACACGTGTTTTCTAGCATTTAAGGTTGATAATGTCATCCTAGAGAACAGGCAGTTGCAAATGACTTTGATTGATCGGACCACTCAGTTGGTGGTCTATTCAAGAATTTAATTCCTCAAGTAGCAGCTTTTTATCTTCATCTTTCCTCTTTTAAAATCTACTTATCGAGCACATTGGGAGAACAATTGTGACTAGAGTGATTGCAACTTCCTTTGCTCTGGGCTCTCATTGCAATCCTTAAAGGTAGGATGAATCCTAAAATATTGAGGAAGGTGGAGCTGGCATCGGCACAGAGAAGACCAGCCAAGGCTTCATTTGAACATCCTTTAGCTCCTGCGAGTGTCGACACCAAAATTCTGACCCTCATTCTTTCGACTCCACTTCTCTTAGCTCCAGTGAGTATAGGGGTTAAGAATCCTCCTCTAATAGATAGATCTGTAGTTTCATCGATGGGGACCGCGATAACAGCTCCACTAGAAGAGATTTCTATAGAGAAGGCTCCGGTGGAAGAGATGGAGGTGCTAGATGTGGTTGGTCCTCTAGAATTGGTAAAGGCATTAGAGATTAGGGGCCTTATGGAGCAGGTGGTTCTTCGCAGCCAACACCTTCTATTCTGTCTGTGTTGGAAAATCTCAAGCATGCAGGAGAGTTTTTGAAGAATTTTCTTTTGCTTGATGAGAGGCAATGCCTGGACAAACAAAAAGCTCAACATACGGTGATTGATGCCATAAGATCCC
This sequence comes from Cocos nucifera, assembly GCA_006176705.1. Classification (NCBI taxonomy): domain Eukaryota; kingdom Viridiplantae; phylum Streptophyta; class Magnoliopsida; order Arecales; family Arecaceae; genus Cocos; species Cocos nucifera. The sequence continues at coordinate 23,153 of QRFJ01001296.1, read as the reverse complement.
TTGCTCAGGTCAGGAGCCTTTGGATCTCTTCTTTTGGGCTTCTTGCAATCATGTTCTTTCTTCTTACTTTATATGAATCCTATGTAGATTGGGCATTATTTTGCCAGCTTCATTGACTCCAATTCTATGACTTTATCATTGGAACTTGTAGCAGCGAAGGAAAAAGTAGATGAGTAGGAGTATCTTTTGGAGTGAAAAAAAACTGCTAATGCTGAACTGATCAAGGAGATCAACCATTTTGAAGAGGCCCTCCATAAAGCCCGAGAGGAGTTCGATCACCGAGATGATGAGACAAGGAAGGCTAACAAGAAGATTGAAGACCTTAAGAGGTAGAGGTCTGGAGTTGAGAGGGATTATCGTCGAGCCTGCGATGGCATTGAGCACCTGAGGAGGATGCTTAAAGAAAAAAGAGGCCAAGATTCTGCTCCCCCCAAGGTTCATTCTTTAAGAAGCCCTAGCAAGAGCTTAGCTTAGAGGGCCAGAACAAGCCATAGAGAGAAGGCATCTTAGAGGGGTAAAGACTCTGCTTCAAGGAGAGTGCTGGTGTCTTAGAAGAAATCTACATCTCAGACTGATTTTCAGGAGGCTCTATTAAAAGTGGAGCACCTAAAGAAGAAGCTGAAGGAGGGAAGAGAAAGCAAGATTCTTCTCTATCAATGACTCTTAGATCAGAAGCTTTTGACTATGACCGCTCTTAAGAGAATGGACCAGTTGGCTAGAAGAAGAGCCAAAATCATAAGTCACACCTGCAAGACAGCATTCTCCATAGGTTTTGAGAGGTGCAAGACGATGGCTTGGGGGCACCTTCCTGTTGATAGTACCAAGCTTTTACAACCCAACTTTTTGGATGAGGGTTTGAAAGCCATGATGGATTATAGCATAGAGAAATTTGCAAAAGTAATCCAATGCCTTACAAAAATGCGTAAAGTCAATACAACCATCTAGACAAAAGGAATTGTTGGCACTAAAGAAGGCTACTTTGATGCAAGTCATCCTAATAATGCTCAAAGGTAGTGATATGTTTGAAGCTATATTTTCTATTCTTTTGTGATTTGAACATTGTAATCAAATTTTAATGTAAATGAATAAATTTATTTTTGTTAATGATGCTTGCATTTGAATAAACAAGCAATACCTCGATGTATATTAGTTAAATTCTGAGCTATACTAATTAAACGAGCATTCAAGTTATAATCCAAGTTATAGTTTGAACTATAGTGTAAGCTATATTTATTACCTTGGAAATACTAATTAGATGTTATGTAAATTTTGAAATGGATAGAATTCAAACCACTTTCACATAATATGTACCATCATACGTCCTTGCATGTCTCTTCGAAAGTGGCATAGGACATGATTTGCCTATCACTAGCATTAATAGCTATATCGATGGTAGGAGCTATGCTCAATTAGTGATCGCAAACATCTATTAGTTTATGCCTCCAGCAATCAATACTTTAAGAAGAAGAATTGCTGGGAAATCGCCTGAAGAAGGGTTTATGTAAACCCTCGATGAGACTAGACGTAGAAGTTTCCATCCATCTTCTTTCACCGCACTTTCTTTTGCTATAGGTTCTCATTTTTCTCCATCTCTATTTGTTGACCCCATTATTGATTTTGATGATTGCCAAACCTTGAGTATATTATGTATCTAATCATGTATTTCAAGAATGTATGTAGGACTTTTCAAGTGCTTAAAATGAAGAAATTATTCATAGAAGAAATCCCCTCACAATAAGAAAAGTCAAAGAAAAGAATAATTTTAAATGCTCAAATAAATCTTAAATAATAAGTTTTTGGAAGCCTCAATGGTGGAAAAGATCATAAAAATCAAGGTGGAAGAAGCCCTTAAATGTTGAAGACAAAAAGCCATTCATGTAGAAAAATATGCAGAATTATTGAAGACTTAAAACTTAGATGACCCAGTGAAAAACTGAGCTAGCTCAGTACTTAGTCGACTTAGTTAAAAACTTAGATGGCTCAGAAAATAAAAAATAGAGCTGATTTTTAAAGTAAACTGATACTGAGCTAACCCAGGTGTAAACTGAGCCGACCCAGTTAGACTGAGCCGATCTAGTGTAAAATTGAGTCGACCCAGTGACTCTAATGGCTAGTTTTTTAAAACTTTAATTTTTTATCCACAATGACTCCCAACGGCTTTTTTCTCAACTTTAATGATTAGAACTCATTCTGAACACCTTCCAGATGCAAAGAAATGGTGGATAGCCTCAAGAATATACAGAAAAATCTTTGGAGTATTAAAAACAAGCTTTTGAAGAGTTTATTGAGTATCCATTAAGAAAGCAAGAAGAGTGAGCTGAAAAGAGTAAGGAAGGAGTGATTTTTAGATATTCTTTGTCCTTCCAACATCCTCAAATCTGAGTGAAGTTAGGCCATCATTATTGAAGATCATCTCCTACTTTCTCAAGCATTCAAAGAGAAGAAATCAACCCTACAAGCAAAGCAATCCAGATTTTCTTCTCTTAAATTTTATAGAGTTTATTTTAAATTATATTTTTTATTTTTTGTTTCAAGTTTCTTGGGGTGAGAAACTTAGGTTGGTCCAATCCTCGAGTTGGATGTTGTATTGGTTTGATTGATGAGCCAAGGGTAAAATCAATTAGGGTTAATTGTGAGCTCAGAAAATAATGATGTATGATTTTTGTTGGTGAGCCAGGAAAAACCAACTGGGTTTGATTGTGAGCCTGAAAAATAATCGAAGTATAATTCTTGTTGAGAATTATAGTTAAATTCTCAAGGAATATTCTTATGGAGTGGACGTAGGTGCTAAGTTTGGCACCAAACCACTATAAAATTTATGTGTTTGTGATTGTGTATTCTTTACTTTATTGCTTTTATTCACTGCAGATTACAAAGCTTATTTTATTACTCATTGTATGCACTTCACTTAGTTTAAATCATTCAAATCTGCACATTAGTCAAAATGTTTCTGTAATACCCAATTCACTCTTCCTATTGGGTAGCCATCCTTGGGCAACAAGTGGTATCAGAGCGGATGCTCTAATATTAGTTGTTGACCAAACAGTCAAAGAGCTAAAGTTTTTATGGCTGACCCATTTGGTTCTTTGTTGAGTGAGGGACACTCAACCATTAAATCTCCATTTTTCAATAGCACCAACTATACTTATTGGAAAACTAGAATGAAAATCTTTATTCAAGCACAAGATTATGACATATGGAATATCATACTCAATGGTCCTCACACACCCACAATGATTGTTAATGATTTATGTGTGCCTAAACCTAAAAAAGATTGGAATGACCAAGATAAAAGGCTGGCTCAATTAAATGCTGGAGCTATTAACATTTTATATTATGCATTAGATTATAATGAATTCAATAGAATATCAACTTGTTTATCTACAAAAAAGATTTGGGATAGACTTGAAATGATCCATGAGGTTACAAGTCAAGTTAAAGAATCTAAAATAAACATGTTGGTTCATAAATATGAGTTGTTTAAAATGGAACCTCATGAGATAATAAGTGATATGTTTACAAGGTTTACTGAAATTATAAATGAGTTAAAAAGTCTTGGAAAAGACTATTCTAATAGTGATCTTGTATGCAAAATTCTTATGTCCCTATCAAAGTCTTGGGAAGCAAAAGTAACGATAATTCAAGAAGCCAAGGATCTTAGCAAGCATGCTTTGGAAGAGCTAATCGGATCGCTGGTGACACATAAGCTCAATATGAACCAAAGCATGAAGGAGGAAAAGATGAAGAAGACAACTCTTGCACTCAAGTCATCAGCCATTGAAGAAAGTTCAAGTGACTCCATAGAGGATTCGGAAGATAACAAAGAAATGGCGGTGATTATAAGAAAGTTCATGAAACTTATAAGAAAGAAGAAAAATTCTAAACCAAGAAGAGAAAAAGAAGAAAAGAATCAATTTAGAAAACATAAAAAAAATTACCCCCTACTGGAAAGAGCTCAAATTATGAAGAAGAGTCATCCTCAAATGAAGAAGAAATAAATCTATGCTTGATGGCTTACAACAATGAGGTAAACAATGAGAACTCTTCCAATTTTTTTTTTGATGAATTATTTGAAGCCTTTAATGACTTAATGAATGGATTTACGAAATTAAAGCTGAAAAATAAGAAACTCAGAAAATCTAATCTTCTTTTAGCTAATGAAAAGAGTAAACTCTTATTAGAAAAAGAAGATATTTTAAGAGAAAAGGATACTTTGGCTAAAGATGAAGAAATATATCTCAAGTTTGAAAAATCTTTAGTTGAAGAACTTGTTAAGTGGAATAAGGAGCTTGAGAATTTGGTTGAAGAGAAGAAAACTTTAGTTGACGAAAAACAAACCCTTTCAAAATCTGAAATTTTCTTAGTCAAAGAAAAAGAAAAGATTTTAAAATCTGAAAAATCTTTTTTGGAAGAAAATGCAAAATTAAGAAAAGAGATTGAAAATTTAAAATTCATGCTTAAAAAGTTTGCACTTGGATCACAAAAGCTTCAAGCAATATTAAATAATCAAAAAGCTATTTTTGATAAAACAAGAATTGATTATAATTCATTGAGAAAACAAAAGTTTATCAAGAACATGTGTAGCAAAGCTTCATTTGAAAATCATTCAATTACATATTTTAAATATAACAAAGTAGGCCATAAAATTTCTGAATGTAAGTTTAAAAGAATTGGCCAAACTTTGATTAAACAAATTTGGGTTCCAAAGAAAACCTTGAATACTAACTCTTATGCATCCAAGATGACTTGGGTACCAAAAATTATTAAGTAACTTTGTAGGTGCACTAAGGATCCAAATGAAATAAAAGGAAGAAAATTTTTATGGATGCCTTGGAAATGAAAAGGGATGGGTATTGATGCATGGTATAATCTAAATTTTTTTTTCACATCATACCATCAATAATTGTTAAAATTATTTTGACTAAATCTATTGATTTTAATATGATTTCATATTATGTTTACTTGCTTATTCTCTTAAAATTTTATTTAATTTTAAAATATCTTTGTTTCCAAAAGTAAGGGGGAGAAAATATCAAATATAAAATGATTACTAACTTGGTATCAATCAAATTTAAAAATCTGAGGCTGAAAGTCAAATTTATATTAATTAAGATTAATGTGGTATCAATTAATTACACTTAGTTTGAAAGAAAAAGAGGAAGAAAGTTGAAAAATAAATTAATCTAACTATAAATATAAAAAATAGGAGGAGAGATATTTTTTTAATTTGATTTGATTGAAAATTTTAATTAATTTAAGTTAAGAAAAAATGAAATATGAACTTAAATTCTTAATAAACTTCTTTATGCTCTTCTTAAATTAAGCTTTCAGGTATTTATTCAATTTGATATGCATGCTTTTGTTTATCAAATCATTTTTGATAACTTTTTGGAGTGGAAAATGAGTTTGAGATATATTCTTACTCTAAAATTGATTTTGATACATTCTTGTAATTTTGAAGCACATTGATAAATATAATACTGAACTTTTCATGTGCCAACCTTTAAACTTGATTTGCATAATCATTTTTGGCAAATAATTGGAGCTAAATTAAATTTTCTGCATATTCCTTCTCAAAAATAATTTCTAAACTCAATTTTGAAACTAATTTAAAAATTTAAATTTGATCCTAAATTTATGATGTGCATTACAAAATCCTTATGAATTATTTATTTTGAAATAACTTTTACTCAAAGTAATGAATTTAAAAATATGACTATCTTTTGCTTTGATACTATTCATTTTTCTTTGCTCGATACATCTTTGATACATACCTTTTTCAATCTTAATTTAGTGAATTTTTTAAAGAAAATGAAAGACTGAATATTAAGTATATACTATGCTTGATTTCATATTCAAATCTTTTGAAAAACTCTATTTCTCTTAAAGCTTAAAAGTGCATATTTGAAAATCTAGTTAAAGATCATACTCATTCAAAAAGGGAGAGAGCATATAATATTTAAATTCAAGTTAATTTTTGAAATTAAAATAAATATTTGAAACTTATTTTGAGTCAAAGGATAAATTTTCAAAAGGAAGATGATTCATTTAAATTGATTTCATGAATTTAATGCATCTCACAATTTAATGCTTTGATGTTGATTTTGATGACTTCTTGTCTCTTCCCATGAGCTTTTTGATGCTATCAAAAAGGAGGAGAAGTATGTTGAGTATATGAAATATGTATGTACTAATGATCTGCAATAAATTATAGGCTTATTAAGAATTCTTTCATGAAGTTTAATTCATTATTCTTGTCTTGATTCACATTAGTTTCTTTAGCATATACTCAAAGTTTTGCCATCATCAAAAAGGAAGAGATTGTTGACCCCATGATTGATTTGATGATTACCAAACCTTGAGTATATTATGTATCTAATCATATGTTTCAAAAATGTGTGTAGGACTTTTCAAGTGCTTAAAATGAACAAATTATCCATCGAAGAAATCCCCTCACAAGAAAAAAAGTCAAAGAAAAGAATAATTTCAAATGCTAAAGTAAAGCTCAAACAATAAGTTTTTGGAAGCCTCAATGGTGGGAAAGACCATAGAAATTAAGGTGGAAGAAGTCCTTAAAAGATGAAGACAAAAAGCCATTCATGCAGAAAAATATGCATAATTGTTGAAGGTTGAAAACTTAGATGACCCAGTGAAAAACTAAGCTAGCTCAGTACTTAGTCGGCTTAGTAAAAAACTTAGATGGCCTAGTCTCAGAAAATAGAAAAATAGAAAGCTGATTTTTGAAGTAAACTAATACTGAGCCAACCCAGTTAGACTGAGCAGACCTAGTGAAAAATCGAGCCAACCTAGTGACCATAATGGCTAGTTTTTCAGAACTTTAACTTTTTATTCACAACAACTCTCAACAGCTATTTTCTCAACTCCAACGGCTAGAACTCATTTTGAAGACCTTCCAGATGTAAAGAAGTGGTGGATAGCCTCAAGAATATATAGGAAAATCTTTGGAGCATTAAAAATAAGCTTTTGAAGAGTTTATTGAGTATCCATTAAGAAAGCAAGAAGAGTGAGCTAAAAAGAGTAAAGCAGGAGTGACTTCTAGATGTTTTTTGTCTTTCCAACATCCTCAAATCTGAGAGAAGTTAGGCCATTATTATTGAAGATCGTCTCCTACTTGCTCAAGCATTCAAAGAGAAGAAATCAACCACACAAGCAAAGCACTCCAAATTTTCTTCTCTTGGATTTTATAGAGTTTGTTTTAAATTATATTTTTTACATTTTGTTTCAAGTTTCTTAGGGTGAGAAACTTGGGTTGGTCCAAGCCTTGAGTTGGACATTGTATTGGTTTGATTAGTGAGCCCAGGGTAAAACCAATCGGGATTGATTGTGAGCCAAAAAAATAATCGCGTATGATTTTGGTTGGAGAGCCAGGAAAAACCAACTGGGTTTGATTATGAGCCTAAAAAACAATCAGACTGTAATTCTTGTTGAGAATTATAATTGAATTCCCAAGGGGTATTCTTGGAGAGTGGACGTAGGCGCTGAGTTTGGCACCAAACCACTATAAAATTTTTGTGTTTGTGATTGTGTATTCTTTACTTTATTGCTTTCATTCACTGCACATTACAAAGCTTATTTCATTACTCATTGTGTGCACTTCACATAGTTTAAATCATTCAAATATGCACATTAGTCAAAAAGTTCTTGTAATACCCAATTCACCCCCCCTCTTGGGTAGCCATCCTTGGGCAACACTATTTTTTAGACTTTCTTCTGGTTCTTCTAGCAAGAAGAGATGGGTTCCTCTAGTGACTTCGACTTTGCTCTGATGACCATCTAGTCCAAGCTAATGGAGATGGATGTGGTACTACTCCATGATTAGTTTCAAATCCCTCTAGAGTTCCAACTGGATGTTCTAGGACCAAACAACCAAGTTTGTCATCCTCCCTCAGGCCAGATGAGCCTCTATAAGGAAAACTTTCAGGCTGGGCTAAGACATTCTCTTCATCCATTTTTTGTAACTCATTTTCAGTTTCTTAAGATGTCGCCATCTCAATAGTCTCAAACTTAAGGCAGTATATCTACGGTTTTACCATGGCGTGCATACTAGTTGGGGTTAATCCTAGCATCATACTTTTTTGTTCTTTCTTTATCTTTAAGAGACATCCTGGATCATGTGGATGGTGGTATGTATCACCACAAAGGAAGAAGGCTGTTCACCCATTGATCCAAAGTGCTCCTCCAACCATCCAAGGCTGGAAAGGGCATTTTTTGTTTGTCTCCTAAACGTAAGGTGAGGATTGGGGTTTCATTAATAGGGGTGAGTGCTAGGAAGTCATGCTAAGGTTTTGAAAATGGTCCTAAAGCCAATCATCTTGGTTGTAGATGGTTGAGCTCATTGTAATTTGTACATGATTTATCGTTATGACTAAATCGATAAAGATTGGATTGACCACTTTAAGAGCTTGGAGATAACACATCACTATATTTCAATTTAGCAAAATCTCGGTCGAGGTAATCTATATGATGGATACTGAAATTAGAAATACAATATGGATGACTTATTCAAATTTGACAGTTAAACCTTAGGTCATCCTTTGAGCATTGAGGTCAAGGAGATAAATTATATGTTAACCATATGCCATAGGTTCATCGATGTTGCATGGCAACTATTTGACTTATCTGGACATCAACTACCATTTCTAATGAAAGGAAAATCCTATTTTCCGGATCAGATTCGTTCAGATCTGATTTGACCAAGAGGAATATTTCAAAAATTTTTCTCTTAGATATAAATCAGATTTGATACTTTTCAAATCTAATTTGATGAATCTAATAAAATAAAATAAATTAAATTAAATTAGATTTAATTTATACCTTGTTCTTGGGTAATCTTATTATCCTATGATGATTTTCCTGATTGCTTGAGGTTTTGGATGCAGCCACGCAATTGTCTAGCCTCTACCAATATCCACTTGGGTAGGATCTGGAGATCTTCACCTTGTTAATCTTTTCTCCAAAGATCAGATCTGGATCTAATCTTGAAGATCTTCAAAATAATTTTTGAAGATCCAATGTTGTCTCTTGCAGCAGTGCTGCCTTCTTCCTTTCTTGTCGCCTTTCTCTTGCCTGGATCACACCAAACTTGATTCCAAGGCCTCTTGGGCATGGAGAGCAGAGAGAGGATCAGAGGTAGGCATGGAGGAGAGGAGAGAGGGCTATGTGGCTTGGGCAAGGGGAGAACTCTCTCAAACTTAGGTGCAGATAGGGTTTATATAGACCCTGCTGTGCCACGCTGTGCCACATCATCCCATTCAATCATGTCACTTCGTGCAATCAGATCTAAATCTGATTGATGGGATGACATCACCTGATCCAATCAGAGGAGAGCCCCTCTTAAACATCCTTAGGTGGGGCCAAGACTGGTCAAAGTAGAGTCTTTGGCACCACCTTGTTTGATATCATGAAGCAACCTGGAGTCCCATCTGTATGGGACTTCAAGCATCATTATCCTTGGGTGCACGCCTCCCTAGGCATGCACCCCCTCCTTTCCTCTTTCTAGTAGGAGGATAGACCCTCATCTACTCTCCTATGGATGCATGACACATGGGCAGATGTCTAAGTATCAAAGGTCAATGTTTGACTAAAGTCAAAAGACAAGAATTAGTAGGTGATGAAAAATGGCAGGTGTTGTCTCAAATTTATCTCATAAATTAAGATAATTCTTTTTTAACCTAGACAAGCCCTAGTCAAACCAAGTAAAGGTACCTGAGTTAGCCCAAACATATTTGGCTCAGTCGAGACAACTTTTGAAGATTGTTGAAGGAGAACATTAGGCTCAATCGTATGCTAGCATGATTTTCTTGAACCTAATCGAATCTAATTCAAATCAATTGAACTGGGTTAGTCCAATTGATGATATCTATATTAAAACCCTTGTTTATGTAATCTAGTTAGGTTTAGTTCTATATGGTAATGAGATATATCGTGATCTTTACCATTGATATCATCGAAACACCTTCCGATGGATCAGAACTTTTTTGATTCAGACAACTAGAATGATCAATCATCCAAATCATTCTAATTGCTCTCAAAATCCACTAGTGACACCTAGCAGTATATCGTGGCAACCCATTAAAACTAAAAATGAACCTCTTGGTGCAGTTACCTGTGTGATTAAGTTCTTCTACCTTGAGCCCCGATCGGATTAGGGTTAAGGTGACCTCATCAAACCCTAATATCCGTCATAAGATTAATCATTCGATTCAAATCCAATGTGAAAACCTTAATAAAAACTCTTTCTATTATTTCACTCTGCCATGGATGTGGGCTTATGAATTTGATTCTCATGATCATCATAGGGCTGCTCCTCATCTATCGAGGTAGATAGATTTCCTCTTAGTGCAATCCAATTCCTACAATGAACATGCTATAGCCAATATACACCTCAAGATTTCGAATGGCTAGGAGACTGAGTCATGGTGTAGTCAAACTATAACACCCTCAAGGTGAACTGCTGATGCACCTCAGGTCAAAGAACCAGATACACTACTACAGCTTCGAGCTAGTCATGGACAAGAAGGTCGACTTCCTAATGATTGCTCGAGGTGGTCACGCTCAGTGCCCTCGTTCTCTAACGAGTATCTGTACTTTTGCTCCGATGTCTCTACACCGTATACTCAAGACTCATCTACTATAAAGAAGCGATTGTACACCAACCTTCTAGATCAATCACCATCCTCATGATGATCCTACGGTCAGGAGCATTTTATGAGTTAATAATGAAAACCCTTATCTTAAATTTTCAACTCTTGAAAATAAGAATTATCATTACCATTAACTCAAGGAATGTATCACAGACACTAAATACACATTGTAATAGAAAATAATCTATTTTATTATTTATAATCAAAAATTATAATTTTGCACTTAGAAGTGTATAACAAGTGTCAGCTAATTCTGGCTTCTACGGCACATATATCTAATAAACTCCCACTTGACTTAAAGCCAATTGTCTATAATTTTACGTCCCATCTTCTCAAGGTGGACTTCGATTTTCTACTGATCCAATGATTTTGTAAGTAGGTCTGTTCCATTGTCGATGGAGTCGACTCTCTTGACCTCGACGTAACCTTTCTCGACGTAAATACGGATGAGGTGGTATCACCGCTCGTTGTGCTTGGATTTCTGGTGAGACCTCGGCTCCTTAGCAAGGGCTATGGCACCATTATTATCGCAGTATAGAGGAATGGCATCTAGTGGCATCACTCTGATCTCTGTGGCAAATTTCTTATACCAAAATGCCTTCTTTGTAGCTTCTGATGCAGCAATATACTCTGCTTCCATGGTGGAATCTGCTATCACTATCTGCTTGAAACTCTTCCAACTGACAGCACCACCATTAAACACAAACAGACTCCTAGATGTCAACTTTTGATTATATACATTGGACATAAAATCCGAGTCTGTATACCCCTGGACTTGGAGTTCTCCATTACCAAAGACCAACAACATATCCTTAGTTCTTCTCAAGTACTTAAGGATACATTTCACAGAAGTCCAGTGTTCTTCACCTGGATTTGACTGATATCTGCTTGTGACACTCACAGCATGGGCTATATCAGGTCGTGTACATAGCATGGCATACATGAGGCTCCCTATTGCAGAAGCATAAGGGATCTTGCTCATGCGTTCTATTTCCTCAGGTGTGCTAGGGCACATCTTCTTGGAAAGATGAATACCATGTCTGAAGGGTATTAATCCCCTCTTAGAGTTTTCCATACTAAACCTCTTTAGTACTTCCTCTATGTACATCTTCTGTGAAAGTCCTAGCATCCTATTCGGTCTATCCTCTATAGACCTTAATTCCTAGAATAAAGGATGCTTCACCTAGGTCTTTCATGGAGAATTCCTTTGGACAACCATATTTTGACTATGGTCAACATGGGAAATATCATTCCCAATAAGGAGGATGTCATCCACGTACAATACGAGGAAGACAACAGCGCTCCCACTGATCCTTTTTGAAGACACATGGTTCCTCTTCATTTTTGATGAAACCAAATAATTTGATCACATCATTGAAACGAGTGTTCCAGCTCCGAGATGCTTGCTTAAGTCCATATATGGACCTTTGCAGCTTGCAAACCTTTTGATGAGCTTCATACTTTGTGATTAGCATCACTGGATGTGAAACCTAGCGGCTGTTCCATATAGATATCTTCCTCAAGATATCCATTTAAGAATGCCATTTTTCACGTCCATTTGCCATATTTCATAATCGAAATAGGCTGCAACATGGCAAGCAATGTGCGGATGGATTTTAGCATAGCCTACTGGGAAAAGGTATCCTGATAGTCAATGCCTTCGCATTGACTATAACCTTTTGCCACTAAGTCTAGCCTTGAATGTCTCCACATTTCCCATCTACACCAATCTTTCTCTTGAAGATCCATTTACACCCAATAGGTACTATACCTTCTGGTGGATCTACCAAGGTCCAGACTTGGTTTGAGTGCATCGAGTCAATTTCTGACTGCATTGCCTCTAGCCATTTCTCGGAGTCGATATCTGATATCGCCTCATTGTAGGTTTTGGGATCATCACCATGAGCACCATTACCTATGAGGAACATTTTCTCTACTTTCCTCTGAAATAATACCTAAGTATCTTCTCAAGGGGATGGGAAACTCTTTCCGATCTACGAGGTGGAGGAGGTAGTGTTCTTATTGGCTCAACCTGATTTGGTTCCAATTGGTCCTTAGCTCGTTGTACTTGTGAGACTTTCTCATCAAGCTTGATCTGCTTTCCAATGCCGCTATCTTGAATAAACTATTTTTCAAGAAAGATGGCATGTCGACTCACAATCACATTGTGGTCTTCTGGAATGTAGAAATAGTATCCTAATGACTCTTTAGGATATCCTATGAATCGAGCTCTAAAGGACCTAAACTCTAACTTGTCCGCTTGTTGTCTTTTGACATGAGCCGGACAACCCCAAATTCTGAGATGACTCAGACTTGGTTTCTTACCATGCCATATCTCATACGGTGTGGTAGGAACGGTTTTAGAGGGAACCCTATTCAGTAGATAAATTGAAGTTAACAATGAAGTGTCCCCAAAGAAAATTAGGAAGGTCTGTGAAGCTCATCATGGATCGAACCATATCCTAATAGAGTCCGATTTCTCCATTCTGAAAGTCCCGTTGAGTTGAGGTGTTCCTGGTGGAGTCCATTGAGAGACTATGCCATTTTTCTTGAGATAGTCTAGGAATTTTCGGCTAAGGTATTCACCTCCTCGATCTGATCGAAGAACCTTAATGGGATTTTTTTCAGTTTATTTTTCTACTTCATGTCTGAATTCTTTGAACTTTTCAAAAGCTTCAGACTTGTGTCTCATAAGATACACATACCCATACCTAGATAAGATCATCGGTAAAGGTAATGAAGTAGACAAAATTGCCTCTAGCCGGCACATCAAATGGGCCGCACACATCAGTATGTACTAGGGCAAGGAGATCTGTGGCCCTTTCCCCATGTCCTACAAAAGGGAGTTTAGTCATTTTGCCTTGAAGACAAGATTCACAAGTTGGATATGACTCGAAAGTCAATGGACTCAATAGCCCATTTTTCTCCAATTTGTTGATCCTATCTTCTGCTATATGACCTAATCTTAGGTGCCATAGATACCTATCGTTTGGACTATCCCTAGGTTATTTTGGCATTCACATTTTGCTCGATAGTTAAAATAGGATACATCAATATGTAACTGATAAAGACCGTTAATAAGAAAACCATTTGCAATTTTATTTCTTTCATAAAGAATGTTACAATGGTCCTTAAGAAAAGGTAATCACATAGCCTTCTATGTGCTAAGCATGAAACAGAAATCAAATTCCTGCTAGCTGCAGGCACATAATAACAGTCTTTCAAAACTAAGTCTAAACCAGATGGTAATCGAAGAGGGTATGTTCCACGGCTACTGCAGTAACTCTTGCTCTATTTCTGATGCATAGGATCATCTCACCATCCCTCAGCCTCTTGTTATCCTCAAGATCATGCATGGAAGTGCACAAATGAGCACTAGAACCAGAGTCAAGCACCCAATGGATGCAAAAGAAATTATAAGGTTAGATGCAATAATGAGCATACCTCTAGAAGGACCTGCCTCCTCCTTATTCTTTAGGATGGCCAAGTAAGTATGGTTGTTTAACTTTCAGTGGCCGTTGGTATTGTAATGAAAACATATTCCTTTGTCAGCAGCCTTCTTCTTTAGTGCTGCCTTTATCTTCTTTCATCCTTCCATCTTTTGCCTTTTCATAGACTTCTTCTTCTTTCCAAAAGACTTTCTCTTGGAAGAAGTCCGTTTCATAGCAAGCACTAAGCCTTTAGAACCTTTCATGGAAAGCTCAGCGGTAACCAGCATGTTCATAAGTTCAGCCAGAGAATTTTGAAGTTTATGCATATGGTAAGTTCATGATGAATTGCCCATATGCATCAGTCAAGGATTGCAGAATTATATCATTCTATAGATCCAGGTCTAACTTTACTCCAAGCTTCTCAAGCTCTTCCATGTCCTTGATCATTGTCAGACAATGATCTTGGACTGACTGCCCATCATGCATCTTAGCCTTAAAATAGTCATTTAGTGACTTGATACTTGGCTGCGCGACTCTGTTCACCAAACATCTCTTGTAGGTGAGCCAACATTTGGCAGAGCAGTCCTGATATCTTCATGTTGGCACTGGAAGCTCATCAGACATCGAGCCCAACATGTAGTATCTGGCCTTGTTATCTTCGTCCATCCATTTTTCAAGAGACGCTCTCTATTCAACGGATGGACGAGCTGGTAAGGTGGGAGGGTCCTGGTCCAATACATGAGTTAACTTCTCGGAATCCAAAATAATTTTGAAGTTTCTGAGCCAATCCTTATAATTGGGTCCAGGTCAGTCTATGGGTGTCCAGGATACGTGCTAATGGGTTGGATGCAGACATTTTTCTATAGAGAGTCAAAGATTTCTAGTTAGATATTGTAATTAAGACTTGACCAATTTATTTAAAAATTTTATTTTTAAATAAATTAGCTTCCACTATTTTCTCGGATCCCTACACTCCCTCTGTAGAGATGCAAAAATCTCCACGATTAATGATTTCTAGTGGGTGGTGCGGTCCCACCAACTGACTCATCACCTCACCTAACAGTTATTGGTGATGGGTTAGCCAATGAGTGAACAACTCTTGTTCAATGATTCTCTAATCATGGTGCACCCAAACTTGGTCTCTAATTCATGAATCTCACCGTGCCTAGAATATTGATCCACTCCTTAGTTAAGTCAGACCCACCATTTGCATAGATTGGATTCCTAATTGAGTCTCTCACCGTATCCAAAATATTGAGCCCAATCCATCCTCCAGCCCATAGCATCCAATGCCTAATAGACATGGTTGCATCTTTTCGGTGCAACTGAACCACTGTAACCAGTCGAGAACAATCAACCCCGGGAAGGGCCCGCACATCTACAATGGTGGAAGACCTCAGACTTAATCTTTTCTTAGGAGAGAATTTGATTTAGGTCTCATTAAACTAGACTTGACATAGTCATAACCATTATGACTAACCTAGTGGCATGGGTTAGCTCGGATTATTGACCACCTCAGATCAGAACTGAGTCAACAAATATGGCCAGGTAAGTGAGATCGGTGGAAGGGATATGCCATTAACTCGACAAGAATGCATTCGAGTCGAGTAGCTTCCAATTAAAAATCAGTCGGTCGTATCTGCCAAACTTACCTTAGACACCAAATTGTTGAGCCAGAACCAATTGGGTTAGCCTACAATCCAGACTCTAACCTCTGAGCCTAATTAGGTCTTAGCTTGATCGATCACTCACGTGACTCGATCTTGACCCAGACTTAATCCTATTAGGCTGGTCAATTTAAGCATTGTTGATCCCATCTAACCAACTCTTGATTCGGTTTGATCAACCGCTTAGACCTAATTGAGCTACCCAAGCCCGAACCCAATTTTATGAATATGTCTTAGATCTAAAAATTCTTAATTTTAGACCTAATTAATATTTCATAATCTTAATTCTTAATTAAGTTTAGGGTTCATAAATAAAATATGTAAATAAAATCCTAGGATTTCAGGATCTAGGGTTTTGCAGAAAGTAAGTTTTGGATTTCTGATTAAGGACGAATACGCAGCACCCCTACACATCATAAGAACACCCCATCGAATGGAAGGAGAGGGTCTTTAAATCTTACTTTATTCTTATGACCGGACGGCCAAGAGGAACGCCTTAATCAGAAATATGAAAACTACAAAACTAGTTTTAGATCTATATCATATATCTCATATATAAAATTAGATCTAACTTTAATGGCATATTTTGCATATATATCATGCATGTTTTTAGATCTAAATTATCTCATAATCATCTAAAAAATTAAATTTAAATTGATCATAATAAAATAAATTCTATTCTAGATAATTATGTAGAACTATTCTATAACTAGTCTAAACATGCATTCATCATATCTCATATGAAACAAAAATTAAATAATTTTATTTTTTATTTTTTAGATTTTATTATAATATTTATAACATCAAAAAATAGTAAATAAATAGATCTAAAAATTATAACTTAATCCAATTAAATTATGATCATGCAAGACTATACATAGAACAATTCTATTCTACAACAAGTCATGCATCTTGTATAACTTAGATCTAATTTATTTAATTTTTTTAATTTCTCTAATTTTAGATCTAATTATATCTCATGTGATATCTAAAATCATCTAATTATTAAATTAAAAATAAATTAAAATTAGATCTAAATTATTTATGGAAACCTAGCTCTGATAGCAGTTGAAGGAAAAATCCTATTTCTTGGGTCAGGTTCGTTCAAATCTGATTTGACCAAGAGAAATATTTTAAAAATTTTTCTCTTAGATCTAAATTAGATTTAATATCTTTTAGATCTAATTTAATAAATCTAATATAATAAAATAAAATAGATTTAATTTATACCTTGTTCTTGGGTAATCTTATTATCCTGTGATGATCCTACTGATTGCCCGAGGTTCTAGATGCAGCCACGTAATTGCCTGGCCACTATTGATATCCACTTGGATAGGATCTGGAGATCTTCTTCTTCTTAATCTTTTCTCCAAAGATCAGAACTAGATCTAATCTTGAAGATCTTTAAGATAATTTTTGAAGATCTGATGTCGTCTCTTGCATCAGTACTGCCTTCTTCCTTTCTTGTTGCCTTTCTTTTGTCTGGATCGCACCAAACTTGAGCCCAAGGACTCTTGGGCATGAAGAGGAGAGAGAGGATTAGAGGTAGGCATGGAGGAGAGGGGAGAGGGCTATGTGGCATGGGCAAGGGGAGAACTCTCTCAAACCTAGGCGCAGACAGGGTTTATATAGATCCTGCTGCGCTATGCTGTGTCACATCATTTCGGCCAATCACGTCACTTCATGCAATGAGATCTAAATCTGATTTATGGGATAACATCATCTGATCCAATCAGATGAGAGCTCCTCTCAAACATCCTTAGGTGGTGCCAAGACTGGTCAAAGTAGAGTCTTTGGCTCCACCTTATTTGATATCATGAAGCAACCTGGAGTCCCATCTGTTTGAGACTCCAGGCATCATTATCCTTGGGCGCATGCCTCCCTAGGCATGCACACCCTTCTTTCCTCTTTCTAGCAAGGGGACAAACCCTTGTCTGCTCTCCTATGAGTGCATGTCACATGAGTAGATGTCTACGTATCAAAGGTCAACGTTTGACCAAAGTCAAAAGATAAGAATTAGCAGGTGATGAAAAATGGCAGGTGTTGTCTCAAATTTATCTCATAAATTGAGACAACCCTTTATTGATCTGAACAAGCTCTAGTCAAACCAAGTAAAGGTACCTGAGTTAGTCCAAATACATTTGGCTCAGTCGAGACAACTTTTGATGATTGTTGAAGGAGAACATTAGGCTTAATCATGTGGTAGCATGATTTCCTTGAACCTAATTGATCTAATTCAAATCAATTGAACTGGGATAGTCCAATTGATGATATCCAAATCCAAACCCTTATTTGTGTGATCTAGTTAGGTTCGATTTTAAATGGTAATAAGATATGTCACGATGTCTATTATCGACATCATCAAAAAACCATCCGATGGATCAGAACTTTTCTGATTCAAACAACTAGAATGATCAACCATCCAAATCATTTTAATTGCTCCCAAAATCCACTAGTGACACCTAGTAGCATATGGTGGCAATCTATCAGAACTAAAAATGAACCTCTTAGTGTAGTTACCTATGTGATTAAGTTCTTCTATCTTGAGCTCCGATCGAATTAGGGTTAAGGTGACCTCATCAAACCCTAATATCCATCATATGATTAATCATTCGATTAAAATCCAATGTGAAAATCTTAAAAGAAACTCTTTCTATTATTTCACTCTGCCATGGCCAGGGGCTTATGGATTTGATTTTCATGATCATCATTGGGCTGCTCCTCACCTATTGAGGTAGATAGATTTCCTCTTGGTGCAATCCAATTCCTATAATGAATATGCTATAGCCAACATACACCTCAGGGTTTTGAATGGCTAGGAGACTGAGTCATGGGGTTGTCAAACTATAACACCCTCAAGGTGAACTATCGATGCACCTCAGGTCAAAGAACCAGACACACCACTACAGCTTCGAGCTAGTCATCGATGAGAAGGTAGACTTCCCAATGACTGCTCGAGGTGGTCACGCTCAGTGCCCTCATTCTCTAACGAGTATCTATACTCTCGCTCTGGTGTCTCTACACCATAGACTTAAGACTCATCTACTATAAAGAAGCAATTGTACACCAACCTTCCAGATTAATCATGATCCCTAAGATGATCCTACAGTCAGGAGCATTTTATGAGTTAATATGAAAATCCATGTTATAAATTTTCAACTCTTGAAAATGTGAATTATCATTGCCATTAACTCAAGGGATGTATCACAGATACTAAATACATATTATGATAGAAAATAATCTATTTCATTTTTATAGTTAAAAATTATAATTTTACTCTTAGAAGTGTATAACAAGTGTCAGCCAATTCTAGCTTCTAGGGCACACATATCTAACAGCTAAATGGTCAAATCGATTAGTACCAAAATTGATTTTTGTGCTATCAGTTTCGTATTCAAATCTATAAGGTCACACAAAATAGAAGTTTTTATTAGATATGCGTGCCCTAAAAGCCAGAATTGGCTGGCACTTGTAATACACTTCTAGGAGCAAAATTATAATTTTGACTATAATCAATGAAATGGGTTATTTTCTATCACATATATGTATTTAGTGTCTGTGACCCATCCTTTGAGTTAATGATAATGATAATTCATATTTTCAAGAGTTGAAAATTTAAGACATGAATAATCATTATTAACTCATAAAATGCTTCCAACCATAGGATCATCACAAGGATGGTGATTGATCCGAAAGGTTGGTGTGCAATCACTTCTCTTTAGTAGATGAGTCTTGAATCTACGGTGTGGAGATATCGGAGTGAGAGTATAGATACTCGTTAGAGAACGAGGGCACTGAGCATGACCACCTCGAGTAGTCATTAGGAAGTCTACCTTCTCGTCAATGACTGACTCGATGTTGCAGTGGTATGTCTAATTCTTTGATCTGAGGTGCATCAACAGCTCACCTTGAAGGTGTTATAGTTTGACTACACCATAACTCGGCCTGCTAGCCATTCGGAATCGTGAGGTGTATGTTGCCTATCGCATGTTCATTGTAGAAACTGGATTGCATCAAGATGGAATCTATCTACCTCGGTGGTAGAGAAGCAGCCCTATGATGATCATAAGAATCAAGTCCAGAAGCCCATGGCCATAGTAGAGTGAAATAATAAAAAGAGTTTCTATTTAGGTTTTCACATCAGACTTGAATCGAATGATTACATCATATGACAGAAACTAGGGTTTGACGAGTTCACCTTAACCCTAATCTGATCGAGGCTCAAGATAGAAGAACTTAATCACACAGGTAGCTGCACCAAGAGGTTCGCATTTAGCTCTGATGGGTTGCCACCATATACTGCTAGGTGTCACTAGTGGATTTTGAGAGCAATTAGAATGATTTAGATGATCGATCATTCTAGCTGTTCGAATCAGAAGAGTTCTGATCCATCGAAAGGAGTTTCGATGATGTTGATGATAGAGATCATGACATATCTCATTACCATACAGAACTGAACCTAACTGGGTTAAACAAATAAGGATTTGAATCTGGTGATCATCAATTGAACTGATCCAGTTCAATTGATCTGAATGAGATTCAATTAGGTTCAAGAAAATCGTGCTAGCATTCGATTGAACCTAACGTTCTTCTTTTACTATCATAAATAGTTGTCCTGACTGAGCCAAAGGAGTTTGTGCTCGATCAGAGGTCTTCACTTGGTCTGACTGGAGTCTGTCCAGATTAGAAAAGGGATGTCTTATTTTGTAAGATAATACCTACCATTTTTGGTCACCTGCCATTTCTCGTCCTTTGACTTTGGTCAAAAGTTGACCTTTGACTGGTCAAATGTTGACCATTGACACTTTGACTTCTATCCATGTGTCATGCACCTATTGAAGAGCTGGTGGGGGCTTGTCCTCCTGCCAGAAGTTGACAAGGAGGAGGGCGCATGCCACCCTTTGCGTGCGCCCAAGCATGAGGCGCCTAGGAGTCCCTTTTGGATAGGGACTCCATCTCCTTTTTGGATTCCGATTAGACTCCTCCTAAGAACCAACTTTGACTAGTCTTAGGCACCATCTAAGGATGAATCCAAGGGACTCTATTCCCACCAATCAAATTTAGATCAAATTTCACAAAGGATTATGGTTGGTTGGGATGAGGAGGAGTTGGATCATGCATAGTCTATAAATAAGATCCTACGCCCAACTCAAAAAGCAATGCAATTCTCTATGCCCCAAGGCTGCCTCTCTCCTCCTCCTCCATGCCATGTCCATCTTCTCCCTCTCATCTCCATGCCCAAAGTAGTTTGGGATCTCAGTTGGGGCAATCTAGGCGAGAGAAAGGTGATAGAAAGTTAGAAGGCTGCGCTGCTACAAAGGACAACTGCTGATGTTCGAAAGTTGTTTTGAAGATCCTCCAAATTAGATTCAGATCTAATTTTTGGAGACATGATAGAGAAGAAGAGGATCTCCAAATCCAGTCCAAGTGGATACTGTTAGATATATGTGCCCTAGAAGCTAGAATTGGCTGACACTTGTAATACACTTCTGGGGGCAAATTATAATTTTGACTACAATCAATAAAATGAGTTATTTTCTATCACATATGTGTATTTAGTGTCTGTGATACATCCTTTGAATTAATGGTAATGATAATTCATATTTTCAAGAGTTGAAAATTTAAGACATGAATAATCATTATTAACTCATAAAATACTCCCGACCATAGGATCATCACGAGGATGGTGATTGATTCGGAAGGTTGGTGCACAATCATTTCTCTTTAGTAGATGAGTCTTGAGTCTACGGTGTGGAGCCACCGGAGTGAGAGTATAGATACTCGTTAGAGAACGAGGGCACTGAGCGTGACCTCCTCGAGTAGTCACTAGGAAGTCTACATTCTCGTCAATGACTGACTCAATGCTGCAGTGGTGTGTCTGGTTCTTTGACTTAAGGTGCATCGACAGTTCACCTTGAGGGTGTTATAGTTTGACTACACCATAACTCGGTCTTCTAGCCATTCGGAATCCTGAGGTGTATGTTGGCTATAGCATGTTCATTGTAGGAACTGGATTGCATCAAGAAGGAATCTATTTACCGCGGTGGTAGAGGAGCAGCCCTATGATGATCATGAGAATTAAGTCCAAAAGCCCATGGCCATGGTAGAGTGAAATAATAGAAAGAGTTTTTATTTAGATTTTCACATCGGACTTGAATCGAATGATTACATCATATGACAGAAACTAGGATTTGACGAGTTCACCTTAACCCTAATCTGATCGGAGCTCAAGATAGAAGAATTTAATCACACAGGTAGCTGTACCAAGTGATTCGTATTCAGCTCTAATGGGTTGCCACTATATACTACTAGGTGTCACTGGTGGATTTTGGAAGCAATTAGAATGATTTAAATGATTGATCATTCTAGCTATTCGAATTAGAAAAATTCTGATCCATCGAAAGGAGTTTCGATGATGTCGATCATAGAGATCATGACATATTCCATTATCATACAAAATTGAATCTAACTGGATCACACAAACAAGGGTTTGAATCTAGTGATCATCAATTAAACTGATCCAGTTCAATTGATTTGAATGAGATTCAATTAGGTTCAAGAAAATTATGCTAGCACTCGATTGAACCTAACGTTCTTCTTTTACTATCATAAATAGTTGTCCTGACTGAGCTGAAGGAGTTTGTGCCCGATCAGAGGCCTTCACTTGGTCTGACTAGAGTCCGTCTAGGTCAGAAAAGGGTTGTCTTATTTTCTAAGACAATACCTGGCATTTTTGGTCACCTGCCATTTCTCGTCCTTTGACTTTAGTCAAAAGTTTATCTTTGACTGGTCAAATATTGACCATTGACACTTTGACTTCTATCCACGTGTCACACATCGATTGGAGAGCTGGTCGGGGCTTGTCCCCCTACCAGAAACTGGCAAGGAGGAGGGTGCACACCAAGGGTGGCGAGCGCCCAAGCATGAGGCGCCCAAGAGTCCCTATTGGATAGAGACTCCATCTTCTTTTTGGATATCGATTAGACTCCTCTTAAGAACCAACTTTGACTGATCTTAGGCACCATCCAAGGGACTCAATTCCCACCAATCAGATTTAGATCTGATTTTACAAAGGGTTTTGATTGGTTGGGATGTAGCGAAGTTGGATCACGCATATGACCAACTCAAAAAGCAATGAAAAATTCCCCATGCCCCAAGGCTATCTCTCTCTTCCTCCTCCATGCCAAGTCCATCACCTCCCTCTCCTCTCCACGTCCAAAGTAGTTTGGGATCTAAGTTGGTGCAATCTATGCGAGAGAAAGGCAATAGAAAGTTAGAAGGCTGCGCTGCTGCAAAGGACAACTACTGATTTTCGAAAGCTATTTTGAAGATCCTCCAAATCAGATTCAGATCTAATTTTTGGAGACATGATAGAGAAGAAGAGGATCTCT
>QRFJ01001295.1:257633-305134 GCA_006176705.1 Cocos nucifera | reverse complement strand
TTGTTAGATATATGTGCCCTAGAAGCCAGAATTGGCTGACACTTGTAATACACTTCTAGGGGCAAAATTATAATTTTGACTATAATCAATAAAATGGGTTATTTTCTATCACATATGTGTATTTAGTGTCTGTGATACATCCTTTGAGTTAATGGTAATGATAATTCATATTTTCAAGAGTTGAAAATTTAAGACATGAATAATCATTATTAACTCATAAAATGCTCCCGACCATAGGATCATCACGAGGATGGTGATTGATCCGGAAGGTTGGTGTACAATCGCTTCTCTTTAGTAGATGAGTCTTGAGTCTACGGTGTGGAGACACCGGAGCGAGAGTACAGGTACTCGTTAGAGAAACGAGGGCACTGAGCGTGACCACCTCGAGTAGTCATTAGGAAGTCTACCTTCTCGTCAATGACTGACTCGATGCTGCAGTAGTGTGTCTGGTTCTTTGACCTGAGATGCATCGGCAGTTCACCTTGAGGGTGTTATAGTTTGACTACACCATTACTCGGTCTCCTAGCCATATGGAACCCTGAGGTGTATGTTGGCTATAGCATGTTCATTGTAGGAACTGGATTGCATCAAGATGGAATCTATCTACCTCGGTGGTAGAGGAGCAGCCCTATGATGATCATGAGAATCAAGTCCAGAAGCCCATGGCCATGGCAGAGTGAAATAATAGAAAGAGTTTCTATTTAGATTTTCACATTGGACTCGAATCGAATGATTACATCATATGACAGAGACTAGGGTTTGACGAGTTCACCTTAACCCTAATCTGATCGGGGCTCAAGATAGAAGAACTTAATCACACAGGTAGCTGCACCAAGAGGTTCGCATTCAGCTCTGATGGGTTGCCACCATATACTGCTAGGTGTCACTGGTGGATTTTGGGAGCAATTAGAATGATTTAGATGATCGATCATTCTAGCTGTTCGAATCAGAAGAGTTCTGATCCATCGAAAGGAGTTTCGATGATGTCGATGATAGAGATCATGACATATCCCATTACCATACAGAACTGAACCTAACTGGGTCACACAAACAAGGGTTTGAATCTGGTGATCATCAATTGAACTGATCTAGTTCAATTGATCTGAATGAGATTCAATTAGGTTCAAGGAAAATCGTGCTAGCACTCGATTGAACCTAACGTTCTTCTTTTACTATCATAAATAAGTTGTCCTGACTGAGCCAAAGGAGTTTGTGCTCAATCAGAGGCCTTCATATGGTCTGACTGGAGGTTGTCCAAGTCAGAAAGGGTTGTCTTATTTTGTAAGACATTACCTGCCATTTTTGGTCACCTGCCATTTCTTGTTCTTTGACTTTGGTCAAAAGTCTACCTTTGACTGGTCAAACGTTGACCATTGACACTTTGACTTTTGACCACATGTCATGCACCTATTGGAGAGCTGGTGGGGGCCTGTCCCCCTGCCAGAACCTGGCAAGGAGGAGGGCGCACGCCACCCTTGGCGTGTGCCCAAGTTGGAGGCGCCTAGGAGTCCTTGTTGGACAAGGACTCCATCTCCTTTTTGGATTCCAATTAGAGTTCTTCTAAGAACCAACTTTGACTGGTCTTAGGCACCCTCTAAGGAGGAATCCAGGGGACTCTATTCCACCAATCAGATTTAGATCTGATTTCACAAAGGGTTGTGATTGGTTGGGAAGGAAGAGGAGTTGGATCACAAGCTTAGTCTATAAATAAGACCCTGCGCCCAACTCAAAGAACAATTGAAATTTCCCAACCCCAAGGCTGCCTCTCCCCTCCTTCCTCCATGCCAAAGTCACCTTCTCCCTCTCTCTCCACGTCCAAAAGGTGTTTTGGATTAGGTTGGTGCGATTCAGATCAAGAAAGGCGATCAAAAGCAAGAAGGCTGCGCTGCTGCAAAGGACGACTGCTGATCTTCAAAAGAGTTTTGAAGATCCTCCAGATCAGATCCAGATCTAATTTTTGGAGATGTGATAGAGAAGAAGAGGATCTCCAGATCCAACCCGAGTGGATACCGGTAGAGGCCAGGCGCTTGCGTGGCTAGATCCAGAACCTTCCGCTGCAATCAGGATCATCAACAGGGTAATAGGATTACCCAAATCAGGTAAATTAAATTTGATTTAATTTATCTTATTTTATTTTTATTATTAAAATAATAAGAATCAGATCTGAAAATATCAAGATCTGATTGAGATCAAAGAAAAAATTTTTGAAATATATCTCTTGATCTGATCAGATCTGAACGAACCTGGACCGGGAAAATCAGGATTTTCCCTTCAACTGGTATCAGAGCCATGGTTCTAAAATTGTTTAGATCTGATTTTAAATTTTATTTTAATTAGAAAATAAAGTGATTTTAGATGTCACATGAGATGTGATCAGATCTGAAATCAGAAAAAATTAAAATTAAATGATTTGGATCTAAGATTAGAAGATATGCATGACTAGTTCTAGAATAGAATAGTTCTATAGAATAGTCTTTGCATGTCTTTGATTTAATCTGATTAAATCATATTTTAGATCTTTTATTTACTATTTTTTGATATTATAAGTGTTATAATAACATCTAAAAAAATAGCAAATAAAAATTATTTAATTTTAAATATCATATGAGATATGATTGATGCATGTCTAGACTAGTTGTAGAATAGTTCTACATAATTGTCTAGATTAGAATTTATTTTGATTAGATCAATTTAAATCTAATTTTTTAGATTATTATGAGATAATTTAGATCTGAAAACATGCATGATTTGATACATGAGATGTATGCAAAATATGCCATGATTAGATCTAATTTGTATATGAGATATATGATATAGATCTAAAACTTATTTTGTAGTATTTACAATGTTCCTGATTAAGGCGTTCCTCTTGGCCGTCCGGTCATAAGAACGAAGAAGGGTTTAAAGGCCCTCTCTTCCCATTCGATGGGGTGTTCTTATGATGTGTAGGGGTGCTGCGTGTTCGTCCTTAATCAGAAACCCAAAACTTACTTTCTGCAAAACCCTAGATCCTGAAACCCTAGGATTTATTGTGCATATTTTGTTTATGAACCCTAACTTAATTAAGAATTAAGTTTATGGAATATTAATTAGGTCTAAAATTGAGAATTTCAGATCTAAGACATATTCATAATACTGGGTTCGGGCTTGGGTAGCTCAATTAGGTCTAAGCGGTTGATCAAACCGAATCAAGAGTTGGTTAGATGGGATCAACAATGCTTAAATTGACCAGCCTAATAGGATTAAGTCTGGGTCAAGATCGAGTCACGATCAAGCAAGACCTAATTAGGCTCAGAGGTTAGAGTCTGGATTGTAGGCTAACCCAATTGGTTCTGACTCAACAATTTGGTGTCTAAGGTAAGTTTGGCACAGACGACCGACTGGTTTTTAATTGGAAGCTACTCGACCTGAATGCGTTCTTGTATGAGAGTTAATGGCATATTCCTTCCACCGGTCTCACTTACCTGGCCATATCTGTTGACACAGTTCTGATCTGAGGTGGTCAATAATCCGAGCTAACCCATGCCACTAGGTTAGTCATAATTGTTATGACTAAGCCAAGTCTAGTTTAATGAGACCTGAATCAATTCTCCCTAAGAAAAGATTAAGTCTGAGGTCTTCCACCATTGTAGATGTGCGGGCCCTTCCCGGGGTTGATTGTTCTCGGCTGGATACAGTGGCTCAGTTGCACCGGGAAGATGCAACCATGTCTATTAGGCATTGGATGCTATGGGCTGGAGGATGAGTTGGGCTCAATATTTTGGATACGGTGAGAGACTCAATTAGGAACCCAGTCTATGCAAATGGTGGGTCTGACTTAACTAAGGAGTGGATCAATATTTCCGGATACGGTGAGATTCATGAATTAGAGACCAAGTTTGGGTGCACCATGATTAGAGAATCATTGAACAAGAGTTGTTCACTCATTGGCTAACCCATCACCAATAACTGTTAGGTGAGGTGATGAGTCAGTTGGTGAGACCGCACCACCCACTAGAAATCATCATAATCGTGGAGATTTTCGCATCTCTACAGAGGGAGTGTAGGGATCCGAGAAAATAGTGGGAGCTAATTTGTTTAAAAATAAAATCCCTAAACAAATTGGTCAAGTCAAAATTACAGTATCTAACTAGAATCTTTGACTCTCTACAGGAAAATGTCTGCGTCCAACCCATTGGCACGTATCCTGGACACACACATAGACTGACTGGACCCAATTATAAAGATTGGCTCAGGAACTACAAAATTATTTTGGGTTCAGAGAAGTTAACACATGTTTTGGACCAGGACCCTCCCACCTTACCAGCTCGTCCATCCACTTGAACAGAGAGCGTCTCTGGAAAAATGGATTGACGAAGATAATAAGGCCAGATATTACATGTTGGGCTCGATGTCTGATGAGCTCCAGCGCCAACATGAAGATATCGGGACTGCTCGCCAAATGTTGGCTCACCTGCAGGAGATGTTTGGTGAACAGAGTCGCGCAGCCAAATATCAAGTCACGAAAATGACTTTTTAAGGCTAAGATGCGTGATGGGCAGTCAGTCCAAGATCACTGTCTGACAATGATCAAGGACATGGAAGAGCTTGAGAAGCTCGGTGTGAAGTTGGACTTGGATCTGCAGAACGATATTATTCTGCAATCCTTGACTGATGCATATGGGCAATTCATCATGAATTACCACATGCATAAACTTCAAAATTCCTTGGCCGAGTTGAATGAATATGCTGGTTACCGCTGAGCTTTCTATGAAAGGTTCTAAAGGCTCAGTTCTTGCTATGGAACGGACTTCTTCCAAAAGAAAGTCTTATGGAAAGAAAAAGAAGTCTGTGAAAAAGCAAAAGGTGGAAGGATCAAAGAAGAAGAAGGCAGAACCGAAGAAGAAAGGCCGATGGCAAAGGAAAGTGTTTCCATTGCAACAGCGACGGGCCATTGGAAGCGGAACTGCCCTACTTACCTGGCCACCCTGAAAGAACAAGAAGGAAGGTCCTTCTGGAGGTATGCTCGTTATTGAGTCTAACCTTACGGTTTCTTCTGCATCCAGTTGGGTGCTTGACTCTGGTTCTAGTGCTCATCTGTGCACTTCTATGCAGGGTCTTGAGGATAGCAGGAGGCTGAGGGATGGAGACATGATCCTACGCATCGGTAATGGAGCAAGAGTTGCTGCAGTAGCCGTGGGAACATACCCTCTTCGATTACCATCTGGTTTAGACTTAGTTTTAAAAGACTGTTATTATGTGCCTGCAGCTAGCAGGAATTTGATTTCTGTTTCATGCTTAGCACAAGAAGGTTATGTGATCACCTTCTTTAAGGACCATTGTAACATTCTTTATGAAAGAAATAAAATTGCAAATGGTTTCCTTATTAATGGTCTTTATCAGCTACATATTGATGTACCTATTCTAACTATCGAGCAAAACGTGAATGCCAAACGACCTAGGGATAGTCCAAACGACAGATATCTATGGCACCTGAGATTAGGTCATATAGCAGAAGATAGGATTAACAAATTGGAGAAAAATGGGCTATTGAGTCCATTGACTTTTGAGTCATATCCAACTTGTGAATCTTGTCTTCAAGGCAAAATGACTAAACTCCCTTTTGTTGGACATGGGGAGAGGGCCACAGATCTCCTTGCCCTAGTACATACTGATGTGTGCGGCCCATTTGATGTGCCGGCTAGAGGCAATTTTGTCTACTTCATTACCTTTACCGATGATCTGTCTAGGTATGGGTATGTGTATCTTATGAGACACAAGTCTGAAGCTTTTGAAAAGTTCAAAGAATTCAGACATGAAGTAGAAAAACAAACTGGAAAAACCCATTAAGGTTCTTCGATCAGATCGAGGAGGTGAATACCTTAGCCGGGAATTCCTAGACTATCTTAAGGAAAATGGCATAGTCTCTCAATGGACTCCACCAGGAACACCTCAACTCAACGGGGTTTCAGAACGGAGAAATCGGACTCTATTGGATATGGTTCGATCCATGATGAGCTTCACAGACCTCCCTGATTTTCTTTGGGGACATTCATTATTAACTTCAATTTATCTTACTGAATAGGGTTCCCTCTAAAACCGTTCCTACCACACCGTATGAGATATGGCACGGTAAGAAACCAAGTCTGAGTCATCTCAGAATTTGGGGTTGTCCGGCTCATGTCAAAAGACAACAAGCGGACAAGTTAGAGTTTAGGTCCTTTAGAGCTCGATTCATAGGATATCCTAAAGAGTCATTAGGATACTATTTCTACATTCCAGAAGACCACAATGTGATTGTGAGTCGACATGCCATATTTCTTGAAAAATAGTTTATTCAAGATAGCGGCATTGGAAAGCAGATTAAGCTTGATGAGAAAGTCTCACAAGCAGAACGAGCTAAGGACCAAGTGGAACCAAATCAGGTTGAGCCAATAAGAACACTACCTCCTCCACCTCGTAGATCGGAAAGAGTTTCCCGTCCCCCTGAAAGATACTTAGGTATTATTTCAGAGGATGTAGAGGAAATGTTCCTCATAGGTAATGGTGCTCATGGTGATGATCCCAAAACCTACAACGAGGCGATATCAGATATCGACTCCGAGAAATGGCTTGAGGCAATGAAGTCAGAAATTGACTCGATGCACTCAAACCAAGTCTGGACCTTGGTAGATCCACCAGAAGGTATAGTACCTATTGGGTGTAAATGGATCTTCAAGAGAAAGATTGGTGCAGATGGGAATGTGGAGACATTCAAGGCTAGACTAGGTGGCAAAAGGTTATAGTCAACGTGCGAAGGCATTGACTATCAGGATACCTTTTCCCCAGTAGCTATGCTAAAATCCATCCGCACATTGCTTGCTGTTGCAGCCTATTTCGATTATGAAATATGGCAAATGGACGTGAAAACGGCATTCCTAAATGGATATCTTGAGGAAGATATCTATATGGAACAGCCGCTAGGTTTCACATCCAGTGATACTGATCACAAGGTTTGCAAGCTGCAAAGGTCCATATATGGACTTAAGCAAGCATCTCGGAGCTGGAACACTCGTTTCAATGATGTGATCAAAAAGTTTGGTTTCATCAAAAATGAAGAGGAACCATGTGTTTTCAAAAAGGGTCAGTGGGAGCGCTGTTGTCTTCCTCGTATTGTACGTGGATGACATCCTCCTTATTGGGAATGATATTCCCATGTTGACATCAGTCAAGATGTGGTTGTCCAAGGAATTCTCCATGAAAGACCTAGGTGAAGCATCCTTTATTCTAGGAATTAAGGTCTATAGGGATAGACCGAATAGGATGCTAGGACTTTCACAGAAGATGTACATAGAGGAAGTACTAAAGAGGTTTAGTATGGAAAACTCTAAGAGGGGATTAATACCCTTCAGACATGGTATTCATCTTTCCAAGAAGATGTGCCCCAGCACACCTGAGGAAATAGAACGCATGAGCAAGATCCCTTATGCTTCTGCAATAGGGAGCCTCATGTATGCCATGCTATGTACACGACCTGATATAGCCCATGCTGTGAGTGTCACAAGCAGATATCAGTCAAATCCAGGTGAAGAACACTGGACTTCTGTGAAATGTATCCTTAAGTACTTGAGAAGAACTAAGGATATGATGTTGGTCTTTGGTAATGGAGAACTCCAAGTCCAGGGATACACAGACTCGGACTTTCATGTCCGATATAGATGATCGAAAGTCGACATCTGGAAGTCTGTTTGTGTGCAATGGTGGAGCTGTCAGCTGGAAGAGTTCCAAGCAAACTGTGATAGCAGATTCCACCATGGAAGCAGAATATATAGCTGCATCAGAGGCTGCAAAGGAAGCATTCTGGTACAAGAAGTTTGCTGCAGAAATTGGAGTAATGCCATCAGATGCCATTCCTCTTTACTGCGACAACAATGGCGCCATAGCCCTTGCTAAGGAGCCGAGGTCTCACCAGAAGTCCAAGCACATTGAGCGGCGATACCATCTCATCCGCGATTACCTTGAGAAAGGTTACGTTGAGGTCAAGAGAGTCAACTCCACAGATAATGTGGCAGACCCACTTACAAAGCCGTTGGGCCAGCAGAAGATCGAAGCCCACCTTGAGAAGATGGGACTTAGACTTGTAGCCAATTGGCTTTAGGACAAGTGGGAGATTGTTAGATATATGTGCCCTAGAAGCCAGAATTGGCTGACACTTGTAATACACTTCTAGGGGCAAAATTATAATTTTGACTATAATTAATAAAATGGGTTATTTTCTATCACATATGTGTATTTAGTGTCTGTGATACATCCTTTGAGTTAATGGTAATGATAATTCATATTTTCAAGAGTTGAAAATTTAAGACATGAATAATCATTATTAACTCATAAAATGCAGCTCCCGACCATAGGATCATCACGAGGATGGTGATTGATCCGGAAGGTTGGTGTACGAATCGCTTCTCTTTAGTAGATGAGTCTTGAGTCTACGGTGTGGAGACACCGGAGCGAGAGTACAGGTACTCGTTAGAGAAACGAGGGCACTGAGCGTGACCACCTCGAGTAGTCATTAGGAAGTCTACCTTCTCGTCAATGACTGACTCGATGCTGCAGTAGTGTGTCTGGTTCTTTGACCTGAGATGCATCGGCAGTTCACCTTGAGGGTGTTATAGTTTGACTACACCATTACTCGGTCTCCTAGCCATATGGAACCCTGAGGTGTATGTTGGCTATAGACATGTTCATTGTAGGAACTGGATTGCATCAAGATGGAATCTATCTACCTCGGTGGTAGAGGAGCAGCCCTATGATGATCATGAGAATCAAGTCCAGAAGCCCATGGCCATGGCAGAGTGAAATAATAGAAAGAGTTTCTATTTAGATTTTCACATTGGACTCGAATCGAATGATTACATCATATGACAGAGACTAGGGTTTGACGAGTTCACCTTAACCCTAATCTGATCGGGGCTCAAGATAGAAGAACTTAATCACACAGGTAGCTGCACCAAGAGGTTCGCATTCAGCTCTGATGGGTTGCCACCATATATACTGCTAGGTGTCACTGGTGGATTTTGGGAGCAATTAGAATGATTTAGATGATCGATCATTCTAGCTGTTCGAATCAGAAGAGTTCTGATCCATCGAAAGGAGTTTCGATGATGTCGATGATAGAGATCATGACATATCCCATTACCATACAGAACTGAACCTAACTGGGTCACACAAACAAGGGTTTGAATCTGGTGATCATCAATTGAACTGATCTAGTTCAATTGATCTGAATGAGATTCAATTAGGTTCAAGAAAATCGTGCTAGCACTCGATTGAACCTAACGTTCTTCTTTTACTATCATAAATAAGTTGTCCTGACTGAGCCAAAGGAGTTTGTGCTCAATCAGAGGCCTTCATATGGTCTGACTGGAGGTTGTCCAAGTCAGAAAAGGTTGTCTTATTTTGTAAGACATTACCTGCCATTTTTGGTCACCTGCCATTTCTTGTTCTTTGACTTTGGTCAAAAGTCTACCTTTGACTGGTCAAATGTTGACCATTGACCCTTTGACTTTTGACCACATGTCATGCACCTATTGGAGAGCTGGTGGGGGCCTGTCCCCCTGCCAGAACCTGGCAAGGAGAAGGGCGCACGCCAAGGGTGGCGTGAGCCCAAGTAGGAGGCGCCTAGGAGTCCTTGTTGGACAAGGACTCCATCCTCCCTTTTTGGATTCCAATTAGAGTTCTACTAAGAATCCAGTTTGACTGGTCTTAGGCACCCTCTAAGGAGGAATCCAGGGGACTCTATTCCCACCAATCAGATTTAGATCTGATTTCACAAAGGGTTGTGATTGGTTGGGAAGAAAGAGGAGTTGGATCACAAGAGCTTAGTCTATAAATAAGACCCTGCGCCCAACTCAAAGAAGCAATTAGAAATTTCCCATGCCCCAAGGCTGCCTCTCCCCTCCTTCCTCCATGCCATAGTCCACCTTCTCCCTCTGCTCTCCACGTCCAAAAGGTGTTTTGGATTAAGGTTGGTGCGATTCCAGATCAAAGAAAGGCGATCAAAAGCAAGAAGGCTGCGCTGCTGCAAAGGACGACTGCTGATCTTCAAAAGAGTTTTTGAAGATCCTCCAGATCAGATCCAGATCTGATTTTTGGAGGTGTGATAGAGAAGAAGAGGATCTCCAGATCCAACCCGAGTGGATACCGGTAGAGGCCAGGCGCTTGCGTGGCTAGATCCAGAACCTTCCGCTGCAATACAGGATCATCACAGGGTAATAGGATTACCCAAATCAGGTAAATTAAATTTGATTTAATTTATCTTAAATTTTATTTTTATTATTAGAATAATAAGAATTAGATCTGAGACATCCTAGATCTGATTAGGATCAAAGAAAATAATTTTTGAAATATATCTCTTGATCTGATCAGATCTGAACGAACTTGGTCCGAAAATCAGGATTTTTCTTCAGAATATTGTATACTACCTTGATGTAATGGGTGATACTATGTTGGTTTTGTACGTCTATGGGATTTTGTACCTACTAGGGAATTAAAGTAATTTTTTAAATTTATGGTAGAGGCTATCAATTCGAATAAAATAGTGGAAGAACCTTTAGACTAAAGTCCAAGTCTTTAGGCTTAATATAATTTATATACTGAGGTCAATATTCTCTTTTCTCAAATTAAGGCTAAACCCTAATTGCTCCTATCACTGTTAGACGGTGATGACTTATGGGACCCAACTTTGATAATTAGTATCGAGAGTTGAATTTGGTTCAGCAGTATGAATGGGTTTGTACTAGGGCTTCTAAGTCCATTCAAAATAAATAGTCCAAGGTTAACCCAAATTAGGCATAGTGCTTTTAATGTTAGAAGCAGGGTCATAGGAAGAAGAATTGTCGTGCTTCACTTGACCATAACAAGCTAAACAAGAGAAACAAGTAAAAGTTGCTCATTAAAGATGTTATATGATGACACCTTAAAATTTCTCTATAAATTGTTCTGCTACATGGGTATTAGATGCCAATAGTCTTATGCAATTTATTGCAAAGACTACAAGTAAGTTGGATATTTGAAAATGATGAGAAATACCTGAACGTTGGGGATGAAAATCTTATTTTAATACTAGCTTTAGGATTTGTCAAGCTTATTTTTAATAGATGTCATTTTGAATGATTGTCACTATTGTCCATCATTTATGATAAATGTGATCTCTGATGGCCTTTTGGTCAGAGATGATTATCATTTATCAATAAAGAGAATTATTATGATATTATTATGAATAATATTATAGTAATACATAAATAATAAAGAAATAATATTTAATATTTATACAGTCTATAAAGTATATTATACACATCCAAGTTAGATTATGTCATGGATATCTATCTTTGGCATTATAAACTTAGTCATCTTGACAAGAATAGGATAAATGGGTTAGCTTGAGAGAAAAACCTCGATATTAATGATTGTGAATCATTGATAGCCTATGAATTTTGTCTTCTTGGGAAAATAATAAAGTCACCTTTTACTGAAAAAGGTGAAGAAGTCGATAAAGTTCTAAGTCTCATACATAGTGATGTAAGTGGACTTATGAACTTAAGTGCCAAAGGAAGATACTAATATTTTATTACAGACGATCTATCTGGGCATGGGTGCATCTGGCCTGAATTATTTAAAATGTTCAAATGATTCAATAATGAAATAAAAAAATAAACTAAAAAGGTATTAGAACTCTTCGATCGGATCAAGAAGGTGAATACTTATTCAGTGAGTTTTTGACATATCTAGGAGAGAATTGGATTCTCTCTCAAGTAAATTTCTTTTTGGAATATAGTGTATCTGAAAGAAAAAATTGAACTTTGTTAAACATGGTTCAATCCACTATAGGATTCACTTGTCTGCCTGTTTCAGGGTTGTCCTCTTGTGGCTACTAGTTTTACTCTGAAAAAGATTCTAAGTAAATCTATCACATAGGTTCCATATGGGATATGGATCGAGCATAGACCTAGACTCTCTCACTTTTGGGTTTGGAGTTGATCGACCTATGTCATATATTTGCACATAGATAAACTTGGATCCTGATCTAATAAGTATTTAAGGGTTATTAATTCTACTATGCTAAAGAACATAAGATGTTCATCAGTAGTAGGGCATTCCTTTTGGAAAGAAGTTCTTTGGAGAAGGAATTGATATCTATCAAGTTCAACTTAAAAAAGTTTGACTGGTAGAAAAGAACTAACGTAATCTAGTAAACCTATAGAACCGAATTTGATCAGATCAAATCTGGAGCCCATTAAAGTATCACCTTTAAAGAGATCTGGTAGAGTACCACATTAGCTAGATAGATACTTCAGTATCTAGGTCCAAGATAGCGATCCTATTGAGCTTGATGAGAACAATAAGAATCCGATCACCTATAGGGATACAATGCAGTGATCTGGAGCCACATGATCCAAATTGAAGTCCATGAAAATCAATAGTGTATGGACACTAGTTGATTCACCTGAAGGGATAAAATCTATTGGGTGTGAATGAATTTCAAAAGGATCAAAGTAGTGTAGATAGGAAGGTAAAGACCTTAAAGCCCGTTTGGCTATTACCTCAGAATTAGAACATAAATTTTGAACGTATGCCTTTATTATGAACAAAGATAAATTCTGCATTTGTAATTGGACAAAATATTCTATAGTGTTATTCCTTGTGTTGTCTGTGGATGAAATTCTCTTAATTAGAATTGACATCCTAGCATTGCAAAGAATAAAGGTTTAGTTGTTATCTTATTTTTCCATATACATGACCAGACATGGTATACTCACTAGAGATAGTGAGAAGATACCAATTTGATCCAAGTGAGAGCCACTAGAAGATTGTATAGACAATCCTTAAGTATTTGAAAAATACTAAGATCCAGTGACTCAAATATGGAAGTACTGACTTAAAACATGTAGATATTTTAATTTCAATCAGAACAAGATGACAACTAGAGAATGTCAACTCATACCCTAATTGTAGGAGTAATTTGCTGGAAAGGATCCAAGCAGGATACTTTAGCCTATTCAATTAGTGATGTAGATACATCGTGGTATATGATGCTGCCATGTAAGCTATATAGTTGCTGAGGTTCATTAGCAGGTTGGAAGTGGCAGCCTCCATCGATGGTCCAGTCCTATCATAGCACTGGAGCCATAGCTCAGACTAAAGAACCAAAGAACCAGCATATTCTGCATTGCTATCACCTTTGATTTTTTATCAGGATAATGTTGATCTTTAGAAGATCGATGGAAAAGGAGAACTTGACCAACCCATTTGCTAAGGCCTCAAAACTAAGAAGTTCTACGAACTCAGGTGGAAGATAGGATATTTGATATCATTCTGATTGGCTTTAGTCTAAGTAAGAGTTGTTGAAAAATGTGTCCTAAAGCCAATCATCTAAGTAGTGGATGATTAGAATTAGTATATGAATTATCTAATAATAATAGTTATTTGGCTGGTTCATCATAAAAGTTCTATCTTTCTTAAATAAACTTCTAAATTATGATGAAGTCCTTAGAACCACAATCAATCGATAAAGGAGGATTTATCAAATGGTTCTTAAATTATTCACGATCAAATGATAAGCTATTAATAAGGATGATAACTTATCGAGTGTAGGTCATTGTATGCCATATGTATTGGTTGTCCTCGTAACCAAGTGGTGTGAAGACATTGGTATGGCATCCAGGTGAGATGTAAAAGTACATATGCACTGAACGTGATCAATGTAGCACTCTACTGTCAAGAGTAGCTAGCTAAGTCCAATGAATATAAGTGTCCCTCCGACCTGAGATCACCATGATGACTTGCAAGCAACTCACTATACTTTGGTGCCGAACAGGCTGTATTTCTAATATAGGTTCAAAAGATTTTTGGGTATAGTTAAGTACTTATAAAGTCGGTGTGTGAGCCAAGATGGGATTGATCACTCCTGATTAACTTTAGGAAGAGAATTACTTGCTCTATTTTAATTTAGCAAAACCTAGACCTGGGTAATCCTCGTGAGGTGTCACAGGATTTGTAAAATTTTGAGACACAATAGCGATGATTTGTATGAGTGCTAATAGTATACTCGAAGTTATCTTAAGCATTATTAGTCAAAGGGATGAATTATACGATAACCATGAGCCAGAGTTCTAAGAATGTTGCTTTGCAAACATTCAACCTATCCAAATATTGGGAACCATTGCTAGATGGTAACCTTGATCGATATAGAAATTGGTTTCTGGGCTATCAACTTAGGTTTGAACTTATGGGGTCACACACATTAGAGCTTGTAACCTGATCAGATGGTTAATCGATGATTGAGAATCATTTCGAGGTCAAGCATTCAATGCGATTAATGTTTCACCTAATTCAAGTATTGCAGAAGGATTGATTAGCAATTGGATTGCTAATTGCCTCAATTTGATTGAGCAATCAGGCTGAAATCAAGTCTAACTAAATTAGATTCAAATAGAATTAGTTTGGACTTAATTGGGTTAAGTCTATTTGGTTTATTGGATAAGCCAATTGCAAGGGAAAATCAATTCCTAGTTGGACTAAGATTTAAGTGCATCTAATTCTAATTGACTTTGGATTTAAATCAAAATTAAATATAGTTTAATCTGATTTAATTGGGCTCCTAATTAGACTAGGATCATTTTTAATTAGGTTGCATTTCATCTGGTTTAAATTAGTTTTAATTTAGGTTCAAAATAGTTTTGACCACCAATGGTCCCACGCCCCAATATTTAATTCTAGATTTTTTTCTATGATTTTTATACCTAAGAAATGATTTTCTACACCCCATTATTTCAAGAATTGGATTTAAATTTGATTTGGTCAAAATTAGAAAGTAGTTGTGCATAGGATTCTATTTGATAAAGTCCAGTTATCCAAAACACCTCCTCTCTCTATGGAATTTTCTCCATGCCACCCTCTGATTTTTTGTATGCCTTCTCTCCACTTTTTGAGGTGTGGCTTTTATGTTCTCCATGCATAAAAATCTAGGGAGGCATCCAAGAGTTGGACGCCCCCCAAATTCTTTCTTGTTTCCTTGTTTGACTAGGTCTCTTGACCTAGTCTTCCTAAATATTGGGGCGCCTCCTATGAGAGGGTTAGAGGATGTGATAAATCTCAAAAAAATTATGAAAAATCAGAAAAGAAGGAGGAGAAGGCATGGAGGATTTGTGGTACCAAGATTATTATAGAAGAGCCCTCAATTAAGATATCAAAGGTTGATGTCTTGAAGAGACAAGGTAAGAGAAGATTGTCTTCTCTTATATTTTTCTTTTATGTTTCTTTCTTCCTATTTTATTTATGATTTTTTTATGATAAAAATCTAAGAGAGAGAGAGAGAGAGAGAATTTGGGTGTGGGGATGAGTGCTCCAAGTTATTAGGGCATGGTGTTAATTTTTTGGACATGATCTGATCATGTCCTGATGAGAGAAGGAGAAGAGAAGAAAGATCTTCTCTTAGGATTTCTTGAAGCACCTTTCCTCTCCAATTTTTATTGAAATTTTATATGATGAAAATCAAAAACATTAGATTTAAAAACTTAAGAAAGATCCTAGAGGAGAAGGTCTCCTCTTGTCCTAGCATAGAGATGTTTTCGGGACATCAACCATTGATGTCCTGAAGGAGAATATTTATCTTCTCTTAGGATTTATTTTTTCATGTTCTTATTTTTTGATTTTTGGGAGATCCAAGGGTTGGATTTCTCCCTTGTTCTTCCTCATGTTCTTCATCTCTTGGAGTGTCTAAGAGATCTAAAGAACATGTATTTGATTAACCATCAGGAGGAATCCGCGAGAAGCTAGCACTTCGAGTGGATCTTCGTTCGACAAACCTTCGATCTATATTGCAAGTTCGTGTGGATCACCTATAGAGGTCGGATGCTTATGTGGCTCCAAAGGCAACAAAAGATTCAATCATGGAGTTCTTGATCCATGCAAAGGTAAGAGATCTGATCTCCTGGTGACCTAGATGCGATCTAGGGTTAGATCTAGAATTATTCTAGATCTAGGTATTGATATGATCAATACCATTTGTGATTAATTTAATTTTAGATTTATATTTGCATCATAATATGTTATAGATCCTTGAAGTAGGATTCTGTAATTTGATTACATGCATATTGTAGATTAAATAGTTTAATCTATGTCTTTCACTGCTCTATATTTTGAAAAAGTTTTGAAATCTATGCATAAAATTTTGCATGTTTCTCAACAATTCAATGACGATATATCCATACATCTCACTTATATACCATAC
Source organism: Cocos nucifera (assembly GCA_006176705.1). Taxonomy (NCBI): domain Eukaryota; kingdom Viridiplantae; phylum Streptophyta; class Magnoliopsida; order Arecales; family Arecaceae; genus Cocos; species Cocos nucifera. Next base: position 288,888 of record QRFJ01001295.1, on the reverse strand, counting down.
CAGTGTCTCCATACTCCTTGGTTAAAAGGACAACCAACCCATATGGCACACAAGGACCTATGCTCGATAAATACTATCATCCTTATTAACAACATATTATTTGGTCGTGAATAGTTTAAGAACTAATCGATAAATCTTCTCTTTATTGAAGCTAAATAGTTCTAAGGACTTAATCACAACAATCGAGTTCATTAAAAGATGTAGACTTTATGATGAAAATGCCAAAAATATATTTTATTTAATAATGAATCAATTAGAATTATAAGATAGCATAACCATTAATAGGTTGATGATTGACTTTGGGACATATTTTCTAACAACTCCCACTTGTCCTAAAGCCACTCGGCACAGTATCTAATACCCATCTTCGACTTGTGGTCATCGAACTTCTTTATTGCCAGGGCTTTAGTGAAGGGGTTGGCCAAGTTATACTTTTCGTTGGACTTCTCAAGGTCAACATCACCTCTATCCATGATCTCTTAGATCAGGTGGTAGCGGCACAGTATGTGCTTCATTCGCTGATATGCCTTTGGTTCCTTTGCCTAAGCAATGGCAATAGTGCTGTCATAGTACAACAAGATTGGACCATTAAGGAAGGATGCTACTCCAAGCTCAGTAATAAACTTTCTCAGCCACACAGCTTCTTTCGCAGCATCTGATATTATGATGTACTCTACTTCATAAACAGAGTGAGTCTACCACAATATGCTGCTTGAAACTCTTTCAGTAGATGGCTCCACCATTTAGGATAAAGACATAACCCAACACGCTTCTACTATCATCATGATCAGATTGAAAGTTGGAGTCAGTAAATCCCATAAGTTTCAAATCTGACTCACCATAAACCAATCATTGGTCCTTAGTATTTCTTAAATACTTAAGAATGGTTTTAAGCATTTTTCAGTGATTTTCTCCTAGATTAGATTGGTATCTACTCACTACTCTTAGTGAGTATGCCATATCTGATCTCATACATGTCATGGCATACATAATAGATCCTACTGTCGAAGCATATGGGACTCTACTCATACGCTCTTTCTTTCTTCAGGAGTTGTTGGACAATCCTTCTTAGAAAGAAAATTTTCATGATCTATCAAAAGATAGCCCTTCTTAGAATTCTCCATGCTAAATCTTTTCAACATAGTTTCTATGTACGTGGACTAGGATAACCCAAGCATCCTCTTAGATCTATCCCTATAGATTTTTATCCCTAAAATGTAGGATGCTTCACCCAAGTCCTTCATGGAGAATTGAGATGACAATCATACTTTTATTCCTTGCAGTACGGGGATGTCATTCCTGATTAAGGGAATATCATCAATGTACAAGACAAAAAATATCACTACTGGACCATTCGCCAACTTGTAGATGTAGGGCCCTTCTCCATTCTTAATGAAGCCATACATTTTAATTACCTTATCAAAATGTATGTTCCAACTTCGAGATGCTTGCTTCAATCCATAAATGGATCTTTGAAGCTTGCACACCTTGGACTCATCTAAAGATATGAATCCCTCAGGTTGTATCATATACACCTCTTCGGTCAGCTCTCCATTCAGAAAAGCTATCTTCACATCCATCTGTCAGATCTTATAGTCCAGATGGATAGCTATAGCAAGCATTATCCAAATGGATTTGAGCATTGCCATAGAGAAGAATGTCTCATCAGAGTCAATACCATAATGTTAACAATACTCCTTGGCAACTAAATGGGCTTTATAAATCTCCACCTTTCCGTCTGCACCTTTTTTTCTTTTGAAGATCCATTTACACCTAATGAGTTCAATCCCTTCGAGTGGATCAACCAATGTCCACACATCATTGACCTTCATGGACTCCATCTCAAATTTTATGGTCTTAAGCTATTTTTCAAAATTAGATCTCTGCATTGCATCCGTGTAGGTGATCGGATCCTCATCATTCTCATTGAGTTTGATAGGATCACCGTTCTGGATCAAGAACCATAGTATCTATCTGGTTGACATAGTATTCTACCGGATCGCCTTAATGGTGCAGAGATACTGGGCTCTGGATCAGATCTATCAAATCTGGTTCAGGTTCGGCAATAGGTGTCGACTTTTTTACCTATCAAACTTCATTAAGTTCAACCTTAGAGGTAACAGTTTCTTCACCAAGAAACTTCTTTTCCAAGAAGATTTCCTTAAGGCTGACGAACATCTTTTATTCATCAGCATGGTAGAAAATATATCCTTTTGAATCTTTGGGGTACCCTATAAATATGCATTTGTCAGACCTAGGTCTAAGTTTATCTATGATTAACCATTTCACATAAGCCGGGCACCCCCAGACCCTAAGGTGCGAAAGTGCTGGCATACGTCCTGTCCATATCTCATATGGAGTCTTAATTATAGACTTACTTGAAATCCTATTTAACAGATAGCAAGCCATTTTGAGTGCATATCTCCAGAAGAATATCGACAAGCTGGCAAAACCCATCAAGGATTAGACCATGTCTAACAGAGTTTGATTTCTCCTCTCAGATGCACCATTATGCTTTGGTGTTCTTGGAGGAGTCCATTAGGGGAGAATTTCATTCTCTCCTAGATATGTTAGAAACTCACCAAAAAGATATTTTCCTCCTCGTTCAGATCGAAGAGTCTTAATATTCTTTCCAGTTTATTTTTCTACTTCACTTCTGAACCATTTGAATATTTGAAATGACTCTGACTTATGTTTTAGCAGATAGACATATCCATACCTAGATAGATCATCTATGAAAGTAATAAAGTAGAGATATCCACCTCTAGCACTTGTGCTCATTGGTCTACATACATCAGTATGTACTAGACCTAAGAGCTTAGTGGCTTTCTCATCTTTTCCAATAAAAGGTAACTTGGTCATTTTTTTCAAGAAGATAAGATGCACAGGTTGAAAGTGATTCACAATCACTGACTTCAAGAATTCTCTCTTAAGTCAACCTGTTTATCCTATTCTTATTGATGTGACCTAGCCTATAGTGCCATAAGTAGATATCAGATACACAATCTAATCTAGGATGCTTTCTAGTGGAATAGACTACATTAATAGGTTGTGATAACATGTACACACCATTATTCAAATATCCAAGGAATATAGTAATACCATACATAATGACATTATAAAATTCTTTCATTATTGAAAATTCATAATTATCTTTCACCAAAAGGCCTACAAAAATGATATTAAAAAAAAAATTAGGACAAAAATGATAATCACTAAGAACAACTGTATGAGACTCAAATACAAGTTTCAAGATTTCTAATGCTAGAATTGGAATTGATCTTTCATCTCCAACATTATGGAACCTCTCGCCTTGCTCGAATCTTCTACTGACCTGCAACTCCTGCAATGAATTATAATTATGGTAAGGGCTACCAGTATCCAATACCCAGTCAGTTTTATCATAAATAGAGAAATTGCAAGAAGTTATCATATAAATACCTTGTCCAGTAATAACTTGCTTCTTTCTCAACCTGTTGGAATCCAGTGAGGCAATGTACCAAGGATACTTTATCTTTTAATGCCTCCACTTTTTGCAGAAGAAGTATTTGGCTTGACTCTTATCAGGCTTAATCTTCTTGAACTGGCCCTGCACAAATGTCCCAGCCTAAACTTGCACCTTCTTTGATTTCTTCTTCTTGTTCTTCTTCCCTTTCTTCAAGGGTCAAGAATCAAAAGATGAACCTCCCACTAAGTTCATGGACTCCTTGTAGAGCTAGTGATCCTTCTCAAAGTTCTGAAGCAACCCCAGTAACCCATGGTAGTTAACTTCATGCTTTGTCATTCTATAATGAGTAAGAAATGGGAGATATGATTTGGGCAATGAGTTCAAAATCGCATCTTTCCCTAGTTGCTCATGCAAAAAAAATTCAAGCTTGCTCAAATGCTCCATTAGCTCGATCATGTACAGTACATTATCTGTGACTGAAGCTCCATCCCTCATCTTGACGTTGAAGATGGCACAACTAGTCTTGTGCCTCTCTACGCCATCAGGTGTACCAAAAGACTCGCTTAACACTAGAAGCATATCTTCTAGCTGAGCTGACTCAAACTTGTAACTGAACTCGTCGCTCATGGCAGCCAACATAATGCAATGCACCATGATTCAATCATTGAGCCACTTTTGGTAAGTTTCACTGACCATTCTACGTGCATTGGATGCTAGCTCCTCAGGTGTCAAATCTGTTAGTACATACAGAATCCGTTCATGTTCTAGGATAATCTTTAACTTTTGATACCAGTTATCAAAGTTGGATCCCACCAGCTTATCATTGTCCAATAATGATCAGAGCGAAAGGAAAGTGAACATGTCTGCATAAAGGAAAAATAAAATCTAATTAGTAATTGATTCACTAAATTTAAAGATTTAGACTTTTAATCAAAAGATTCTTCTACTATTTTATTCGAATTGATAGCCTCTACCTCCAATTCGAGAAATTATCCTAATTTCTTAATGGGTACTAAAATCCACATAGACTGCACACAAGCCAAACTTTGGTTGGTCAACCCATATACATCTAAGGGTAGGTTCATAACTAAGTATTTCTCTAAATAATTTTTAGTAATTTAGTTTTGCCCCAGTCCCTAATCAGTAGGCTTTGGCCTCCATTGAAAAGGTTCGGTTAGGTCCAACCAATAATATGACCATACTTAATCTCTCTAACCAATGAATGATTAAGTCCAACTTTGATTGATCAACCTAACCACCATTTAGATAGATGCGGCTAGAAAATCATATTATGAATAATAATTCCATTAGTCAATAAGCATCAGGCCTTTGGGCCTCTAATGATTATCAAACTAATTGATCCATTATCATCTACTTAATGGAAGGCTATGATCTAGTTATTACCATAACTATTTCATTTTTAGAAATCTAATAATTTTAGAGGATTTAATTGATTAATTTAAAGAAGATAGAGAGAATGAGCCAGTCAATTTTGATCCTCCCACTAACTTCACCAAGTCAGATCAAAAAAGAACTAATTCAAACTAGCATTAGGAGCACCTAAATCAGTCATACTGATTTACCTAATTGATATGGGTGAGTCCAAATCATGACATGATCTAATCAAAATCTAATTCACCAAGATGGCTAAGTAAGTGAGATCAGTGAAAGAGATATGCCATTAACACATCAAAGATCGAATCAATGCGAGTAGCTTCCAATTAAAAACCACTGGTCAGACTACCAAACTTATCTTAGATACCATTTGATTCATTAGTTTCAACTTGACCAACCTAGTAATTTTGGATTCAACCCCGTAGCCAGGAATCAAGTCTATCTTGATTCTTGTTAAAGACATGGACTTGACCAACTACAACCATTGTAATTGATCTAGATAATCCTTGACCTAATCTAAGACAACTATTGATTAGATTTAGTCAATTCTCTAATTAAGTCCATTCTTTAATCTAACCTTAGGTCTAACCCAATTAATGGACCTAATTCTCACTAACCTATTAACCCAATGTGTTATGATTTATGTCTTAGGATCATCAATTCACAATCCTACATCCTAATCAATAAATTCTTAATTCTTAATTAAGTTTTGGACTAAGGGTTGGGATTCGATATTTCAAAAATAATTTTCATATTTGTAAAAAATTTTTGCAACATGGTTCTATCAACCAGTTGCATGTTTGATTCCTAATCAATATGCACATATAACAAACATGAAAACTATTTTAGATCTAATCTAAACATGCTCATAAAATTAAAATTATTTTAGTTCTAATTAATCATAAATCAACTTAGATCAGATCTAAGATATTTATGATAATAAAATTAGATTAATTTTTTTTAATTAGATCATAAAATTTTTTAGATCTAATCTAAAATTTTATGATCAGGATTTTAGATCCACATGCACTTGGATAACCTCTCCACTGTAAGGAATAAACCTTATCATAGGACAACCTTACAATGCATGCAATCTAAAATTTTATTTTTAGATTTAATCATCAGATTATAAATTAGATCTAGTATAAAAATATAATCTAATGACACATAAATTATGTAATAGATGAACCTTACTCTGATACCAATTATAGGAACCGATCTAGGATTCTAGGGTTAGCTTTTGAAACTTTTTCAAAATTATAGTGGAAGAGGTGAGTTAATCATATTAAATCATGAATAATATAACATAAAATCTTAGATATAGGATCCTATTATATGATTAAGACATGCAATTAAATCAAAAAATAAAATATCAAAAGAACTGCATATTAATCATATTAATAGCAGACTACTCTAGATCAGATCTAGATATGTAATAGGAAGATCAGATCACCCTTATCTTTGAATCTTGAGTTTCTTAACTCGCTGATCTAGGGTTGAGATGGTTTTTTGGCACACATGTCCGGCCTCTACGAGTTGTCCACATGAGCCCTCGATTGCAGATCTGAAGTTCGGTGCCCGAAAATCAGCACAGTATGCTTGTACTGTGCTGATCCTTCTCCAACGATCAATCTGGATCTTCTTTTCTTCAAGCTTGGACTCTCCAACTTTTTAAAGTTGAGAAATATGATTCATGATGCTGAGACACCTCTCAAACACTCACAAAGATATAGGAATAGGAGTGGAAGAAAAAACTTAGAAGAAGACCCTCTACTTCTTCTTTCTTCTCTCACCAAAGTACCTTGATTGGTGCCTTTACAAAATCCCACACTCTAGAAATTTTTTACACCCTAAATGACCTCTCTCAGATGTGTGATCTACAAAAAAATTAGATCAAAATTTATTTTATATAAGGAGATATAGAGGAATCCTTGACTAGGTCAAATACCTAGTCAAGGGTTGTCCAAATAGGGCTTGACTTAGGGCCCCCAACTCTTGGGTGCCCTCTCCTTTTTTTTTTGCTTGGACTACTGGGGAATGTTGCACAAAAAGGCCTCTAAAAGTCATGAAAATTTAAGAGGAAAAATAGGGATGTGGGTGACATAAAATAGGTAGGAGTTTTGGTTTCTCAAAACTCTATCTCACAGAGTTTAAATCAACTCAAACTCTTCTTTTGACTTGATCACAATATCTAAATACTATATTTGAGATAAAGAGAGCAAGGGGGCATGCATGAACATCTAGAGAAAAATATTTTTATAAAAAAATCCAATAAAAATGGCATGGGAGGCGTTGGGGCTAAGGTGGCGCATGGAGATAGGAGTCCTAGTCTCACTAGGACTCCTAGTTTAACTTGATCCAACTTGATCCTTGGATCAAATTAAATTAGGATTTAATTAATCTAATTAGATTAGGTCTTAGTTCAACTAATAATTTAATTAAATTTAATTTAATTTTAATTTAATTTTCTAATTAAATTAGAAATTAGGTTGATACAAGTCCTAATTGAACTAAGACTAGTTCTTCCTTGCGATTTGCTCATCCAATAAATCAATTAAACTTGATCCAATCAAGTTCAAACTAAATCTAATTAAATTATATTTAATTAAAATTAACCTCAACCCTCTGACTTAATTAAATTAAGTTAATTAATAATCAAATTGCTAATTGATCCTCCTGCAATACTTGTGTTAGGTCAAACATTAATCGTATTGAATGTTTAACCCTAGAATAATTCTTAATCATCGATCAACCATCCGATCAGATCAAAAAATCTTATGTGTATGATCCCATAGGTCCAAATCTAAGCTGGTAGCATAAGAATAAATTTTTATACTAATCAAAGTGATCATCTAGCAATGATACCCAATGATCGGATAGATCGAATGTATAGAACAACATCCTTATAATCCATGTGGATATATTTTTTTGTATAATTCATCCCCTTAACCAAAATACTCATAGGATACTTCAAAGTTTAACTGTCAACCCTGATTAGATCATCCACATTATATTTTAAAATATCAAATTTATCTCATGGATTACCCTGACCAAGGTTTTTACTATATTAAAATATAATGATGCATTCTTCTCCAACTCTTGGAGTGGTCAATCCTATCTTGATCACTCACTGATTTTACAAGTACTTGACTGTGTCCAAAAACCTTTCATCACTGAATTAAAAATTTAATTAGTCTAGAATCAAAGCATAGTGAGTTGCTTGCAAGCCACTGTGATGATCTCAGGTCTAAGGGATATTTATACCTATATCCCATCAGAGCAATTCTCGACAGCAGAACGCTCTAAAGTTAGTCACGTTCAATAATGATGTACCCATACATCTTACTTGTATGCCATACCAGTGTCTCCATACTTCTTGGTTAAGAAGACAACCAACCCATATGGTACATAATGATTTATGCTCGATAAACGCTATCGTTCTTATTAACATCATATCATTTGGTCATGAACAGTTTAAGGACTAATCAATAAATTCTCTCTTTATCAAAGCTAAATAGTTCTAAGAACTTCATCAAAATAATCAAGTTCATTAGAAGATGTACACTTTGTGATGAAAATATCAAAAATATATTTTTTTAATAATGAATCAATTATAATTACAAGGTAGCACAACCATCAACAGACTGACGATTGACTTTGGAACATATTTTTCAACACCTTTTGTATGACATTCCCTAGTAGTCCATGCAAAAAATAGAGACGGCACCCAAGAGTTGGGTGCCCCAAGTCTAGCCCTATTTGGATAACCCTTGACTAGGTATTTGACCTAGTCAAGGATTTCTCTATATCTCCTTATATAAAATAAATTTTGATCTAATTTTTTCATGGATTATACATCTGAGAGAGATCATTTGGAGCATAAAAATTTGAGAGAGAAGCCTAGGGCATAAAATTTTGTAAAGGCACTAATCAAGGTGCTTTGGTGAGAGAGGAAAGAAGAAGAAGAGGGTCTTCTTTTAGTATTTTTTTCTTCCACTCCTATTCCTCCATCTTTGTGAGTGTTTGAGAGATGTCTCAGCATCATGAATCATCTTTCTTGACTTCAAAAAGTTGGAGAGTCTAAGCTTAAAGGAAAGAAGATCCAGATCAACCGTTGGAGAAGGATTAGCATAGTACTAGCATATTGTGCTGATTTTCGGACATCGGACTTCAAATCTACAATCGAGGGCTCATATGGATAACTTGTAGAGGTCAGATATATGTGTGACTTGGAGCAACCATCTCAGATCTGGATCAGCGAGTTAAGAAACTCAAGATTCAAAGATAAGGATGATCCGATCTTTCTATTACATGTCTAGATCTGATCTAAAGTAGTATACTGTTGATATGATTAATATGTAGTTCTTTTGATATTTTATTTTTTGATTTAATAGCATGCCTTAATCATGTAATAGGATCCTATATCTAGAGTTTTATATTATATTGTTCATGATTTAATATGATTAATTCACCTCTTCCACTATAATTTTGAAAAAATTTCAAAACCTAATCCTAGAACCCTTAATCGATTCCTACAAAGAGGAAGGGCAGCCTTGCAACATGGTGAATGGGTAGACTCTTGAAACCCTAAGCACAAACAGGGTTTAAATAGATCCTGCTGCACCATGCAATGCAACACAGGTCTGACCAATTATATTGCTCGAATTAATCAAATCTAAATCTGATTGGTGGAGTGATATTACCTGATCCAATTAGATTAGAGACACCTTTAATCCTCCATAGATGGTGCCAAGTTTGGATAGGCCCAAACACTTTGGCACCTAAGAGCTTAAAGCCATCATGCAACCTCTACAGTCCCATCTGTATGGGACTCTATTAGAAAATGTATCCTAAAGCCAATCATCTAAGTGGTAGATGATTGAAATTAGTATATGAATTATCTAATAATAATAGTTATTTGGCCGGTTCATCATAAAAATTTTATCTTCTTTAAATGAACTCCTAAATCATGATGAAGTCCTTAGAACCACAATCAATCGACAAAGAAGAATTTATCGGATGGTTCTTAAACTGTTCATGATCAAATGATAAGTTATTAATAAGGATGATAACTTATTGAGTGTAGGTCGTTGTATGCCATATGCATTGGTTGTCTTCATAACTGAGTGGTATGAAGATACTGATATGGCATCCAGATGAGGTGTAGGAGTATATTTACACTAAACGTGACCAATGTAGTACTCTACTACCAAGAGTAGCTAGCTAAGGCCAATGGATATAAGTATTTCTCCAACTTGAGATCACCATGATGACTTGCAAGCAACTCACTGTACTTTGAAGTCGGACTGCCTGTATTTCTAATATAAATTTGGAAGGTTTATGGGTACAGTCAAGTACTTATGAAGTCGGTGTATGAGTCAATATGAGATTGACCACTCCTGATTAACTTCAGAAAGAGAATAACTCATTATGTTTCAATTTAGCAAAACCTAAGCCTGGGTAATCCTCGTGAGGAGTCATGGGATTTGCAAAATTTTGAGATACAATAAAGATGACTTGTATCAGTATTAACAGTGTACTCAAAGTCGTCTTAAGCATTATTGATCATAGGGATGAATTATACGGTAACTATGTGTCAGGATTCTAAGAATGTTGCTTTGCATACATTTGACATATCCAAATGTCAGAAATCATTGCTAGATGGTTAATTCGATTGGTACAAGAATTGATTTCTATGCTATCGACTTAGGTTCAAACCTATAGGGTCATATACATAAGAGGTTATAACCTAATTAGATGGTTAATCGATGATTGAGAATCATTCTAAGGTCAAACATTCAATGCGATTGATGTTTGACCTAATGCAAGTGTTGTAAGAGGATTGATTAGCAAGTAGATTGCTAATTAGCTCAATTTGATTAAGCAATCAGACTGAGATCAACTCTAATTAAATTATATTTAATTAGAATTAATTTAAATTTAATTAGATTAAGTTTAATTGATTTATTGGATAAGCCAATTGTAAGGAAGAACAAATTCCTATTTAACTGGGACTTGAGTGTAATAATTTCTAATTTGATTAGAAATTAAATCTGATTTAAATTTGATTAAATCTAATTTAATTAAGCTTCTAATTAGGTTAGAATTTTTTATTAATTAGATTGACTTAAATCAAATTTAGGATTGGGTCCAAATGGGTTTGACCTAGTGTATATGAGAATCCTAGTCCATCTTCTCCTTTGCGCCACTTTAGAAAGCCCACAACCACATATTTGTCTCCAGATTTTTATGTGATTTCCCATGCATAAGATTGATTTCCCGTGCTCCATATCCTGATTAATTTGGATACAAATTTGACTTGATCTTATTTAAAAATTAGTTTGAACGAGTCAAACTAAATAAGAGTTTTAATTTGATAAAACTCTTCTCCTCTCTTTTTTGGAAATTAACCCACGCCCACCCTTAATATTTTGTTGCCACTTTTTTTCTCTTCTTGGGTGAATGTTTCCTTCTCTCCACACACAAAAATTGTGGGGAGACATCCAAGAGTTGGATGCCCTCCAATCTCTTCCTTGTTTCCTTGTTTGACTAGGTCAATTTGACCTTGTCTTCCTATTTTCTTGGACACCTCCTTCTAATAGTTTTTAGGCATCAAAAATTTTTGGTATTCCATGGTGAAAAGGAAGAAGAAAAGAAGAGAAGGAATGGAGGTTATGGGTGCCGACTTTCTTGGAGAAAAAGGTTTCATTAGGACATGAAAAGTTCATATCCTGATGAAGACAAAAGTAAGAGAATATTATTTTCTCTTGTAATTTTCTTCCTTGTTATTTTCTTCTTATTTTTATATAATTTTTATGTGATAAAAATCTGAGAGAGAGAGAGAGGAAGAGGGCTTGGGAAGGATGCTCCAAGGAGTTGGGGTATGGTGATCTTTCTGGACATGATTTGATCATGTCCTGATGAGAGGAAAGTGAAGAGAAGATAGTCTTCTTTTAGGATTCTTTTGAGAATCCTTTCTACTTAATTTATATATGATTTTTTTATGAGAAAAATCAGAGAGGAAGAGATCTAGAAGCGTAGAAATATTCTAGAGGAGAAGGTCTCCTCTTGTCTAGGTATGAAGATCCATTTAGGACATCAATGATTGATATCCTGAAAAGAGAAGATGTATTTTCTCTTAGGATCTTTCTTAACTATTTTATTTTTGATTTTTGAAAGATTTAAAGGTTGGATTTCTTTCTTATTACTCTTCTTATTCTTCATCTCTTGGAGTGTCCAAAAGATTTGAATAATAAATTTTAGATTAACCATCCAAAGGGATCCGCGAAAAGCTAGCACTTCAAGCGAATCTTCGTTCAACGAATCTTCGATTTTGTTGCAGCCTCATATGGATCACCTATAGAGGCTAGACGCATGTGTAGCTCTAAAGGCAATAATAAAAATCAACCATAGAATTCTTGACCCACACAAAGATAAAAGATTTAATCTCTTCTCTTACCTAGATACGATCTAGGATTTAGATCTAGAACTATTCTAGAACTAGGATGTTGATTTGATCAATACCAAAGTATTTATTTTTAGATTTAAGAATACACCATGACATGTATAGGTCCTAGTTGTAAGGTTTAGTAATTTGATTACATGCTTCTGTAGATTAAATAGTTTAATTTACAACTTCCATTGCATTACATTTCAAAAAAAATTTAAAATTCATGCATGAAACCCTATATATTTTCCATCAGAGGTATCAGAGCATCTAGGTTTTTTTATAACATGATCGTGTTTGCATAAAAATAAATCTAAAACATAAAATAATGATCATATGGACTGTAGATTGTCCTAGTGTAAGGTTTACCCCTTACAGTAGAGAGGTTGTCCTAGTATATTACGATCTAGAAAATTGATCATAAAATCTTTAAATTAGATCTAATATTTTTTTATGATATGTTTGAAGAATTTAATCTTAATTTTATCATGAATTAGTGTTTAGATTAGATCTAAATAATTTCATGATTTTTATGTGGAGTACATAATTGTAGATTAAACCTGAATAGGATCTTAAAAAGGATTTTATTTATCGGTCTAGCTGGCTTGACTAGTGTGCCAGCTATGATATGATTTTTGGATATGCTCCAGCCAGCTCAATCAGGAATCGGACCAGCTTGGATTCATTTTGGGCTGGTTCGGATGGGATTCGAGCCTGCCTAATGGAAATGATGGCCTTCTAGCTTTCTGCTCGAGCCAGCTGTCTCAAAATTGAGCCGGCTCGGCTTCGGCTCAAATCAGTTTGGATGGAATCCAAGCCAGCCCGATTGAGAAGTTGGTTGAATGTCATAATTGACTAGTTTTATGTGATCAAACCTACGTCTAGTGCTTGTTTATGAAATAAGCCGACCCATTCTTGAAATGAGTCGACCTATTTAATCAAATGATGCTAGAGTGTAAAGAACCTTTCAAAATTTGAAAAATATTTTTGAAATACCAAACCCCAACCCTCAGTCTTGAACTTAATTGAGAATTAAGTGATTGTTTAAGATCTAGGTTTGCAATTTAAAGATCCTAAGATAATTTCATAAAACATGGGTTAAAGGATAATGGGTTAGCTTTGATCAGGTCCTTAACTGGGTTAGACCTAGGGTTAGATTAAATATGAACTTAGTTAAGAATTTGATCAAATCTAATTAATAGTTAATTAGGATTAGATCATTTCTGTAGATTCCTTCAATAGTTGAAGTTTATCAAAGTCCATACATCTAATAAATGGATACTAATCATGGCTCAATGGTCGAGCCCGAGTTTTTAGGTAGACCAAATCAAAATTGATAAATTGATTGGTGTCTAAGATAAGTCTAGCATTTCCAGATTAGTGATTTTTAATTGGCAGCCTGCTTACCTGACCATTTCTAATGATGTCTAAGGCAAGCCTTGATAGACCCTCCCATCGATCTCACTTACTTAGCCAATATGGTTAATCAGGTCCTGATTAGGTTGCTCATTGCCTCGTGCTAACCCATGTCATGTAGAAAATCAGTGAGAGTGATTTTATTTAGTGAGATTGATCTAGGGGCCCATGGACTGATATTGATCCTAGTCCTCATAAATGACTTGAGAAGTCAGTGAGAGGACTTGACTTGGTGAAGTCAGTGGAAGCAAATTGGTTCATGTCCTTTCTATCCTTAAATCATTAATAATTTAAATTCTCTAAAATTATTAGATCCTTAAACTGATAAAGTTATCGAGATAACCAAGTCATAGCCTCCCATTAAGTTGGATGATAATGGGTCCATTAACTCAATAATCATTGGAGGTCCAAAGGCTTGGTGCTTATTGACTAATAAAATTATCATTCATAATATGATAACTTGGAAGTATCTCTCTAATGGTGGTTAGGTTGACCAACCAAAGTTGAGCTTAATCATTCATTGATTAGATGCACCAAGTATGGTCATGTTAATGGTCGGACCTAATCGGATCCTTACAGTAGAGGCCAAAGCCTACTGATTAGGTTTCTGGGGCAAAATTAAATTACTACAAGTTGTTTGGAGAAATAATTGATTAATGAACCTATCCATAGATACACATGGATTGGCCGACCAAAGTCGGGCTTATGTGTAGTCTATGTGGATTCTATTACCTACTAAAAAATTAAAGTAATTTTCTGAATTAAAGATAGAGGCTATCAATTCGAATAAAATAGTGGAAGAATCTTAAGACTAAAGTCTAAGTTTCTAGGCTTAAAATAATTTATATACTTAGGTCTATGTTCTCTTTTCTCATAGAATAAGGCTAAACCCTAATTGCTCCAATCATTATTAGACAATGATGACTTATAGGATCCAACTTTGATAATTAATATCGAAAGTTGAATTTGGTTCAGCAGTACGAACTGGTTCATATTAGAGCTTATAAGCCTAGTCGAAATAATTAGTCCAAAATTGATCCAAATCAAGCATAATGCTTCTACTATTAGAAGCAGGATCATAGAAAGAAAAATTATCTTGCTTTTCTTGACCATAACAGGCTGAACAAGAAAAAGAAGTAGGAGTTACTTATCAGGATATTGTATGATAATATCTTAAAATTTCTCTATATATAATTCTACTACCTGGGTATTAGATACCGGTGGTCTTATGCAATTTGTTGCAAGAACTTTAGGTAAGTGAAATATTTGAAAATGATGAGAAATACCTGAATGTTGGGGATAGAAGTTTTGTTCCAATCCTAGCTTTAGAAATTATCAAGCTAATTTTCAAAAGATGTCATTTTGAGTGATTGTCACCATTGTCCATCATTTATGATAAATGTGATCTCTGTTGGCCTTTTAGTTAGAGATGGTTATCATTTATCAATAAAGAAGATTGTTATGATATTATTATGAATAATGTTACAATAATACATATACAATAAGAAAATAATATTTAATATTTATAGAGCCTGTTAAGTGTAATGTACATATTTAATAAACATCCAAGTTAGATTATGTCATGGATGTCTATATTTGGCATTATAGGCTTAGTCATCTTGACAAGAACAAAATAAATAGATTAGCTTGAGAGAAAAACCTCAACATCAATGATTGTAAATCATTGATAACCTGTGAGTCTAATCTTCTTGGAAAGATGACAAAGTCACCTTTTACTGAAAAAGGTGAAGAAGCCGATGAAGTTCTAAGTCTCATATATAGTGATGTATGTGAACCTATGAACTTAAAAGCCAAAGAAAGATATTAATATTTTATTATAGATGACCTATTTGGGCATGGGTGCATCTGGCTTGAATCATTTGAAATGTTCAAATGATTCAATAAAATAGGAGAACAAACTGGAAAAGATATTAGAACTCTTTGATCAGATCGAAGAGGCGAATACTTATCCAGTAAGTTTATGACATATCTAGAAGAGAATAGGATTCTCTCTCAGTGAATTTCTTTTGGAAATATTGTGTATCTAAAAGAAAAAATTAAACTTTGTTAGACATGGTTCAATCCATGATAGGGTTTATATATCTACCTATTTTAGGGTTGTGCTCTTATGACTACTAGTTTTACTCTAAAACTATACCGAGTAAATCTACTATAAATCTCCATATAGAATATGGATCGAGCATAGATCTAGACTCTCTCACCTTTAGGTTTGGAGTTGATTGGCCTATGTCAAAGGTTTGCACATAGATAAACTTGGATCTTGGTCCAATAGATGTTTAAGGGTGATTAATTATACTATGCTGAAGAACATAAGATGATCATCAGCAGTAGGGCATTTCTTTTTGAATGGAGTTTCTTAGAGAAGGAACTGATGCCTATTAAGTTGAACTTGGAAAATTTTGACTAGTAGAAAATGAACCAACATAATCTAGTAAACTTATAGAACCATATTTGATTAGATCAAATCAGGAGCCCATTAAAGTAGCACCTTTAAGGAGATCCGGTAAAGTACTGCATTAGCCAGATAGATACTTCAGTGTCTAGGTCCGGGATGGCGATCTTTTTGAGCTCGATGAGAATAATAAGAATTCGATCACCTATAGGGATGCAATGCAGTGGTCTGACTTTGAGAAGTGGCTTGGAGCCATAAAATCCAAATTAAAGTCCATGAAAATCAATAGTGTGTGGACACTAGATGATTCACCTAAAGGGATAAAATCCATTAGATGTGAATAAATTTTCAAAAGAATCAGAGTAGCGCAGATGGGAAGGTAAAGACCTGTAAAGCCCATTTGGCTATTATCTCAATTTTGGAACGTACGTTTTGAACGTATATCTTTATTATGAATAAAGACAATCCCTGCATTTGTAGTTGGGCAAAATGTTCTATAGTGTTATTCCTTGTATTATTTGTGGATAAAGTTCTCTTAATCGGGAATGGCATTCTAGCATTGCAAGGAATAAAGGTTTGGCTGTCATCTATTTTCTCAATGCTCAAAATTAGATATGGTATAGTCACTAATGGTAGTGAGTAGATATCAGTTTGATCTAAATAAGAACCACTGAAAGATTATATAAACAATCCCTGAGTATTTGGAAAATATTAAGGTCTAGTGACTTAAATATGAAAATACTGACTTAAAACATATGGATATTTTAATTTTAGTCAATACAAGATGACAACAAGAGAATGTCAGGTCATACCCTAATTACAGGAACAATCTACTGGAAAGATTCCAAGCAAGATACTATAGCCTATTTAATTAGTGATGCAGAGTACATCGTGGCATATGATGCTGCTATATAAGCTGTGTAGTAGCTGAGGTTCATTAGCAGGTTAGGAGTGGCACCCTCTATCGATGGTTTAGTCCTATCGTAGCACTAGAGCCATAGCTCAGGCTAAAGAATCAAAGGACTAGCATATTCTGCATCGCTACCATTTTTTATTTTAGATCAGGGTGACATCGATTTTTGGAAGATCAATGGAAATAGAGAACTTGACTGACTCATTTGCTAAGGCCTTGGAACTAAGAAGTTCTACGAACTCAAGTGGAAGATAGGATATTTGATATCATTCTGATTGACTTTAGTCCAAGTAGGAGTTATTAAAAAATGTATCCTAAAGTCAATCATCTAAGTGGTAAATAATTAGAATTAATATATGAATTATCCAATAATAATAGTTATTTGGTCGGTTAATCATAAAAGTTCTATCTTTCTTAAATGAACTTCTAAATTATGATGAAGTCCTTAAAACCACAATCAATCGATAAAGGAGGATTTATCGGATGGTTCTTAAACTACTCATGACCAAATGATAAGTTATTAATAAGGATGATAACTTATCAAGTATAGATCGCTGTATGTCATATGAGTTAGTTTTCCTCATAACCAAGTAGTATGGAGACACTGATATGGCATCTAGTTGAAGGGAAATCCTGATTTCCTGGATCAGGTTCGTTCAGATCTGATCAGATCAAGAGATATATTTTAAAAATTTTTCTCTTGATCCCAATAAGATCTTGATGTATTTTAGATCTGATTCTTATTTTTTAATAAACAAAATAAAATAAGGATAAATTAAATCAAATTTAATTTACCTGAATTTGGGTAATCCTATTACCCTGTTGATGATCCTATTTGCAGCAAAAGGTTCTGGATCTAGCCACGCAAGTGCCTGGCCTCTACCGGTATCCACTTAGATTGGATCTGGAGATCCTCTTCTTCTCTATCACACCTCCAAAAATTAGATCTGGATCTGATCTGGAGGATCTTCAAAACTCCTTTTGAAGATCAGCAGTCGTCCTTTTGCAGCAGTGCAGCCTTCTTACTTTTGATCGCCTTTCTTTGATCTGGATTGCACCAACCAAGGTCCAAAACTCTTTTGGACATGGAGAGGAGAAGGAGAAGAAGCTTTGGCATGGAGGAGGAGGGGAGAGGCAGCCTTGGGGCGTGGGGTTTTCAATTCTCAATTGAATCTTTTAACTGAGTTGGGCGCAGGGTCCTTTTTATAGACTAAGCGTGATCCAACTCCTCTTCCTCCCAACCAATCACAACCCTTTGTGAAATCAGATCTAAATCTGATTGGTGGGAATAGAGACCCCTGGATTCCTCCTTAGAGGGTGCCTAAGACCAGTCAAAGTTGGTTCTTAGAAGAACTCTAATTGGAATCCAAAAAGGAGATGGAGTCCTTGTCCAACAAGGACTCCTAGGCGCCTCCAACTTGGGCACACGCCTAGGGTGGCGTGCGCCCTTCTCCTTGCCAGGTTCTGGCAGGGGGACAGGCCCCCACCAGCTCTCCAATAGGTGCATGACATGTGGTCAAAAGTCAAAGTGTCAATGGTCAATGTTTGACCAGTCAAAGGTAGACTTTTGACCAAAGTCAAAGAACAAGAAATGGCAGGTGACCAAAAATGGCAGGTAGTGTCTTACAAATAAGACAACCTTTTCTGACTTGGACAACCTCCAGTCAGACCATATGAAGGCCTCTGTTTGAGCACAAACTCCTTTGGCTTAGACAGGACAACTTATTTATGATAGCAAAAGAAGAACGTTAGGTTCAATCGAGTGCTAGCACGATTTCCTTGAACCTAATTGAATCTCATTCAGATCAATTGAACTAGATCAGTTCAATTGATGATCACCAGATTCAAACCCTTGTTTGTGTGACCCAGTTAGGTTCAGTTCTGTATGGTAATGGGATATGTCATGATCTCTATCATCGACATCATCGAAACTCCTTTCGATGGATCAGAACTCTTCTGATTCGAACAGCTAGAATGATCGATCATCTAAATCATTCTAATTGCTCCCAAAATCCACCAGTGACACCTAGCAGTATATGGTGGCAACCCATCAGAGCTGAATGTGAACCTCTTGGTGCAGCTATCTATGTGATTAAGTTCTTCTATCTTGAGCCCCGATCAGATTAGGGTTAAGGTAAACTCGTCAAACCCTAGTCTCTATCATATGATGTAATCATTCGATTCAAGTCCAATGTGAAAATCTAAATAGAAACTCTTTCTATTATTTCACTCTACCATGGCCATGGATTTCTGGACTTGATTCTCATGATCATCATAGGGCTGCTCCTCTACCACCGAGGTAGATAGATTCCATCTTGATGCCATCCAGTTCCTACAATGAACATGTCTATAGCCAACATACACCTCAGGATTCCATATGGCTAGGAGATCGAGTAATGGTGTAGTCAAACTATAACACCCTCAAGGTGAACTGTCGATGCACCTCAGGTCAAAGAACCAGACACACTACTGCAGCATCGAGTCAGTCATTGACGAGAAGGTAGACTCCCTAATGACTACTCGAGGTGGTCACGCTCAGTGCCCTCGTTCTCTAACGAGTACCTGTACTCTTGCTCCGGTGTCTCCACACCATAGACTCAAGACTCATCTACTAAAGAGAAGCGATTGTACACCAACCTTCCGGATCAATCACCATCCTCGCAATGATCCTATGGTCGGGAGCAATTTATGAGTTAATAATGATTATTCATGTCTTAAATTTTCAACTCTTGAAAATATGAATTATCATTGCCATTAACTCAAAGGATGTATCACAGATACTAAATACACATATGTGATAGAAAATAACCCATTTATTGATTTTAGTCAAAATTACAATTTTGCCCCTAGAAGTGTATTACAAGTGTCAGCCAATTCTGGCTTCTAGGGCACATATATCTAACACTAGGTTAGGTGTAGGAGTACATTAATACTAAACGTGATCAATGTAGTACTCTACTGTCAAGAGTAGCTAGCTAAGGCCAATGGGCATAAGTGTTCCTTCGATCTGAGATCACCATAGTGACCTACAAGCAACTCACTGTACTTTGATATCGGACTGCCTGTATTTCTAATATAGGTTCGAAAGATTTTTGGGTATAGTCAAGTACTTGTGAAGTCAGTGTGTGATAAGAGAATGACTTATTGTGTTTTAATTTAGCAAAATCTAGGCCTAAATAATCCTCGTGAGGAGTCATGAGATTTGCAAAATTTTGGAACATAATAGAGATAACTTGTATGAGTGTTGACAGCAAACTCGAAGTCCTCATGAGCATTATTGGTCATAGTGATGAATTGTACGGTAACCATGAACCAGGGTTCTAAGAATGTTGCTTTGCATACATTTGACCTATCTGAATATTGAAAATCATTGCTAGATGGCTATTTTGATTAGTACAGGAATTAGTTTTTATGCTATTGGCTTAGGTTCGAATCTATAAGGTCACATACATAAGAGGATGTAACCTAATCAGATGGTTAATCGATGATTGAGAATCATTCTAAAGATAAATATTCAATGCAATTGATGTTTGACCTAATACAAGTATTGTAGGAGGATCGATTAACAATTAGATTGCTAATTAGCTCAATCTAATTAAGAAATCAGGCTGAGATCAACTCTAATTGAATTAGATTCAATTAAAATTGGTTTAGACTTAATTAGATTAAGTTTAATTGATTTATTGGATAAGCCAATTGTAAGAAAGAATAAGTCCCTATTTTGAAGAAAGATTCATGAGAAAAAGATATCTAGATCCTACCTAAGTGGATACCGATAGACGCCAGGCACGTGCATGGCTCAATCTAGAACCTCAGAAACGATCAGGATCATCGCAGGATAATTAGATTATCCAATCAAATACTTAAAATTAAATCTAATTTAATTTTATTTTTAATTTTTAATATCAGATCACCTCGATTAGATCTGAGAACTCTTAGATCTGATCAGATCATAGGAATTTTTGTAGAAAAATCTACCTCAAATCTAATCAGATCTTGACAATCCTGCAACAAAAAATAAGATTTTTTCTTCAACAGGTATCAAAGCTGCATTAGCAGTTCTTCAGATCTATTTTAGATCTGATTTAATTTTTATTTATGATCTAATATTAAAAAATTTTAGATATCACATCAAATATGATTAGATCTAAAATTAGAAAATTAAAAATTATATTGTTTAGATTTATAATGTATGAGATGCATGACTAGACTAGAAATAGAATAGTTCTATGTGTTGCTAGTATAATCATGTTGTTAATTTAATTAAATATGATTTTAAATTTATTTTATTTTTATTTTTTTGATATTATAATTATTGAGAATTGTATCCTAAAAGTCAATCATTAGCCTGCTAACAGTTGAGCTACTTTATATATGTTATTGATCATTGATAAATAAAATACTTTGGCAAGTTTTTCATCACAAGTCTTCATCTTCTAATGAACTCTATTTTTATGATGAAGTCCTTAGGACTATTTAGTTTCGATAAAGAGAGGATTTATCGATTAGTTCTTAAATCAGTTCACAATCAAATGATAGACTATTGAATAGGATGACAGTATCTATCGAGCATAGGTCGCTGTATACTATATAGGTTGGTTATCCTCTTAACCAAGTAGTGTGGAGACACTGGTATGGCATATAGGTAAGATGTATGGGTACATCATCATTGAACATGACCAACTCTAAAGTATTCTACTATCGAGGATGTCTCTGATGGAATATAGGTATAAGTGTCTCTTAGATCTGAGATCACCTCAGTGACTTGCAAGCAACTCACTGTGCTTTGGTATCAGACTAACTAAATTTTTAATTTAATAATGGAAGACTTCTGGGCATAGTCAAGTACTTGCAAAGTTGGTGTGTGATCAAGATGGAATTATCCACTCTAAGGGTTGGAGAAGAATGTATCACTGTATTTCAATATCGCAAAATCTTAGCAGGATAATCCATC
Source organism: Cocos nucifera (assembly GCA_006176705.1). Lineage (NCBI taxonomy): Eukaryota > Viridiplantae > Streptophyta > Magnoliopsida > Arecales > Arecaceae > Cocos > Cocos nucifera. Next base: position 266,902 of record QRFJ01001295.1, on the reverse strand, counting down.
AGATGGATTTGATATTTTGAAATACAATGTGGACAATCTTATCAGAGTTGACAGTTAAACTCTAAGATATCCTATGAGCATTTTGGTCAAGAGGATGAATTATATGAAAACTATATCTGCATGGGTTTTAAGAATGGTGTTCTACACATTCGACCTATCCAACCATTGGGTATCATTACTAGATGGTCACTTCGATTGGTATAAAAATTTATTTCTATGCTACCAACTTAGGTTCGAACCTATGAGGTCACACACATTAAAACTCAGGATCTGATCAGATGGTTGATCAACGATTGAGAATCATTCTAGGGTTTAACGACCAATACGATTGATGTTTAACTTAGTGCAAGTGTTATAGACGGATTGATTAATAATTTAATTATTAATTAGCTTAATTTGATTTAGCTAAATGGTTAAGATTAAGTCTAATTAAATATAATTTAATTATATTTGGTTTGAGCTTCATTGGATCAAGTCCAATTGACTTATTGGATAAGTCAAGTGCAAGAAAAAACTAGTCCTAGTCTAACTAGGACTTAGGTCAACCCAATTTTCTAATTTGATTAAAAAATAAATCAAAATTAAATCTAATTTAATTTGATTTAATTAAACCATTAATTGGGTTAGAATCTAATTTAATTTGGTTGAGTTGGTTTTGGTTTAATTTGATTTAAGAAACTACTTTGACCAAGTCATATATAGAATCCTAATAAGACTAGGATTCCTCCTTGCGCCACCTTAGTCCCAATGCCCCCCATGCCTATTTTATTGGTATTTTTCATGAAAAATTCTTTTCTTCCTGATCTTCATGTACGCCCCCTCTTTTCCTCTCTTTCTCATATGATAATTGGATAGAAGACCAAGTCAAAGGAGGAGTTTGTTTTGATATTGGATTCTATGAGATAGAATCCTAACAAATCCAAACTCTTCCCAAAAGGTGCTGCCCCCTCTCCCAATTAATTTCTATCTTATTCCACATGAGAAACCCCTTTTCTTGTGCACCTTTTCTTGCTAGTACATGCCAAAAATTATGGAGGGGGCGCCCAAGAGTTGGGCACCCCTTGACTTGCCCTATTTGATCCTTCCTTGTCTAGTATTTGACCTGGACAAGGACTCTTCTTTTTCTATATATTTTGAATGAATTTTGGCTTAAAATTTTTGTGGGTTATAGACCTTTAAGAGGGATTTGAGGTGTGTGAGAATCAGGAAGAGAGAACTTCTAGGCATTGAGATTCAAAAGATACAAAACTAGGTGTCTAGGTGAGAGCAAAGAGAAGAAGAAGAGGGTCTTCTTCTAGGATTGCTGTGTTCATATCTTTCCTTTCTTCTTCCTTAGATTTTCTAAGAGTTTCTCACATCTTAAACCTCTTCTCCTCTTTCTCCTCTTTAGAAGAGTCCAATCAAGAAGAAAAGAGGCATCTGATCAACCATCGAAGAAAGATCAGCGCAGTACTAGAATACTGTGCTGATTTCCAGCATCTAGATTTCTTATCGTGATCATCGGCTCGTGTGGATGATTCCTAGAGGCCGGATATGTGTATGGCTTACAATTTCATCCAAGTCTAGATCAGCGGGTTAGAATGTCTAACTTGCTCAGATAATAGATTTGATCTATTATTTTTTGCATACATGCATGAGATGCAGTGTAGATTTAGGTTGATGTGATCAACCTTTCCATCTTGTTTATTTTTTATTTTAGATTTAAATGACATACAATAATCATATAATATGATCTTAGATCTAGGGATTATCTAATATTTAGAATTAATTAGATTAATTTTGGGTCTTCCACTGCTCATTTAGAAAAGGTTTCAAGATCTAGTCCTAAAATCCTAGATCTGGTTCCTTCAATTGGTATCAGAGCAAGGTTAATTATTATATGATTATTGATACATGCTTAAATTACTTTTAGATTAGATTTAATTAATAATCTAATATTTAAATCTAAAATTAAAATCTTAGATCATACGAACTACTTTAAGGTTGTCCTACTGTAAGGTTTACCCCTTATAGTGCAAAGGTTGTCCTAGTTCGTATAGATCTAATATTATTCATAAATTTATTAGATATAATCTGATGTTATTTATGATTTATTTGATTTAAAAGAGTTTTAAATCTAAAAATAAAATTTTAGATTGCACGGACTGATCTTATAAGGTTGTCTTGCCGTAAGGTTTATCCCTTATAGTGCAAAGATTATCCTAGTACGTGTTGATCTAAAACTTTGATCATAAAATTTTAGATTAGATCTAAGATATTTTATGATCTGATTAAAAATATTTTAATCTAATTTGAATCATCATAAATATGTTAGATTTGATCTAAGTTGACTTATGATTGATTGATGTTGAAATTGTTTCAATTACATGAACTTATTTAGATTAGATCTAAAGTAGTTTCATGCTCTTCTTACTTGCATTTTGATTATAAATAAACATGCAACTTGGTTGTTAGAACTATGTTGTAAAAATATTTTACAAACATGAAAATCATTTTTGAAAAACCAAACCCCAACCCTCAGTCCAAAACATAATTAAGAATTAAAAAATTATCTGATTAGGATCTAGGATTGTAAATTGAAGATCCTAAGATACGAATCATAACACATTGGGTTAAATGGATTAGTAGAGATTAGATCCATTAATTGGGTTAGACCTATGGTTAGATTAAAAAATGAACTTAATTAGAGAATTGACTAAATCTAATCAATTATTATCTTAGATTAGGTCAAGGATTCTCTAGATCAATTACAATAGTTGTAGTTGGTCAAGTCCATGTCTTTAACAAGACCCAAGATGGACTTGATTCTTGGCAACGTGATCTAGCACGAACTGCTAGGTTGATCTAATTGAAACTAATTAAACCAGTTAGTGTCTAAGGTAAACCAGACCAGTGGTCTTTAATTGGCAGTCTGCTTACCTGACCATTTCTGATGGTGTCTAAGGCAAACTTTGGCAAACCCTCCCACTAATCAAACTTACCTAGCCTCTTGGTGAAATTATGTTTTGATCAGATCACTTGACTATTCGAGCTAACCCATGTCAGCTAGGTAAATCAGTTAGATAGATTTAGGTGCTCCTAAACCAGCCTATTAATGGTCTCCCTTAAGCTGACTTGGTGAAGTTAGTGGGAGGATCATGACAAGCTGGTTCATCTGATCTTTTCTCATCTTTAAATTAAATTTTCTAAAATTATTAGACCCCTAAAATAAAATTATTATATGATAACTGGATCATAGCCTCCCATTAAAGTGGATGATAATGGATCCATCAGTTGGATAATCATTGGAGGTCCAAAGATTTGGTGGTTAGGTTAGCCAACCAAAATTGGGCCTAATCATTCATGGATTAGATGGGCCAAGTATGATCATGTTAATGGTTGGACCTAACTGGATCCTTTCTGAGAAGGCCAAAGCCAATTGATCAGAGGCTGGGGCAAAATTCAATTACTAAAAATAGTTTAGAGAAATAATTAGTTATGAACCTATCCTTAGATGCACATGGGTTGGCCAACCAAAGTTGGACTTGTGTGCAGTCTATGTGGATTCTAGTATCTACTAAGAAATTAGGGTAATTCCTCAAATTGAAGGTAGAGGCTACCAATTTGAATAAAATAGTGGGAGACCCTTTAGATTAAAATCCAAATCTCTAGCTTTAATGAATCAATTACTAATGAGATTATGATTTTTCTTGGTGTAGATATGGCCACTTTCCTATCACTTCGATCATTATTGGATAATGATAAGTTGATGGGACCCACTTCGATAGCTGGTACCTAAAGTTAAAGATTATCTTGGAGCATGAACGCATCCTACATGTGATAATGGATGATGCACCTGAGGAGTCAACTGCAAATGCATGTGGAACTATCAGAGACACTTATCAGAAGTGGCTCAATAATCGAACCACGGTGCACTGCATTATGCTGGTTGTGATGAGCAATGAGTTCAGTCGCAGATTTGAAATAGCTCAGCCAAAGGATATGCTTTAAGTGTTGGAGGATTCTTTTGGCACACTCAATGATGTTGAGAGGTACAAGACTAGTCATGCCATCTTCAATGCCAAAATGCGGGATAGAGCCTCTATCACTGATCATGTACTGTACATGATCGAGCTGATAGAGCACTTAAGCAAGCTCGGCTTTTCCTAGCATAAACAGCTTGGAAAAGATGCAACACTAAACTCACTACCCAAGTCTTATCTCCCATTCCTTATACATTATAGAATGTCAAAGCCTGAAGTTAACAACCATGGGTTACTGGGGTTATTTTAGAACTTTGAGAATGATCACCAACTCCACAAGGAGTCAGTGAACTTAGTGAAAGGTTCATCTTCTCATTCTCGATCCTTTGGAAAAGGGAAGAAGAATAAGAAGAAGAAAGCTAAGAAGGTGCAATTCAGACTAGGACATCTATGTAGGACCAGACCAAAAAAATCAAGCCCGATAAGAGTCAAGCTGAATACTTCTTTTGTAAGAAGCGGGAGCATTGGAAGAGAAACTATCCTCAGTACATTACCTCCTTGGATCCGAATAGGCAGAGGAAGAAGCAAGCTATTGCTGGACAAGGTATTTATATGATAACTTCTTATAATTTTTCTATTTGTTATATTATTGACTGGATATTGCATACCGAAAGCCCTTATCATATTTGCAATTTGTTACAGGGATTGCAGGTCAGTAGAAGATTCAAGCAAGACGAAAGATTTCTAAACGTTGGAGATAGAAGATCGGTTTCAGTTCTAACTTTAGAAATTTTGAAACTTATATTTGAATCTCATACCATTATTCTTAGTGATTGTAATTTCTATCCTAGTTTCTTTTTAAATATCATTTCTGTAGGCTTTTTGGCCATGAACAATTATGAAATTTCAATAAAGAAATGACTTTATAATGTCATTATGAATGGTGTTACTACTTTCTGTGGACAATTGAACAATTGTGTATATATGTTATCACAACCTGTTAATATAGTCTATTCTACTGGCAAACATCCTAGATTAGATAATGTGATAGATATCTACTTATGGTACTGTAGGCTAGGTCATATAAACAAAAATAGGATAAGCAGGTTGGCTCAAGAGGGTATTCTCAAACTTAGTGATTGTGAATCACTTTCAACCTATGAATCATGTCTTCTTCGTAAAATGATCAAGTCATCTTTTACTAAAAAAGGTGAGAGAGCCATTGAGCTCTTAGGTCTAATACATACTAATGTATGTGGACCAATGAGCACAAGTATCAGAAGTGGATATGTCTATTTTATCACTTTTATAGATGATCTATCCAGATATGGATATGTCTTACTGATGAAATATAAGTCAGATTCTTTTGAAATGTTCAAACAATTCTAAAGTGACGTAGAAAAATAAACTAGAAAGGGTATTAAAACTCTTCGATCTGACTGAAGAAGGAAATACCTTTTTGATGAGTTTCTCACATATCTAGGAGAGAATGGGATTCTCTCCTAATGGACTCCTCCAGAAACACCATAGCATAATGGTATATCCAAAAGGAGGAATCAGATCTGTTAGACATGGTCCGATCTATGATGGGTTTTGCCAGCTTGCCGATATCGCTCTAGGAATATACACTCGAATCGGCTTGCTATATTTTAAATAGGGTTCCAACTAAATCTATGGTTAAAACTCCATATAAGATATAGATAAGATGTAAGCCAGCACTTTCACACCTCAGGGTCTGGGAGTGCCCGGCTTATATCAAACGGTTAATTATAGATAAATTTGGACCTAGGTCTGACAAGTGCGCATTTATAGAATACCCAAAAGAGACCAAATGATACTATTTTTACCATGCTGATGAATAAAAGATGTTCGTCAGCCTTAGGATAATCTTTTTGAAAAAGAAGTTCTTTAGTGAAGGAACTGTTAGATATACGTGCCCTAGAAACCAGATGGCTGACACTTGTAATACACTTCTAAGGGCAAAATTATAATTTTGACTATAATCAATAAAATGGATTATTTTCTATCATATATGTGTATTTAGTGTCTGTGATACATCCTGTGGGTTAATGGTAATGATAATTCATATTTTCAAGAGTTGAAAATTTAAGACATGAATAATCATTATTAACTCATAAAATGTTTTCGACCATAGGATCATCACGAGGATGGTGATTGATCCAGAAGGTTGGTGTACAATCACTTCTCTTTAAGATGAGTATTGAGTCTATGGTGTGGAAATACCAGAGCGAGAGTATAGATACTCGTTAGAGAACGAGGGCACTGAGCGTGACTACCTCGAGTAGTCATTAAGGAAAGTCTACCTTCTCGTCAATGACTGACTCGATGCTGCAGTGGTGTGTCTGGTTCTTTGACCTAAGGTGCATCGATAGTTCACCTTGAGGGTGTTATAGTTTGACTACACCATTACTCGATCTCCTAGCCATATGGAACCCTGAGGTGTATGTTGGCTATGACATGTTCATTGTAGGAACTGGATTGCATCAAGATGGAATCTATCTACCTCGGTGGTAGAGGAGCAGCCCTATGATAATCATGAGAATCAAGTCCAGAAGCCCATGGCCATGGCAGAGTGAAATAATAGAAAGAGTTTCTATTTAGATTTTCACATCGGACTTGAATCGAATGATTACATCATATGATAGAAACTAGGGTTTGACGAGTTCACCTTAACCCTAATCTGATCGAGGCTCAAGATAGAAGAACTTAATCACATAGGTAGCTGCACCAAGAGGTTCGCATTCAGCTCTGATGGGTTGCCACCATATACTGCTAGGTGTCATTAGTGGATTTTGGGAGCAATTAGAATGATTTAGATGATCGATCATTCTAGCTATCCAAATTAGAAGAGTTCTGGTCCATCGAAAGGAGTTTCGATGATGTCAATGATAGAGATCATGACATATCCCATTACCATACAGAACTAAATCTAACTGGGTCACACAAATAAGCGTTTGAATTTGGTGATCATCAATTGAACTAATCTAGTTTAATTGATCTGAATGAGATTCAATTAGGTTCAAGGAAATCATGCTAGCACTTGATTGAACCTAACGTTCTTCTTTTACTATCATAAATAGTTGTCCTTACTGAGCCAAAGAAGTTTGTGCTCAATTAGAGGCCTTCACTTGATCTGACTGAAGTCTGTCTAGATCAGAAAAGGGTTGTCTTATTTTGTAAGATAATATCTGCCATTTTTTGGTCACCTAACATTTCTCATCCTTTGACTTTGGTCAAAAGTTGACCTTTGATTGGTCAAATGTTGACCATTGACACTTTAACTTTTGTCCATGTGTCATGCACCTATTGGAGGGCTGGTAGGAGCTTGTCCCCCTACCAGAACCTGGCAAGGAGGAGGGCGCACGCCACCCTTGGTATGTGCCCAAGCTGGAGATGCCCAGCAGTCCCTATTGGACAGGGACTCCATCTCCTTTTTGGATTCCGATTAGACTTCTCCTAAGAATCAAGTTTGATTGGTCTTAGGCACCATCTAAGGAGGAATCCAGGGGACTCTATTTCCACCAATCAGATTTAGATTTGATTTCACAAAGGATTATGATTGGTTGGGAAGAAGAGGAGTTGGATCACGCATAGTCTATAAATAAGACCCTGCGTCCAACTCAAGGAGAATCTGAATTAGAGAATCCCATGCCCCAAGGCTGCCTCCCTCCTCCTTCTCCATGCCAAAAGCATCTTCTTCCTCTCCTCTCCACATCCAAAAGTGTTTTGGATTCTTGGTTGGTGCAATCTAGATGGGAGAAAGGTGATTGAAAGCCAGAAGGCTGCACTGCTACAAAGGACAACTGCTGATCTTCAAAAGGTATTTTGAAGATCCTCCAGATTTGATTTTTGGAGATGTGATAGAGAAGAAGAGGATCTCTAGATCTATCCCGAGTGGATACCAGTAGAGGCCAGGCACTTACATGGTTAGATCCAGAACCTTCTGCTGCTTATAGGATCATCAACGGATAATAGGATTATCCAACATCAAGGTAAATTAAATTTGATTTAATTTATTTAAATTTTATTTTTATTATTAAAATAATAAAAATAAAATTTGAAATATCTCAGATCTAATTAGGATCAAAGAAAAAAATTTTGAAATATATCTCTTGATCTGATCAGATCTGAATGAACATGGTCCGAAAAATCAGGATTTTTGTTCAACTGGTATCAGAGCCAAGATTCTAAAGTATTTAGATCTGATTTTAAATTTATTCTAATTAAAAAATAAGTGATTTTAGATGTCACATAAGATGTGATTAGATTTAAAATTAGAAAAAATTAAAATTAAATGATTTGGATCTAAGATTAGAAAATATGCATGACTAGTTCTAAAATAGAATAGTTCTATAGAATAGTCTTGCATGTTTATGATTTAATCTGATTAAATTATATTTTAGATCTATTTATTTACTATTTTTTGATATTATAATTATTATAATAACTCCTAAAAAATAGCAAATAAAAATTTTTTAATTTTTTAAAATATCATATGAGATATGATTGATGCATGTCTAGACTAGTTGTAGAATAGTTCTATGTAGTTATCTAGATTAGAGTTTATTTTGATAAGATCAATTTAAATCTAATTTTTTAGATTATTATGAGATAATTTAAATCTAAAAATATGCATGATTTGATACATAAGATGTATGCAAAATATGTCATGATTAGATCTAATTTGTATATGAGATATATGATATAGATCTAAAACTATTTTATAGTATTGCTTGTTCCTATTAAGACGTTCCTCTTGGCCGTCTGATCATAAGAATGAAGAAGGATTTAAAGACCCTCTCCTCTCATCTGATGGGGTATTCTTATGATGTGTAGGGGTGCTGTGCATTCGTCCTTAATCAGAAACCCAAAACTTACTTTCTGCAAAATCCTAGATCCTGAAACCCTAGGATTTATTGTGCATATTTTATTTATGAACCCTACTTAATTAAAAATTAAGATTATAAAATATAAATTAGGTCTAAAATTAAGAATTTTAGATCTAAGATATATTCATAATACTGGGTTCGGGCTTGGATAGCTCAATTAGGTCTAAGCGTTGATCAAACCGAATCAAGAGTTGGTTAGATGGGATCAATAATGCTTAAATTGACCAGCCTAATAGGATTAAGTCTGGGTCAAGATCTAGTCATGATCAAGCAAGAGCTAATTAGGCTCAGAGGTTAGAGTCTGGATTGTAGGCTAACCCAATTGGTTCTGACTCAACAATTTGGTGTCTAAGGTAAGTTTGGCACATACGACCGACTGATTTTTAATTGGAAGCTA